>VWZS01007391.1:0-88285 GCA_013397075.1 Rhabdornis inornatus | reverse complement strand
AAAAAAAAAGAGAGAAAAAATACATAGCATCAATATTTTGGAAGCTCTGTTTTTTTTTCTCTGTAAGAAGTTTAAGAAAAAGAAACAACTTGTAATGGGATGACTACTTGGAGTTTCTTTTCTTTCTTCTTTCTTTCTTTCTTTCTTTCTTTCTTTCTTTCTTTCTTTCTTCTTCCTTTCCTTCTTTCTCTTCCATCCTAGCTACTATCATCTGTCCTCATCTTTATCTTTTGTAAAATCAAAGTAGGTTGGCATAAAGGAATCTGGAAGACCATTTGTAATATGGTTCTGGTGCTTTAAATTAGTCCTGTTCAAAACAAATAGTAGAGGATATATATATGATGATATTTTAGAAAAAGTGAATTTTTATCTTTTGAAATGTAATATTAGAAATTATGGCCATTAAATACCCATGTTATTCCTTTTAACTTATTCATTATAATGAACTTAGTATCTGGATTTGTTATTGGCAATGCAAGGCAAAGTTGCTTTGGGAAGAAGGTGGCAGTAAAATTGTCATGCTAGTGCTTCTTAGGCTTTGTAAAAGCATTGCTCTTATCTAATTCTGTTAAAATGAAATTTGTTTCTCAAATTTAGTATTTATTCTTTGATTTGAAGGTACCACTGTTTGTGACCAAATTCATCAGTCCAGGAAAGTCTCTTCAACTTAGAAATATCCATGTGGTCAAGGGGCTATAAATAACTAACACACTTTGAGCAATGCCTTCAGCAGAGTTTTGTGTAGGTGTAGCCTGATGGTGAGACTGAAAGATTTGTACAAGCTGAGGGTTCTCGATGTTTGTTCTTTTCTGCCACTTCACTTGCAAAAATCTAAGAAGTGAACTGCTTTAGGAAGATGGAATGCCATCACCAGAAGATATCTATCTTTTAGGCACTTGTTAATTTCTTTTACTTTCCACAGCCCTTTCCTCTGTTGGTATGGAAAAGTGTGAATGACTAAAGAATGTATAGAAATTTGGCCACTGATTTCAGTGCAAAATTCACAGTGCAACATAATCTAAGCAGAAAACTTTTTCTACCACCTGTATCAATACAATCTATAGCAATTAATTATTATAAATGTCTTATGGCAACACCAAGTTTTAAAGGAATCAGGAATGTCAGAGATTTGTTATGTCAGATGGTGAAGCAGAGGCAGGCAATGCTGTGTAGGTTTTGAAAAAAATGGTTTTGAGTGGGATGAAAAGAAAGTTAACTTCCAGGCTGGCTCATTGCTGAATACATCAAGACAAACAAGGTGGTGGAATTTAGAAAAGAAATAGAACTGAACTTTGTGGAAAATGAGAAATTCCAGCCTTCCTGACAGGGTTGGCCGAGGCCTGCCTGCTGAGATTGCCGCAGGTAATGGCACTGGAGGGAGCACTGTGCATCCCCTCTTTTCAGCCTGTATGGACAGGTCAGTCAGACGTGAAGAACTCGATTCAACAGGAGGGCTTTCCATCCAGTAGGACAGGGCAAGAGACCACCTGGTTTTCCAGTAAGAACCTGGACAGTTCTGACCCCAGTTATTATGATTTCTGCTTCTGGTTGCTTTGTAACTAAATTGAAGTGAAGAATACAGAGCTCAAGAGCTTATTTCACAACTTAAATACAACGACAGGGGCATGTTACAGACGTGACTATATTGATGAGGAGAGAAGTCTGAATAGAACACCAACTGTCTGGACAAATTATAAGGGAGAGACTCCATTTTCCACCCAAAGTATCGGAGCAGTGTCCTGTGCTTGCTGATGCTGAAACATCAGAATCAGGGAAAAGCACTGTCAAGGCTGAAAGTCTGCTGTGTGGTTTTACAGGCATTTCGCTGCAGATTTATGGTTGGTAAGCTTGGCTTCTGAATTGCAGGGATGTATTCAATTTTTTTCCTGGCTTCAGTATGTTGCTGATCTTTTGTACACTATTTTTTCTTCAGAAAAGTTTCTAGTTCCTAGTGAATGGATTATGTATTTAAGTTCTCCTGTTTTCTTCCCTGCTGAAAACAATATGCTGGTCTTTGACTGGTCCGGAAAGAGCAGGTCTAGCTTTCATCATACGTGTTACTTGGTATTTTCTGGAACCAAATAGTGTGATAATGTAGTCATAGCCTCATACAGTGTAATCAAATATACTCACAATATCAATGAGTGGCTTTTGTCTGTCTGAATTAGGTGAAGTACACATTGTAATGTCAGGGAAACTCTATCTGATATCTCATAAGGAGACTAGCAGTTTTTACAGTTTGAGAATATCTCACTTCACACAGCTTATGTGGTAAATTCATTCTTTGTTTAAAAAGACCGTAGTAGAGCTGGATTAATATGTTCCATGGAAAATCTTTAGAAACTTGGGAGCTACACCTTGAAACTGCAAGTAGTATTGAATAAAAGTAATGCAGAAACTTATGCAGGAAGTTTTGCCATCTAAAATCTCTTAAATTACTATTGTAGGTAAGAACTCCAGTCATGGCAGTTTTCTTCTACTTTTAGCGTTTGCATTTGATTCATTGCATCTCAAAATTATTCATGTTTTAGTTGAGAGATAATTTTCAGCACTGAAATATAGCATTTGCATATCAAATATGAAGCCTTTTCATGAAATAAGATTTTGTTTTGCCTAGCAGTCTTTGATCTTACCTTTAGTGTGTTGGCTCTGATATGCAGTCTGTTTTACAAAAAAAAATAAAGTGTTGAGGGAATCAAAAGCTTTTCCCTGATATGAACTTCCCAAAATGTACATAGCAAAAATAAACTTCTGTTTAATTAGAATTACTCTTTTTCCTCATGCCCTTGGCATAAATATTTTTTCATAAAACCAGTTTTTATTAGGCCAACTTTCATGCATAAACCACAGAAACTAATTCCGAAACAGGTTATGCATTTAAAAGATGAATGTTGAGGTTGTAGTACTGTTTTCTTAATTTAAAGAAGAATCCCATGCATAAATAAATTCTAATTGATTTATAACACACATTATAATAATGTGTATTTCTGGATTAACCATCTTAAAATTCTTACAGGAATACTAGAATGGAAATAAGACTGTTAAATACGTCTGATGTTATTCTATTGTGCTACGCACTCTGGTGTATATATATATATGTGGCCTAAAATAGCATTTGACTGATCATATCTTTCCTAGAAAATAAAATTCAGAACTTCTGGTTTTAGTGACACTGTTGAAGACCACTGCTGGATCCCATTCATTGTTTGAATATGTGGTGGAAAAAGCAACCTGTCCTTTTTTATGGACACAAAGACATGCTCCTCTATCAGCAAAAGGATGGGTAGCAAAGGTTGAGTAGCAGTCCTGTTGCAAATTACCTGGGTGTTACAGGGGACAAATAGGAGTCAATTTTTGACCAAAACTATGTTCTGGTGAACAATAAAGCCAGTTGCATAGTGGGCTACACTGGGAGGAGCATTGCCAGCAAATCGTGGGAAGGTGTTTTGTCATCTAATAATAAGGTGTAATAACCACAAGACTGTGACCTGGGATGTTCAGGATGAACACTAGAGAAAACTTCTTTATTACACTGGTAGTGCAGCATGAGAGAGTGAGTTGGGAGGTGGAGAAATCTCTTTCCAATTTTCAAATAGACAAAGCCCTGGTTGACGCTGTAGTGCTGAGTGGAAACTTGGGTTAGAAACCCCCAGAAACACCTTCCAGTTGATGTGCTTATGATAACTCTTATGAAAAAGAAAATTCTGCTTTCCTGAAATGAAAGCTGGCAAAGTTCAACTGTGCTTAGTACAGCCCATGAGTATTTTTCATGTGATTTAGGAATAATTCCAAACACAGTGACATCATTCACACAGCTCTGGATTGTACAATGGTTACACAGAATCTCTGCTATCATTCTTTGGCTGTTGATATATGTCTATATGGCACAAATTTATAACAGAAATATCTATGATGCCCCTACAGTCCTCATCCCAGGTTATTTGGGGATGTGTGCTCCATAAGAATAGAAACCACCTCTGTACTGTGAGTTTTTAAAAAGGTTCTGCAGCAAGTGGCCCATGAGTCACAAGAAAGAAGTGATCAGTCACCACAGACTTCCCTGGCTCCCTTGGGATTGTACAAAAATTCATCATATCCTTGGTTTTTGTCTTCATCAATGTCTGCCATCTGTATTAGTAAAGAAAACAGTGTCAGATCTTGACCACTCTCCCCTGTTTATCTATGCTGTGGCATTATTAGTGGATTTTGTCCTTTTCAGTCAGCCCTCCCCTAAACCTCCCTAAAGATCATGGTTTTGAGGACATTACAAGCCAGGGATCATGCACTGAGGCCAACTCATTTTTGAGAAGACAATTTAGGTTTGTAGACTTCAGTGACTAGACATCCTATTTATTATTTGTTGCAACATAAAAACGTCAAAGACTTTATGTATCTGCCAGGAGTCAAATAAGGGACTGAGGTTTCTCAGGTGTCTCACTAGACATAAAGAAGATTCAGTCAGTGGCAAACATCGAAGTGTTGCTAGTAAATTCAAGTACCATAAAAACTGCTCATTTAGTGTCTTAGATTATTTAAGAGCTTGCAGCTGTTCTTCTGATGAAAATAAACTGTAATGATTTACACATTTGTATCTACAGTGGATTTTGTTGCAAGTACCATTTGATGTTTCCCAGATGTTTTAGATAGATTTTCTATTCACCATTTTCATGCCACCCTTGATTTCTTGATCTCTTATATTCTCAGCTGTCTACTCACCAGGTTTATTAACCCTAATCTATTTTACCTCTTCCTTATAGGAAAGCCACTTTATGGTTCAAAATTACCCTTGCTAGGTTTCTCTCTACCTTTTAATTTCTGCTATGCCTCTTCCGTCATGGTCTTGGTATTTATAATGCACATAATTGATTTTACCCAGTGGCATAATGACATTTTTATTTTTTCATTTCCTAATAATTCATAGCATTTTCCTGATTTTTTTTTTTATTTTAAAACTTTATTCAACAGTGGTATCTGATGTTTGTGTTGATATTTTTATGTAACCATGTATTATATCTATAATGTATCACTTTCTAGTAGTAATAGCCAAGCTGGGGGAATAATTAGATTTGTTTGCAAAGTTAGGATTGTGTTTTCATGTGTCATTTTACATTTATTTACATAAAAGTGATTTCCTCTGGTATTTTTGTACTTAGTCACTCAATCTCCTGAGGCTTTTCTGTGGTTCATTCTCAGGCCTCATGATGCTGAATAACCGCACCACCAGCACACCATGTCTCCTTCTGAGTCACACCTTTTTGTGGTCATTTCGGATATGATGAACACTTTGGATCAGAACACCATGCAGTTTGTGGCAGTTGGCATTTACTCCTGTTTTTTTTTGAACAACTGTAATAGCACAAGGGGTTTTGCTGCTAGACCTTGTCAGTGTAGTTTTTTAAAATCTTGTCAAATGTCTTTTTGATTCTGTATACACTATGTTAAATTTTTCTCCCTTTCTGTAGAATTCTTGGTTACTTCAGAGGTAGATCTGTGAGGCAATTGCAGTAGCTTTCCTAAAGTATATTAAATTCTATATTTATTCTGTATTTCTAGTGTCAATCATTTGCAGAAAACAGATGATTGCCTCTACTAAGTATAGATGGAGATACATTGAGTGATATGAATGGAAATGGACACCTGAAACCATGCAGAACAAAAGATATTTCTGGAATATATAATTTGCTTGGTTTATTTGCACTGCTTTAATGGTCTTCTGATAGAGTAAGTAGCAATGTATGCATTGCTCATCTACCATTCATAATTTCCTCAGTCAAGAAATATTGCTGATTGAAGTTATATTTTACCGTCAAAAATTTCCCGAGTACTTATGCAGAGGCAACTACCCATTAGCAAAGAGATATTATTACTTTTTTCCTACTCCCTTGCAATGAGGATGTAGAACATATAAAGCGATACTACAGAAAGTCTGTTTTGACCAAGCACTAGTTTGTTCTGTGGTGTGAATAAGAAAGTAAGTCCTGTCATGACTGGAAAAGAATTAGGGAAAGGAAATACTGACAGACCCATTGTATTTAAATACTAAAACTTCAGTCTTCATTATTATCAATTAACTAAAGAAAATGAAATTTCAGGCATTACAGAGCTAGGGCATGGATAACATCTCAGTCCCCAGTGAGTTTCCACAAGCAAACACTTATTCTACAGAAGAAATAGGGTTACTTGATTTCAGGTCTGGACACTGACCTGCAGAGCCATTGAGCTCAGTCTAAATGTCAAGAACATGAAGAGAAAGGACTACTTAGAGAGAGCTAGCATGCTCACACCCTCTCATATCCTTTCCATATCCACAGCACTTGAGATGGTCAGCCATGAAAATGAGTTGTTTCCTCTGAAAGGGAAGGATGCTGGAGAACGTATTAAGTTGCTTCGAGTCCTTTCTGCAGGCTTGCACAGATTAACTGCTGGATACTATCGGGCTGCTCACACATGGTGCTCAAGAGGGATGTCTCTTGGGTCTTTTTTATCATCAAGTGAAACTCATCAGGTGCCATAAATTGAAGTACTAGAAATAGGTAGATGAGACATTGCTCTCTTACTTACTCCATACAACCATGCTGCTGTTTCTGCCTTGTTGGCTCTGTAGTTGGACAAAGTTAGCCCAAGGATGAAAAACATCTGTGTGAAACTGAACCCATGCAAGAATCATGATGTGAGGAAAGCCGTTGTGAAGAGTGCAGTCTACTTTGGAGTTAGTCGTTGCACATCTGTAATTGATCAGCTGAATCTATAATTTAGAAGTCCTTTTGCATTCCTTGATTGTGCTAAGTTTGGACATAGCATTACTCATGAGTAATGCTTTCTATAAGCTTTGATTGGCTAGAAGACCCCATCCCATGCTGGCAGACGATGACACGTTACTTGGTTATTCATGCTTCACTTGCTTCCTGGCTGAACTACAAGAGTCTAATGTGTTTGGTCACCAGGCTTTCAGCACTTAGAACAATTCACCTACAATAAAAAGCCCTCAGCCATTCTGTTTACTTTGAGTGTACCATCAGACCTGTCCCCAGCTGTCTACAATCTCTCCCCACAAGAAGATGTTTCTTCTCATCACAGTGGGGTTTTTCCACAATGGCCAAAAAGTGTCTAGAGCTTGGTGTTGACAACTGCATTCATCTGTCCATGCAGACGATTCCCTTTGCTCCCTATCTCCACCTCAGTAGGGGTAAATGCTGTCATAAGTTGTCTGTCTAGGAGACAGAATGTTCTTGGAGACCACTCTGAGACAATGAAATTAATATCCTGGGATATAAGGACAGTCACAAACCTGACCTTCCATTCAAAGTTCAAGGCATATTTATTTGACTTCTAGCAAAAACACTGAGGCAACATAATTGTTTATAATCAAACCAACTGTACCAAATAGACAAGACTTCACTGCCCAAGCATCTTCCCTTGGGAAGAAGAGGAGAGAACAAACAGCATGCAGCAAGCAGGAAGTCGTGCTGCTTAATGTATTTTGGAATGACTTTCCAATGCCATGCTAGTGAGGTATAAAGAATTCTTGCAAAACTGAGCAGAAAGTTGCTCACAGCCTAGTTCTCATGCTGTAAGATTTTTGTTCTTTTGGTGCAACCTTGATACCTGCTTTTTTGGGCAACATGTAAATGGCATTGAGGAAGTAAGCACACCCTTTTCTTCAAATGCATTTGATTCTGCTACTTGAACATTTGCAATACTGCCATGGGACATGACATGCAAAGTTGGCATTTTTCTCCTATTTAAGTTTTAGTGATTGAGATCCTGAGTTCTCTGTGCTTGGCCCCAGACTTGTAACCCCCTGAACTCCACCTTTTGCTCCCTCTGCAAGCTGCCAATATTTTTGTTAAGCTTATAGCTTTCCTATACATGATGAGAGCCCTTAGGCCGACTTAAAAAACACATAAACACACAAGCTAAAAGAAGTGATTATCATACTGATAGGAAAGTGCAAAACCAAATACTAATAGAGCAATAAAACCAGATGAAGGTAAGTGCCCATGTATTTGTGTTCTGCCTTTATGAGAATTCATCTTGCTTTGTCTTCTACCTCTTGAGAGTTCTGCAGAAACCTAAAAATACTTAACAATTCAATTGTAAGACATTTTAGTGTCAAATAGATTTATATGCACTCAAAAGAAATACTTGCAGTGGAACCAGCATCTTGGAAATCCTGTGGAAGAGATTCATGTCAAAGTTTCATGGAACACACGAGAATAAATTAATTTCCATGTCTTATTTTCCACAATATATAAATAAGTATGAACTTTATCTCTACAGGGACACTTTTTTAGATGTCATAGGTAATTTTGACCACTGCAGATAGTGCCAAGCGAACACCAATTATAAATGACACCACATTTTTTCTAAAAAAATATATATTTAAGTCTAGCCACTATTAATTGAAGCCTATATTCATTTAGACTCCTTGTAAATTCCAGAGCCACCACTGAATCTTTTTTATGCTTTGTATGTTCTTGTCCTTTCTCAGCAGGTCTCATTATGAAGCCTGCAGTTGCCTGATGTGCTTGGAGCTACTATCCGATACTGACCCAATCCACTGTGTTTGCATGCTGTCTTGGCTTCCCAGCCTCTTCTGATATGGGACTAAGTTTGGAATGGAGAAGCTGAGAGGCTTTGGCAAAAGGCAGGTACAGGTGATAGGGTGTCTCCTGCCCATCACAGAGGCAAGATTTTGCTTTTAGAAGGACCATTTTTTTCCAGACATCCACTGCTACTCTTTTCAGAGATCAATAAAATACCAAGAAACTACAAATATATTTCAGAAGTAATCTGAGACTTTGGTTCTTTATTCTGGGGTGAACTGTGCATTGCATTGGGATTGTGGTCTGTTACTTTTATGCATCCAGAATACTCTGTGAGAGGAATTATCATTCTCTGTATTTAAATACAAATTCAGTGTGTGTGTTATTGCACTGTGTGCTTAAACTTGTGCATATCTGCACACAATCATATGGAATTTGTAGCTGAATGCCATAATGCAAGGAATTCTTTTTGTGATTTATTTGTACCACACTATAATTCAAGAAATTACAAGTAATTAGGAAAAAACCCCACATTTTTAGAACACTCGTTCAAAATAAAAATAATATGGCTAAAGCCGGGAAACTTCAAGGCAATAATTGATTTCTGAGGACTTTTTTTTTTAAAATTAGTTTTACACTTAAATCTGTTGAGAAGATTAGTTTTTAGAGAGGAAAGAAATTAGACCTGCTCCATAATAGCATATCCCTTTTTTAAAAAATAAAATTAATTCCTCATTTAATTATAATCTTGTTTATATTCAAATATTTTCATGGTCTATTGTTTGAAGGCAGTAATCTAACACTCTTCACAGCCCCATATGTAATCAAATTGAAGGTTAGAAATTGCAAACAACAAATTCCCAACTATTTACTGATGAATAAAGCAGTTTACAGAGTTTACAACAGATATTAATGAAAAAAACCTCGTGTGAAAGTACTAACTTTACTGCTTTACCTGCAGTGTAAATATATACTAAAATAACTTATTTTCTTGTAACACTTTATACGAAAGAGATGATTGTCCAGCTAGATTTATTGTGAAACTCAGTGTGTTATGTGCTTTTTAAATAAAGAACAGAACTGTATGTGTGAAAGAATAAAGAACAATTTTTACAGCACCTTTTTGTTTAAACAGATATTAAAAATAACGTCCTGAAAAATCTTCAGTGTCATACAGAAAATATGACCTAAAGAAAGCTTAAACATAAGTAATTTATTAATTCTGCAAGTAGCTAAAGAAGAAGCCTTATTCACTGGTAGCAATATTTTAAAGTTGTCTAGTTTCAGTCTTTCCTTTTCTGAGCAATGATGTTATTTAGGCAGTTGAAAATCCCAAAGTAATTAAAAAGAAATATTATTGTTTTCCTTGTTGCAAAAGGGAGGTGGCAAATACAGACTTCCTCTTAGCCCAAGATGCTGTAAAAGTCACCTTCTTCTTTCTCATCCCCAGTAAACCAATCTAAAATGAATATGGTTAAGTCATGGTCCATGGTATTTAAGTCTCTGGGGTTTTTTATTAATATTGTATTTGCTAAGTTGCTCAAGAGGCAACAGAAATAGAAGAACCGATACGGCCAAGAACAAAGGGTAAATGCAGTAATAGAAATTGCTAAAATGCTGGAATTTATGATCTTCAGAGTAATTTTCTTTCATAATTTCTTTTTCATTACATGAGCCTTCAACAAACTGAGTAATTTCACTTAGTGAAAGACTGTGAGGTAAATGAACAATGTGAGCATCAGTTTTGGAGGTGCCAAACCAAGATATTTCCAGTTAGGTCTGAAAATATTGTGTGTTGCCCCCACTAATGTTATCTGAAAACCCCTCATTATATCTACAACCCTGACCCCATTAAATTCATAGCATTTATGTTAATATATAGTTATTGCAACACTTTGTTTAGCTATTATGGAAATACCATCTTGCATTTACATTGCCAACACTGTTCTTCATGACTTGGCTGATCTTCTCAGTCTGCAGATGAAAAAGGACCCTTACTTAAATTATCCTCTGTAGTTGAGAGAACAGTCAGTAACACAAGCTTCAGAAACTGGGAATTGTTGATTCCTCCTGCAGAAGGCATTTTGCCAGAGCATTCTGCTTTAGACTAATGGAAATTCTCAGACTAAATATATGCATGCATGGGACTGGAAAAATATATCTGAAGCATGTGTCTCTATAGGAATCCAATTCATCTAAAGCACAAAAATTTGAAAACATTTTCTTTGTGACACAGATTGAAAATGACCATGAGCATGACAGTCTATTTTATTGCATGGTTTTACCAGGTTTGTAGTAATGAATATTTGCTAATCGATATTTGGCAAAAAGAAGAAAGGGAGCATAAAGGGGAAAGACACATCCTTAAGTGCTTAAATAAGAATGTGCTTGAGTTTTTCCACTTGAACTTCAAGCCTGATCTTTCTGACGGCGTACCCTATGTCTGAGTAGAAAATGAAAATGTGCACCTGATAAAATAAGAAATAGGGATTTTAAAAAAGTGTAAAGTTTCACTTTTGGCTTTTCTTATTTTAAAGCAAATTATTTCAGTATCGATTCTCCAGTCTCACAGAGTTACCTCTCAATAAAATCTGTAAGAACAGCTGCAGACATTGTGAGATTTTAACAATGAATAAATAACACTTCTTCCAGAGCCTGGTGAAATTTATAGGACTTTTTCCCACAGTAACTGACTTGTTCAAATGTTTACTAACTCATGCTATGTATAAATATTCAGGGTTCTGTGCCTGTAAATGCATGCCTAATCGGGGCCAGCTGAAGGTGACTGCAGTTTCCTGCAGTGGTATGGATCCTTTTCTGGGAAGTAGACCTAATTTGCACACTCACATGCACAGAGTGGGCTCAAAATCTCCGTGGTACTTCAGACTACTTACCTGCCTTCCATCTCCTTTTCTTGGTCTTTTCACTGGCTGCAAGGGGAATATGTGTCAGCAATTCTGGTTACAGTTCTCTGCAAGTTCATTAAATAGAATGTGTTAAAAGCTGAGCCTCATGGCTGATGAGCTGTACTGCTGGGACAAGCCTTATCAACATTTCTTGGGATATGATCTGTCTAGGTAACTAAAAAGGAAATTACTTCCTGGGAAAGTAATTTTTTATTTCTTGTGCTCTGTTACACTTCAGGAGCTATAACATTGTGAAATACTTGTGCTTTCTAATGGAAACTGAAGGAAAAGCATGAAGAATTGCAATGTTATTTGATGGGGTGTTCAAACCAAATCTAGACTTGATGGGGAGAAACCATTTATTTTTCAAAACTGAAGCATATCGGGACCATACAAAGATTTAATCACAAATGCGTGTAGCCATGCAGTGGGTGTCTGTGCCTCAGAGAGCTACTGATTATCTGCATGGTCACTCTGGTTTGGATGTGGCAGTAAAACATATCCACATGATGTGCAGGCTTTGCAGAGCCAGCAAGTGAGAGAGCTTGTGGGTTTTACAAAGTTTTTACACTGTCTGCACAAGAACAAGTTTCTTTGTTTGAAGTACCTGTTCTCCACAGGCAACTTCATCTGCTTCATGAGAAGGAGGACTAGGTCTTCCTGAGTGCCAGACCTGTGCAACAGGGACATCACTCTTTTTTGACACTGCTCTTCATCCTCGGTGTCCTCATGTTAAAAGCAAGTGAAAAACCTCCATTAAGGACATCTCAGCCACATAATGCCAAAGGAAATCTTCATTAGAATGTGAATGAGGGCAACTGTCTCCTGCAGTAACTTGCAAGTACATGACTTTTCATTGTAAATTAGACTAGAGATTTATTTGCCTCTTTATCAGGGCCTGGAGGACACTTGCTACTTCACACTCATAACTGTATCTTCACTACTCTTAGCCTACCCCATATGCAGGGAGCTATGGCTCTCCATCCTCAACTCTTTGGCATTATTCAGTGTTCATCCTTCTCTTTCCCCATAAACATTGGGCAACATCATTAGCTTCTGTTATTTCATGTTACCAAGGGTTTCCAAATTTGGCTCTGTCTCACGTCTAGTCTTTTGGATCCAGCAGTTTTCTGCACATCTCTTTTTAAGTAGCTCGCTGTACTTCCATAAAAATTTGCTGCATGAATTTCACTCTTATGCCCTGTCTTTTCTAGTTTCCAGGATTTCAATTATTAAGGGATTATAAATGCTCTTGTCAAAAACCACAAAGAAGTGTCCCGGCATATGAATGACTACAAGATGTTTTAGAAGGTGTATATGGATTTTCTCATACACGGGACAGTTTTCTAAAGAAAAAGCAAAAAATTACTTTCAGTTCAAAACCATGGCAATTTCTCTTAACTTCTAAATGTTCACTGCAAAATATTTCTTCCAATATACAGATATTGTTATTTGGAAGAGGACACTCCTGTGTGCACAAAGCTGATACAGCACGGTACAGTCAGGCAAGATCAGCTGGATTTAGGATCTTGTGCTTTTATAACAGTGTTATGTGAGCCTGTTTCCTTCATGTTTCTTTCTTTCTCACAATTCTATTGTGTCACTGAAAGGTGAACTTCTCATTCTGGGGGCTTGTGAAATCCGGGGATTGAAGAAGGGAGTGAAAACAGGAACTGACCCCCTCAGTCTTCTCCCGTGGTGAATGCTCTCGCCTTAAATCACATACCCCAGTGTGAGCGGGAAATGTAGATCGCCTGGAAAAAGATAAAGAATTAAGCATAAGTACCCTTCGGCCTTTCAGATTTTGCGGACAGCATTCGAGGAGCAAGTGAAGAGTCTGTGAAATTGCCTCTTAGAGATGCAGGACGGAGCTGCCGATGCTCCTCCCTCGCCGGCGGGTTCCCATCAGGGCGGTGACTCTTCCCAAGGCATCTCACAGGACGATCCCTCTTCTTCCTCCAGGGAATCTGTGCTGCCGCCGAGGGCTGTGCACTTAAATTATATGTTCGGGAAAAAAAAATAAAAAAAAAAAAGCCAGCAGCAGCAAGAACGGGGGGAGGGAGCAGGTTTAGGGCAGGTTTATTTTCGTGCAGGACTGTGGTCTCTCCTACCCTCCGTAATTTCGGGAGCAGATGATGAGCTGCAGGAAAATTCAGCAAGAACTGTGCTGTATGGGAGAGAAACCACGGACAAGAGGAAATTGGAAGAGGGTCATAGATTGTACCAGCAGAGGTTTAGACTGGAGATTAAGAAAAAAAATCTTCTCTGAATAAGTAGTCAAGCAATGGATCAGGCATCCCAGAGAAGTGGTGGAATCACTATCCCTGGAGGTATTTAAAGACATGTACATGTGGCCCTTGGGGACATGGTTTAATGGTGGACTTGGCAGTGCTGGGTTAACAGCTGGACTCAATGATTTTATAGGTAATTTCCAACATAAAGGAATCTATGTGTGTGTGATGAATGCCATTGTGCCAGGGTGTTCTCTGGAGTTTAGTGTACCTGTTGGTACATAAAGCTTACCTACATCTATGTCCAGGTGCCAGCGTCACAGGGGCTATGACACCTTTCCCCCTTGCTCATGTACCTCTCTTTCAGACTTAGAATGGGTCATTGTGGTTTCTCTTTTCTCCTATATTCTAGCCATAGTACAGTTCACCATCCCCACAATCATGCCTTCCATGAACTAATCTGGAAATGTTGACCAGTTTTCATTTGAGGGAAAAATGAAACTGAGGTTTGCCTTGGTTTAGCTGGTAGCTAGCTATTACATCTACTCTAAGGATAGCCTGGGACACAAAGAATGTCAAATGAAGAAGGGAGTGAAATAAATAATTCAAGTGTCCTTAATATTGTCACATGATTTTGCTACTTTGTCCTCTATTCCAGATTAATAATAAATACATGAAATAATCACAGCGTGTGGCACGGGTTTCTCTGGGGTTTCCCAAACAGCTCAGCTCCACTCTGGAAATCAACTCTTCACTCTTTCTAGTTGTCCTTCCATATTAAGCCTTGTTTGCCTATACAAGAGCCTTAATTTCCTGGTTTATAGAAGCTTAGTTTACATAGGTGAAAACCAGCATTTCTAATTAACATAAAATCTTAAAAGGCACCCTGCGAGTTTGCATGATAATAAAGAGATTAAAAAAAAATAATCAGAGCTTGAACTCAATCTTCATGTCTACATCAGTGCATTTCAGGATATGGTTTCCTTTCTGAAGCTGTGAATAAGAAAGGGCAGGCAAACCTTTTGGCCAAGGCCACATTCACCAAAACTGCTTTAGAAGTGGGAAGTACTCATTCCTAACATCAGCAACATTTTTGAGGAAAATATCCTCTAAGGTGCAAAAACTTTTCGCTCCACATTGATTTCCACGGGGAATGAGTGGTGTGAGCCGGATTTTACCAGAAGAAGGTTTTTACCTAAAATACCAGTTTGAATGCCTATTGCTAATTCAATAGCCGTAAGGAAGACATCTGGTGTTTCAATTGCCTGCCGCACTCAACTCAGAATCCATTGTTTACAGCTTTCCCAATCAGTACAAGTTTATTAATTATAAGTAATTGCTAATCTATGAAGTGAAGAAAGAAGGAATAATCTAACATATCAACGGCACGGTGATGTTTTGGCATTACATGTAGTTATAGTATATATATTATTTTTAATATGGTTAAACTTGGATATAAATTAGCTATATCCTTCCTGTCTGTTTTGTGATTGATATTAAATGTCCAAATATTTGAGCTGATATCACTAAGAATATAGGTTGAAATTCCTTTACCCCATTTTTAAACAATTAAGTGGATGTCTCAGGATAGGAAATCCATCCAGACTTCCTCATCTGCTGGTGGAAATAAATTGCTGCTCTCAGAAAGCAATCAGGCAGTGAAATGAGTAGTTTGGGTCTGCCACTTCACCTCCAGATAACTAAAATTAAATGAGACAGATCACTTATTTACTGCTGCAGGATCATTCAGGTGAGCAAATACATTTTAGTTTAAATAAGCAAATGCTGCACAGTTCAATCTTCAGTTTAAAGTGTGCTGCAATTCTATGTAATGTACTTTGAATTCTACCTAGCACCATCAGGAATGTTCATTCTGCTGTTTAGGCTTTGGAGGGAACTTACAGGATAGTTGGTGATTAAAAGGAAGATGTTCATGTGTAAGCAAAGCAAATGCCATCATGTTATTAAAAAGTGAAAATTAGGAAAAATTCAAATAGTTTAATTGGCATTGTTTATTCTGTGTCTTTTCTGGGAGGAAAAATAGGACATCTAGAAAAATGCTGTAAATACGTTTGAAATTTATTAATCAAATCTGTTTCACAATGATTGTTTAAAAAAAAAATATCAACTCCCTCTGTATTTTTAGTTCAGTCAGAGAATTTTACTGGCAGGGAAGACAACTTTTCTGCCTTTCTAAATATTGTGAAGCAGTATTTTTCAGAGAAATTGTCCTTGCTTCCAAGCACTAGCCTGCCTGTTTGTCCTAAGAATGGTGGCAGCCAACTTTGGACATACTTTTCCTTTTTCTGAGTTATCTACTCTTTCCTTGGTTCCTTTTTTCAGGGTGGGAAAAGTTAAGCTGTGGACCAGTAGTCAGCTAGGCATTTATCAGACTTGTAGGAACAGATTTTTTATTAATGGAAATGGGTATTAGTAGTGAAATAGCCATTTTTAAACAGAATATTTCTGCCGAATATTACATTGTTTGGAAACACATTTTTATCCAGTGCCTTTCTGATACATGGTTCTCAAAATGACTGCAAACATCTGTGGTTTTTTCCCCCACATTTGTGTGGAAGCAGGAGGTTGCTGGTATCACAGATGTAATTTGTTCTGCCAATATCTACTCAGGATAAATCCCCTTTCTGCCAAATTGTTGCCTCTTTCTATCAAAACTGTGACTCATATCAGTAATTCCTTGCTGTCCTTTGCTTAAAAGCATATTCTAGGGAAGCAAATAAAAATGTTCTCCCATACCTGAGAGTTTGCACACTGATTTGGCAAAGGTGCTTAAAATATTTAAAAATATTAAAATATTCCATTTCGTTTTCTATTTTGTTGTTTTTCATTGGTCTTGTTGTGACATACGGTTTTGGGTGAAATGGTTAGTTCTTTCTGGCTATGACAGGCTGAAATAAATAATCTGGAGATAAGTACTCCCTATAAGAAAGAGTCTTTGAAGTTTTTGTCTCTTGCAAATGGGCATCATTTACAAGCCATGAGAGTTCAAAAAGGTTGGTTTTTTTTTTTCTTTTTGCAATCAGTGGAATACTGTTTGGCTGTTAGATTTTAGCAACATCTAGGTGCCATACAGCAAAGCCGATGACAAGTGTGGTAGAAGAGCCAAGTGAAGGCAGATTATGCTGGGTCTTCGTGCTGTAGCTCTGGTGAGCACCACAAGCAGAGCTTTACCCTTGTTGTGCCACCCAGGCAGAAGGCAGCAGCAAGGTTGAGGGTTTGTGGGAACCTCACACTGTCCTGGAACCTAGACACACCCTGAAACCACAGTATATCAGGCACTGCTGCTCATACACATTTGGCTAAACATAAAGGGCAAAACCAGAAGTTTCCTTCTCCTTTTTCTTTCTTGGTACCCTTTGGAAACTCAGAGTCTCAGCCAGACAAAGGGAAAAACTTCAATTTTTACAGCTAATTCTCATCTTTGACCAAAGCAGCTAATATGTTTTATGGGAAAGCTTAAAGTGAAGCACTTTCCAAGAATATTTATTGCAGACACAGTTAAAGTGTTTTTTTACAACTTCCTTGAATTAGAAAAAGAAACAACTTGTTGAATTAGAAAAAGATCACAGACCTGTTTGTTTAATCCCCTTTCCCAAATGTCACAACTTAATAAACATTATTTTGGAAGATTTACTCCTTTAATGAATAACAACACATAAGCAAGAAATCCTGTCCTTCCTCTGTGGTCTTCCTCCTTACTCCTGCAGCCCTGTTAGTAGGCAAGCATTCCTTACACGTAATTTTCTCCAGACAGCCTAAGTTGCTCTTTCTCTGTCAGTGACCTAGAGCACTAGGGTCCAACTGTCTCTCAGTTTAAGGCAAACTGCCTTTCATACAGTCTGAAGTTCTGATTTTATATTTTTGGGGAAAGGCTGTGGATGTTGTCTACCTGGACTTCAGCAAGGCCTTTGACACTGTCTCCCACAGCACACTCCTGTAAAAGCTGGCAGCCCATGGCTTGGACAGGAGCAGTCTGTGCTGGTTAGGAACTGGCTGGATGGCTGGGCACAGAGAGTGCTGGTGAACGGTGCTGCATCCAGCTAGGGATCAGGCACCAGTGGTGTCCCCCAGGGGTCTGTGCTGGGGCCAGTCCTGTTCAATATTTTATTGATGACATGGATAAGGGTATTGAGTCTTTCATTAGTAAATTTGCAGATGACGCTAAGTTGGAAGCGTGTGTTGATCTGCTGGAAGGGAGGAGGGTTCTGCAGAGAGACCTGGAACGGTTGGATGGATGGGCAGAGTCCAATGAGATGAAGTTTAATAAATTCAAGTGCTGAGTCCTACATTTTGGCCACAATAACCCCCTGCAATGTTATAGGCTGGGGATGGTGTGGCTGGACAGTGCCACAGGCAGAAAGGGACCTGGGGGTACTGTTCAGCCAGCTGAACATGAGCCAGCAGTGTGCCCTGGTGGCCAAGAAGGCCAACAGCCTGTATCAGGAATGGTGTGGCCAGCAGGAGCAGGGAGGTCATTCTTCCCCTGTACTCAGCACTGGTGAGGTCACACCTTGAGTGCTGTGTCCAGTTCTGTCCCCTCAGCTTAGGAAGGACATCGAGACGCTTGAGCGCACCCAGAGGAGGCAACGAGGCTGGAGAGAGTCTTGGAACACAAACCCTGTGAGGAACGGCTGAGGGAGCTGGGGTTATTCAGCCTGGAGAAAAGGAGACTCAGAGGTGACGGTATCACTCTCTACAACTCCCTGAAAGGTGGCTGTAGCCAGGTGGGGCTTGGTCTCTTTCAACAGGCAGCAACTGACAGAACAAGGGGACACAGTCTTAAGCTGCACCAATGGAAATATAGGTTAGATATTAGGAAAAAGTTTCTTACGGAAAGAGTGATAAAGTACTGGAATGATCTGCCTGGGGAGCTGGTGGAGTCACCATCCCTGGATTTGTTTAAAAAGAGACTGGATGTGGCAGTCAGTGCCATGGTTTAGTTGAGGTGTTAGGGCATGGATTGGACTCGATTAAGGTCTCTTCCAACCTAGTGATTCTGTGTGATTTTGTGATAAGAATGATACAAAAGCTTCAAAGAAGATTACCAGTGACTGAACTGTCTCAGAGACAATTTTAAAGCTGCACATGAAAAATACTAAGGATAATTTTCTAACAAGAAAGCAAAGAAACCGGAAGCAAAAAGCTGGAAACATAAAAATACTAGGACAAAAAAAGACTTGTGCACTCAATAATTAAGCATGTATAACCTCTTTGTTGCATGCAGTACCACCTAATGTTAAATGCTTCTTTTTCATATTTCCCCAGAAAGCTGACGTTTCTTATTAATAGTACGAGACCAACACAATGCTGCAGGTGTAATATTACCAAATTCTTCTAATGGCAGCCTTCTGCACTTCCCTTTTAGATATTTTATCAGGTTATGTTAAGAAGTACCTGAATGCATCCGTGTTGCAATAGTATTGAAGGAGTTATTTTAAAGGTATTTTGCATGTGGTGGAATGCAAACCACTAAAACTAGTTGTTATCATTGTCACTAGATATGATGCCATCTCCGACATGGAAACGCCTTTTGTTTACAGAGCACGCGTGATGAGAATTTATCCCAACAGTGCATTAGCTGCTATTATGTGTGGTTGAAATAATGTAAGTTTTCCATTCTGATATGTGTACCATGATTCTCAAATTATGGAGGTTGTTCCTTATGTAGGAATTCTGTGTGTTGCCTCTGCTGATTTATAAAAAAATTTGTTCCTTATATAAAAGAAGTAGCATTTATTGTTCTGATTCTTGCTTTAGTTATTGCAGTGGCTTCTGACTTTTGTGTAAAAGTATGTTCCTTTCTTGGAAAGCAGATTGTAAAAGTGCAAATGGAAGGAAATAATTGATTAGAAAGTCATTGTAAAACCTTCGCAAAACAGGAAATCAACTTCCACGAAATTATATATTAAAGAATTATGTATACTAAATAAACACCGCCAGTTTACCAGGCGGTAAACAGATGTTAGGCAAGCAGAGTCCTATGTAACATTACATTATATTCTTAAATATTGAAAAGGAACAATTTCCTTCTAATTTCCATTCCTGCATGGTCCCACAGTGTGGTCTCTCATCACCTGCTTTTGAAGACATGGTTAGAATCATGGCTCTTCTCTTAATTTGTGTGTGGACTCTCAGATTTGCCAGTTTAGCAGTCAGGGCACTGATATTCCTTCAGCTTTCAGGGAAATCCAAACCATAGATAATCAAAGGCTTTAGACAACAGATAGACATCAGGTCTAGCCTGCTTTCCTACTTTTAATTTATTTGCTGTCACACTCTAAGTAGCTTTCAAAGATCTTTTCAGGACTATTACACTCTCTGGCTTCTTTTCCTGTTTTGTAGGAGTATCTAATTCCTTATTTCCTGTTACCTTCTAGCATATTGTCCCAGGCAGACAGGCAACATGACAGAATCTTGAGGCCAGCTCTACTCAGCCCATTCAGTTGCAGAAAAGAAAGTATCTGTAAGTGAGTAAATGCACTCAAAATGGATATTGGAACTACTAATGCTTCATTTGTTAACTACATTTCTGAGAAAGAAGCTATGGAGGAAGCAACAGAGCAACTGCTAGAATTCCCCTTCCACCAACACAGTGCGCTTGATCGATGAGCACTGCGGAAGCGTGGGGTTTATGAAAGCATTGAGCAATGCCTCATGACTCTATAAATCACTGCTACCTCAGGCACTGCTGCCAGCTGAGATTAGTTAATGAAGTGGAAGGCCACCTGACCATTTATTTGTCTTCAGCAACAGTTCTGTGCAATGGTAGAAGGCAATTAGAGCTGCGTTAATTCTTTTTAAAATTAAACAGTCATTCTTTATTAGCAGCCTGTAGCATCCTGAAGAATCTGAAGTATTGAACAGAGGCATTGTATTGACTGCAGAAAGAAACTAGAAAAAGATCTTTTCTCATGAGATTATATGAAATATTGAAAATCATCAGGCAATATATAAAATAATAACATTTCTCTAGGTGTAAAAGTAAAGAGATGAAAATTCTTTTTCTAGTTTCCCTGAAAAATTGTATAAACATGAAGCCTCCTTTTCCCAGGACAGGTAATTATGAAAGACAGAGACAGTACACTTATATTTAGTTTATACAGCTTTCACTATTTGTTGTGTTTCCCAGAGTATAAGTTAGGTCAAAGATAAAGGTAGTGATAGAGAAACAGGGAATTTCCTGACTTCCAGTGTCAAATCTATCTCTCCACAACTGTCCCATAACCTGTGGGAACTGTGAACTAAACATCTTTCCAGAGAGAGGCTGACAAAATACAAGTTACTCATGAAAAACACTTCAAATATTGTAGGATTTGGAAATACATTTTTCATTTAAGTTTATGACTCTAGCCTCAAATTAGCTTTGAGTATTCTTAGAGCCATCCTTCTAAAATAATAGAGGGTGATCAGGCTTTTAGAAAGAGAGAGGTTTTTACGGGAATATTTTCGAATTTAATGGGGTAATGGCAATTCAGGTGATAAAGCAGAACAGGGTATCAGAATTTCTGGGAAAGTCCAGTTGTTTCTATGATTTGCTGCAAGTTGCATCTCAGTGTCTCTGGGCTCTTATTACATGCTTAGGTATATAAATGAAGAACTTGAGCATCTATGAAAAACTGTAATAATGACTTATAGGGAACACATAATGAATTTGGGTGGAAACATTGAAGTAAAAGAGGAACTAAGTAATGTAGAAGAATGAAATTAATGAGAAATCGAAGTTGCATATCATTGCTTTTAAGGTTTATTCAAAGATTTAGATTACAAAGTGACCCAGAATAATTCTAATGTTTCTTTCTCAAACTGCTTATGATTTGAATTGGTTAATATTCTTCCTGAGATACTCAATACTACGATTTCCTTTACATGAAAAATGTGCTCTGAAGAGTTATGCTGTACCGATGGGCAAAAAACAAGAGCAAGTAACTGACATCACAGATTATCTCACTACTGGTGCAGCAACACTGGCCTTTCTTCATCAGTTTTGCAGAGAAAAAGGAGTGAGAAAAAATGAGAAAATTTAAGATAAACTGTGTTCCAGTCTCATTTGTAGCTCCTGTAGTAACAGAATTTCTCCTGTAAAAGTGGTTTTGTCATGGAGGAATTACAAATAAGATGAAGGCCTCAAATAAAGACAGGACATGATACTCAGGAGTTGATAACTCTGAGATACTTCTTAAATCGCACACTATATTTCAAAATAAAAAGGTAATTTTCTATTGAAAAAAAACAGGAATAGCATTCAAATGCATCTTCTGAGCTTTAATAGGAAGGTTTTGGTTTACAGTTTATGAATTATATTACTGGATCTATCACACTTATTTTCTGTATGAAAAAGAGAAACTACTCCCCCCTAAACACAACCACCAACCAACCAACCCCAAACCCTGAAGCTATTTTCCTGTTATTTTCAGGCAAAAGTGTGAGTTACTGATTTCTAGGACTGATAAGAAGATCTAACAGATCACTGTGAGACTTAGAAAGTATAAGCTTTACAAATTCCTTCTTGAGACAAGCAGATTAGCCAGAATAGAATATGGAGCCAAAAGTGCCCTTGGCTGAGGTTGCTGCAATACAGAATTAGGTTTTGCAGGGTGGCTGTGCAGAATAGGTGAAATATAGCTTAGAAAATAGGGTACGATTTCCTTTACATTGTTCTTAACCTACTCATGTCCTCCCTATATGGTTGGTGAATTTACAACTGCAGAAGTAGATGGTGAGGTTGATATACTTTAGTTAAAAAAACTGAAAACAAGAAAGGCATCCTGAAAAGTGAGCCCTTACAATGAGTTCCTTGCCTGAAAATACTTAATCCTGAAACTTTTAACATTTAAATGATGGATAGTCCACTATATATTAATGTCACTAGCATGTGACACTACTTCAAGTGGGAGTCTCATTTCACAAATAATTTTTATATACATTTTTCTTACTTCATAAGTCGTGCTCTTAAGCTCTGCAGCACCAGCAATGAAATGATGCATTAAGATGTTCAGGCCCATAGTATATTCACAAACATAATGTCATATCAATTTGCATTGGGTGCTGCAATCATACTTAAAAATGATCATAGATCTAGAGCCAATTTGTAACATTAGTGCAGAACAAGGGAATCCCAATACTCAACATATTTGCCTGCAATTAATAAAATGATTGGTATTTTCAGGAAACAATTTAGACTTTGCTGTCTCATTAATAAGAAGAAAATAATATTTAATTACTCCTCACCTAGAGAGTTTTAAGCAATATAAATCAATAAACCTTGCTTTCCAAAGAGAGCAAGACTGAAGAGCCAAACTTCAGATAGCTTTTTCCTTCTCTCAGAGAAAAGTTTCCCTGTAGTATCTACTGGTACATGAAAGAATTTATTGAATGCATACATGCTTTGGAAACATAGGGATTTCAACAGCATGTACTCTTATAACTATTTGTGTCTGGGAGCTTGTAAGTATGAGTTTAGTTAAGTACAATTGAATTATGATGGCAAATGTGGTCAATAGATGACTGTTAAATGCTCTCTGTAATTCCTTAGGGTTTTATAAACTAGGCTTTGTAGATTCACTGTTCTGCTATGCAGTTTATTTATTTGTTTCTAAATTATGAACATTTTATGTTAGCATCTTCTGAAAATTTACATGAGGATTGATTTTTATTGATTAAGTACCAGCACATATTTTGTGTAACTAATCTCCAAGCTTCTGCTATTGGGGAATTTTTTTTGTTCTTTAGGACCTTTAGGTTGTAAGTTCATTTTAAGACAGTTGAAGAACATGGGTGGGACTTATCTCCAAATACATGGAGAGATTTTGCCCATAATTTTCCAAGAATACATAAGGTATTCCTCCTGTCTTCATTATCCCATGATTTACAACAGAATTGTGTTCCATGCTAACAAAATCCTCATTGAAGTTTCAGTCTGAAAACAGTACAGTCCATGCAAAGTTGTTGCTTGGTCACTCAATGTAATACCAAATTAATTTCAAATTGTATTGATTTTTCAAAAGTTTCTCAGAAAATTGCCAAACATAAAGACTTATAAGACAGTTGTGAGGAATTAAATGTCATGCTCACCAATATAAAATAGCATAAAATAATTAAATTTTTTTGTCAAGGAATAAATATGATTTAGAATGATTTTTTACTGAAAATGTTCAATTAGATGGCACTTGAGGTCTTCAGAATACTTTTTGTTTCAATCCTTTTTCTTCTGACTGAAAGCTTCTTCCATGCTCTCAGGTAACTTAATGTAAGACTCGAAGAATAGCGCTACTTTTCTAGGAAGGAAACTGATGAGACAAACATTGAATTAGCCTATTTTTTTCAAAAAAGGTACTCTATAAATAAAAAAATGACAAATAAATTATATGTGCTCAATACTTCTAACATCTGGCAGTAACACATTTGGCACTTCAATGTTATAAATCAGGAAAACAAATGACAGACCAAGACATTTTGTGAAAGCCCAGCCTGCCATGGTGGCAGGGACTGGAAGCAGACAGTGCTAGACCTGGCATTACTCCCAGTGTATAATCTCAGGAAAATTTTTAAAGTTTCTATACCCAACTGCAGCTTAAAGCATTTCTTAGAGACAGAAGAGGCCAGAGGAATGTTATTCACCTAGATTATTAAAAAATCAAACCCGCTGTTTCTTTAAAATTGGGTACATATAGCTGGATTGACTGCAGGAATATTAACTAAAGGACTGTTTTGACTAAACCTTCCTGCTGATTTTACAGGCATATGGCGAAGGAAAGAAGGTAATGCTAGAAGACAAGTCACATGCTTACATTTTGAGTCCAAGTAAGTATACAGCTGGAGGCATGATCAGATAAAATTTTTCCTTTTTAATTGCATCCACGATCCTGCTGGCTGCATACTCTGGATCATAAACAGGAAGTAAACAGGATTTTCTGTAAAACAAGAAAAAAGGGTTATGAAATTATAAAACTTTAAAGATAAACACACACACATACATGATTAAATAATTTATGCATTTCCCACCTTCCCTTCAAGTAGTCTTAAAAGGGAATCTCCAAACTTTGTGCTATCATCAAAATAAATTGCAAACATTCTGATGATGTGAATTTAATGACTTTTTTGTAAGCTGACCACAATGAAGTTGATGCCCACATTGACTGCAGCCTTGGAAACTTCCAAACTTAGCTGTACTATGTGCTGTTCTATGCATCATTGCTCTCCAGCAGTCCTTTTCTGCTGTAAGTGTTGAGGTGACAGCCAAATAGACCAGGACCAGCTTTGTCACCAGCCGGGAGAAGGGCTCTGCTCTGCATACATACACTGCTGCATGATGATGAATGGTGCACGCAGGAGCAGAGCACGGAAAGACTAAGATCACTGCTACTGCACTCCTGCAATGGCTCTTTCAGTGCTTTCAACATCTCCCATCCCTGCTGCCACAGAGCCACCCATCTGATACCATCACCACAGGTGTTCTCACTCAGAAGTACAGTACCTGCCAGTACAGACAGCAGGGCACAGCTAATAAGGACAGGTCACTGGTATACTGAAAGCCATAACCATAATTACACTGCCAAAATTACTTGGGACAGAGAACATCAGCACTCTCCTGACAAATAAGGTTCCCTTAACCCTTAAATACTGCTGTGTATCCCCAACTGTTCCTTGACTGTGAGGTTATTACACAGTTCTTGTTATTGACTGTGTGCAAGACTTGTATTTCTTTATGTCAAAAGACATAGTTGTCTGTGGCAATAGGGCAAAAATACTGAATTGAAAATCAAATCAACCAACCAACCGAAAACTGATTATGATATACCCAGTGAGTGGCAATTGTTTTTTACATATGAAATAGTACAAATCTAAGCTTTACTTACGTGCTTTTGAAGCCTTTGCTTAACCTAGTACTAACAAAATAAGGGCAAATTATTGTGGTTTTAATGCCACGTTTCCCTCCATGATACAGTTCTGAATTTATGGCTTCCATCATTCCAATGATTGCACTCTTACTTGCACAATAATCTAGAAAGTGAAGAAAGGAGAAATATCCAACAATTTAAAAGCACCACAGTAAAAGCTATATACAGAACTGAATTATTTGTAATACTATTTAAGCCACAATATTATTTAATTCTATCATTGACAGCCTTGTAACTAGTATTTGAAGCATATTGGTGATCCTAACTCAGGAGATTAATAGCTCTTCCCATGAATGATGCCCAGTTGCCTAAAGATAAAATGAATCCTTTTCAGAGGAGTTTTTTTTTCAGTGCACTATAGAAAGATATAGGTAAATGAGCTTATTCAGCATTTTTATAAGTTTCCAGATACTCATATACCAAGCAGGCATTCTTTCAGTTCAGAATGTCTTCAACTTTTAATATCACAGGTTACATTTCAGAAATAACTACTTTTAGTCATAAAATAAAAACACCCTACTTATAAATGCTGCTTCAGCTTATTATTTCTTATTTGCCCTGCAACTGCAATACCATTTTGTTTGCCCAGGAAGACTGAAACTCATCTGATTTTTATTGTTTGATGAATGTATGGAACCCCATCCTTGGAGAAAATCAAAACTTGCCCTCACACAGCCCTGTGCAACCTGACCTAAGCTGGGCCTGTTTTTATTTGGGGATATGAAGCAAGTGACCTTCAGAGATTGCTTCCTGAACAAATTATTCTACAGTTTTCCAGTTGTTAGAAACTAATTTAATATACTGCCTTACATGTCATTTCCTAAAACTTTTTCAAATGTGTTTAAAAATAGTTGTTAGATACAATGAAATCCAATTTTGCTGAAAGACTGACTCCAAAGATTGGCATCAGAAGTAGTTTGCCATTCTTCAGGAGTTCACTTGCAGTGAATGATGGAACCACACAGCCTAAAAAACACATACCTAAGGTGTAAAAGGTTATAATGCATGGATGGGAAGGCCCACTCCCACGAGCCTTACAGTTGAAAGTTGAACATTACTTTTATTACCAATACCAAATATTGATAATATTTGGTATTATCAAATAAGGTAACGCCTAGGTAACAGGTGGCGAGTAAACACTACTGTAACACCATCAATCAGCAGAAGAAACAAGAGATCCTGATTACACTGAAGTTCAGGTTCTCATAGGGTGGCATCAGATGTACAATCAACATGTAAGAGAGGCTTGAGGAGAGACTGGGCAGCAGACCCAGACTGATGAAATAGGCTAGATTAGCAGACTGCTCTCCTGAGGGAAACAGCTGAGAATACTGAGCTTTTAACAGTTTAAACCACACTTAATTCAAATTAATTTTATTGAAAATTCTGCCTCCTGCACTTGAAAAACCATATTCCAACTGAATGTGTAGTTCCAGGTATAACCCTTGTGTGTCTCAGATCTCTGAACATTTACCTGCAGAAAAGCTGTCATGAGAAAGTGTTAGACAACCTGTATGCAGGGCTCCCTCCCACTGCACGTGTACAAGCTGAATTGTCCTTCTTATATGGAGAAAAGACAGTCTGTGACCAGACAGTAAAATCTGCAGAGAGCTCCGCTCAGGCACGCGACACCATCGCACTGCAGCACACCATCACCTTTGACACCCACAGGTTCTTGTCAGTGCAGGCTTCTAAAGACAAGCATTTGTGATGTGTCCAAGCAAAATGATTAGTATGTAGATCTAATTTGTAATGGCAGTTGGCAATAATTACCTGATGCACTGTAGAGTCCCATTAATCCAGCTGAACTGGCTATGCTAACCAGGTGCCCACGGTTACAGGCCACCATGGCTGGAAGAAAGGCCTTGAGAGTCTAAAAGAATACAAATATATTTATTTTTAAATCCCCTTTGTAAATAGGCATAACAAAAATGTTTCATTCCAAAATTAGGTGATACAAGGGTTTTTCTGGGTGTTTTATCCGCACTAGCTTTCTGGGTCTTCAATACACAAGAAGCCCAAACGACATTTTATGTCTGTAACAATTTTTAAATGAGAGACATTTCCTTGAATGACTGCCCTCTGTCCGAAGATCTAACAGCATTAAAATCATATTATTAAAAGTATCAAATTTTGTATTTTCTCTGCTTTCCTGGTTCCTCACAATTTGTCTATCGCCAAAGGTTTGATACACAAGAGGGAGCTAGAAGTCAACACATTAAGGAGAGTTCAGCTGTCTGTGAGCTCTTTTTGTTACAAGCTGAACTGCCTGACAATTCCAGCAATCCAGGACACCACTGTGGATGATACTCACTGGGAAGAATGCTAGTGTTTTACAAAGGGGGAGAGAAGAAAAAGAGAAAAGAGCAGTAACATTTTTTTTTCAATAGCTGAGGAATCCTATTAGACTCCAGATGTGAGTGCCTGGTACATCACTTTCCTCCTGCCCTGGGTTTCTTCAGACTTGTCAGGGGGAACGCCTCTCCCAGTCCATTTTCCTCAAGTATTTGGAAGAATGGTGCAGTGTGGCTGGGGAGTACTTACAGAACTTCTATCTGTAATTATTTTCCATTGAGAACTGCCTTTTAACAAAGGAGTTGCAATGCTGTATTGTTCCCTGATGCAGGCTGTTCACTCAGGCATATAAACAAAAGGTGCAGGAGGGGGCAATAATAACACTGTCTCACAAAATAGCCCTCCTAAATCTACTGAGAGCTCAAATAACTGCAAATTCCTTCAGAGGTAAAAAAAATCAAACCAAATTCTTACTAGCTAGATTAGTTTTCTATGTACTTCAATCAGATGGTGACTAGGAATGAAAGCATAGCCTGAAGACCAACATGTGCTGTGGTTGTGGTCCTAGAGAGAGGGAAAAAGAGCAACAACACACATGGACCTTTTAGGGAAAAAAGGCCAGTTTTATTGAGTGGAGAGCTTGTATTTAAAGCATGTTACGAGAGACTAGAACAGGACAGTAGCTCATTGGCTAATTGGGATAAACATCCAGGAGACCAGGCCTCAGGATGTATCCCATGGGAAAAACAACAGGTGTTAATCTTTATTATGACTAGCACTCTGTTTTTCACCAGATTCTAAGTTGTTTTTGACCGTTTATCACCTTGGGAAATTTCCTTTTTGTCTGCAGCTAACATCAGCTTATCAGCCTGGGAAGCAAGAAGGATTCAGGCTTGAGAGAAAAGATTCTCGAGCTGTAATTTTGCAGCTCTCTAGGTGTCTCTGTCCACAATGTGCAGCATAAGATCAGGGAATAATTTAGGCTGGAAGAGACCTTTAAAACCATTGAGTCCAACTCTAAATGTAGCACTGCCAGTAAACCACGGTTGTGTCTCCCTGAATGCTGCAAGCAGGGAAGTCACATGCCATAACGTCAGCACTCCCTTCAATCCCAGCTGTTACAGGTAGGGCGTGTTTCATGGTACAGCTGCACAAACTTTGATTTACCAGAGTCCCCAGGCAGGTTTGTGTTAACATTACTGAGACATACTGGGGAGACTGTCTCCAGTTACAGGATGCTCATGAAAACATATATTCCCCCAATCAAGGTCCTTCACATCCCTATTCCAAGCTGAGTTTTTAAGGTAGATGCCATAATTGTGGTTTTAACACCAAAATACTTGTCTGTACCTTTTGGTTCAATCAGGAGTAAAAAACTCACAAAAACTTTACCCAGACTTGAGAAAAGAAGTTGATTCTGAGGGTCTTTTCAAAATCTTCATCTGTAAGCTCACAGAACTTTTTCCCAATCGCTATGCCAGCGTTATTGATTAGAATAGTAACATCCCCAACTTCTTTTATAACCTGAATAAAAAAAAAAAAAAGATAAACAGAAAGCTTTAGAAGGTATCCTTGCCTCTTGTTCTTCATTTATGAAAATGTTTAGCAATGTTTGCAATAATTGATATGTATGAAAACATAAGTATGCAAGAACTGTTGTATTGCATCAGATCAAAGGTCCATCTAAGCCCCCCAGTCCTTGTCTCATGGTGGAAAGCAATAAAAAAGGGATCCAGGCTCTAAGATCTCCTGTATTGTCAACTTTTCACATGCTGCAACTCAGGACCTTTTGAGAGGTATAAGACAGCTATATCATTGTCTTTAGTATAGCCCAGTGATTCTCCACCCTTCCCCTCTCCCCAAATTTGTCTAATTGCTCCCTGAACTCCAGAATACTTTTGGCTTCCACAAATAACAAAGTCAAAACGTTATGAAGTTTTAGTGTGCACTGTGGGCATGCTTTGATTGCAATCTGAATGTTTCCAGTTCCCCTATTTTTGGTATTGTGAGAACCTGCATTCCTCTGCCAAGCCTGCCCAACCCCTTTTCTGTATAATTTCTACTGAACTGGAAAGAATTCAGCTCAGATAACTGGGGGACACCAATCCTCTGAGCACAATGGCATCTACTGTTAAATAGATAAAATCATCATTAGCTCCACTTGGGTTTGTTTTAAAAAGTTTTTGTTCCATGATTTGGATTTATATCAAAGCAGATGGCCGAGATCTACTTACAGTATGAAGAATCAGTCTCACAGATTTCTCTGCTAAAGGTGGATGATTATCTGAGGTCTCAAAAATTATATTATGGCTATAAAAACGTTAAAATCCCACATGTGCTGCTGTCTGGCAATTTGGGAACAGGTGATTTGATCTGGTGTCCCAACATCTGACCTTCCTTTGGCTCTCTCAGGGAACCTTAACATTCAGTGAAGATTTGTTTGATATTTCTCCAGCTATGTCAGGTTTAGGCCTTCTCATTGACAAGTAGGGCTCAGATATTCGCGCCTTTCCACCTGCATAAATGAATGCAAATCCAGACACTGTTCAGTATGGCAGGAATACTCAATTCTTCCTTTAAGGAAAACATATGTACTTTCTCCCCACTCTTTTAGTCAGTCCATATGATGATCCTCTTTTTCTTAACATGACAACATGTCTCCACCAATGAAAACATTTTGTTTACCACGGCATTGGTTGTCCTGTTTACTCACTACTACAAAATATGTGTGAAGCTTGGCTTCCATTTAGAAAAAGTCAAGCTGATTATTCTACATTATGTATTTTTTTAAGTGTCTGTTAATTCTGCTGTTAACATAATTTCTACTAGTTTTCTGTAAGGCAGGTTCATAGTGTGTTTGTGTCCTCTCAAGTGCCCTTTAAAACTGGCATATTTACTATGCTTTGTTCCTTGATCATCTGTTATAGAAAAAGACACATTCTGCATTTCTAGCCCACCAGATCCATGTCTGATTTTCTTCAGAATTCCCAGGGGGACACCTCTTGTTCCTGAAAATTGGTTGTTGTTCACTTGACCAGTTTATTCTAAAACCTCTTCTTTAGAGACTTCAATGGTCTCTTTTGTTTCCTAGAAACAAAACTTACATTATGGGAAAATACTTATGGTTTTTGGCAGTGAGTATACCAAATAAAACCAATTAATTTAAATTTCTTGCTATTGCTTTCTCTTCTGTGTCCAAGCTCAAGACTTTTCATATTACCAATCAAAAACTTGCAGGTATTTCCGAGAGTAGAGAAGGGCCATAGCTGAAAAACTTTATCTGAGAATATTACTGTCTCCAGCAGGACTGAACAATACATGCAAATATCTGTGAATATGTTGGTGTTGTTAACAATAATTTGACACCTTAACAGCAATTTTTAAATTTTGAACTGCTCTTTAAGTTTCTGTTGGCAGGTCAGTGTGTGCACTTCAGAATAGTGTTTGCTGATTTGGGCACAGCAAATTCCGCAGCCTGGAGTCCTGTGGCTGATTTGCTTAATGTGTTTGGAGATTGAAAATTACTGGGGGGCACAAAACAAACCTTTTGAGATTCTGCTAAAGTAAGAGCAAACAAATAATTTCAAAGTGTTCATTTTTTTTTCTTTACAGTGTGAGTGAGCTGTGGCCCACAGGCCAGTTATGAGTATGGATAAAAGAAACCCTTTCTGATTTGCAAGCATGAGAACTGCAGTTCCAGATACTTACGGATCCTGAATCCAACTTACCTTTTAGAAGTACTTTTCCTCAAGAACATTTCTTGAGGAAAAAAGGTCTTTCAAACTTTCATAACTTTTCTCAGAAAGACTTAATCTGATTTGGTTAAAATTAAAAACAACAACCACAAAACAAAGGGCTTAGCCCCACCATGTCCTCACCTTTCCACCCACAACTCATATGTTACATTTTAAGTCTATTCTGAAACAATCCATCAACATTCACATCATAAAATAATTTAGCTAATTTCTCTGATGTATGCCTTCAGACATAGAATATCAAAGATGTGACATAAGAGTCATGTATATAAGCACATACATTGAGAATTTAACAGAAGTTTACACTTGGATGAAGTTGCAGAGTGGCTAACTGGATTTTAAGTGAAGTTACACTGAGAAGCATTTTCAGGCAGTTTAAGGAAAAGTAAAAATAAATCATGTTAATTCAATGTCCAATTTCTGAACTCTGACAATAATAATAATAAGGTAATAGTTTACAAAGCATAGGTCAGCACAGCAGAAGAGTTTCATTGAAAATTGAGCTCTTCTTTACCTTATTTTCCACCTGTATTGATTAAAAAAGGAACTGAAGCTGAATCATCAATTTGACTGGAGACCAGCCACATCCTAATGACGTCTGAAAACATTACATCCCAAATCACCCTTAAAAGAACTACAGTTTCCTAAACAAATAGGCAAAGGAAAGAATCCCCCTTTTACAATATCCACTGATTGTTCTTTTCTTTAAAAATTATTTATTGATATCTTAAAGAAATTAGAAAGCTTAAATAGGTTAATATATGGAAATAATCTCTGCTGCATGTTTTACCATACTCTTAATCTAAACATTCCCATCTCACAATGAAGAATAGAAACAGATAAATCTCAACAGAACTGATTAAACCCAGTTTGTTGCAACCATAGTTTAAGTTCCATCTAGGAACTATTCAAAAGGAGAAAGACATCGCCCTACACGATTACTTCCCTCTAGGGAATAGTACGGTTTCTAAAACAGCAATGAACTCAATAGGATATTCTATTAAAAAGAAGCAAAAATGCAGATCTTACCTTGTCTGCCTGTTCATAGACATCCTCCCTACTGCTGCAGTCACAGTGGTAGACAAACACCCGGTTGGCTCCATTTTGTTGGGCTAATCTGCTTGTTTCTTTGTTACCTTCATCATCAATGTCCCAAAGAACCAAGGTTACTCCCAAAGGAGCCAATTTTAAGGCAACCTGCCTTCCAATCACATTTGCAGAGCCAGTGATAAGTACTATTTCACCAGCAAAATATTTTTTGCGTAGAGAAAATATACAGAAGATGTTCTCAATAAGTAAAAAAAATAAAAATTTCAGGTACTGTAGTAACTTCTGGATGCATCTGAAGTTGAACATAATTTCTCAGGTACAAGCACCACTCTTCTGTTGTGCAGACCCAGAAACACAATATGTTACAATAGTGGGATATTGACTGAAAGAAAGAAGAGGTTGACCTTCAAACACCAAGTTCTTTGGCAGTGTTCTTCTGTGCGGGTAAAAATACATTATTAAAGACTTGTTTTGTGAAAGCTGCTTTACTAGTAAGATTAAAGTAAAGTCTTCCTCTAGATCCTATGGACCTGTTTCATCCCGGACTCCTCAGCTTCCAACTCTGTCTTTAAAAACATTTAGTAACATTTATTTTAGGCAGGTATGTTGCGGCAATAGCTGTACAACACACTGTTTTCACAGCAAGGTGATGCTAGCAGAACAAAAAAGTACTGAACACAGTGGTGCGATATCAACCTTAGGAAGGTTGTCCTCCTTCGCAGGAAACGTGACCTGTTTCGGAAGCCAGGTTCCCACACCGTGCGTATTTTCCAGTGCCGTGCGGCCGGAATCACACCACGTATTCCCATTTGCCAGCAACTGACCAGCCCCAGGGAAAAGCCTGTCCTTGGCACTGCGGAGCGCTGGTTTTCATCCTGCGTTAGGCAGCACCACTCCTTTTACACTGTTCGGGACGGGAGAGGAGAGGCGCAAGGAGAAGCAGCTCCCCACCATCTCGGGGGATCGGATCGGATCGGATCGGATCGGATCGGACCCGTTCCGTCCCGTCCCGTCCCGTCCCGTCCCGTCCCGTCCCGTCCCGTCGTGTCTCGTCCCGTCCCCGGCGGCTGCAGCCCCTTGGCCCCTCCCGGCCCTGCCCCAGCAGTCGCATCCTCCCCCCCTCCCTGCGCCCGGTCCCGCCGCACTCACCGCCGGCTCCGACTGTCCCGCACCCGCCTGCCCGCCGGAGCAGGGCTGGCCCGGCCCTGCCCAGCCCTCCCCGAAGGCCTGGCTCCGTGCGGGGGCGGCCCGGGGAGATGCGGGGTGCCGGCCCGGGCGGGCGGCGCTTCCCGGCTGGGCGGGTGCGGGACCGCCCGGCTCTGCGGCACGGGGCACCAAGCCTGGGAGGCTTCTCAGGGCACCTGCTGGGCGGCAGCGCCCTCTCCCACGTCGGGACATCCCGCTGCTGCTGCTGCCTCGGTGGCCCTCCCGTGCCCGGCCGGCACTGCTGGCTCCATCCCTCCCGGCCGCTCCATCCCTCCTGGCCGCTCCATCCCGCCTGGCCGCTCCCTTCCTCCCGGCCGCTCCATCCCGCCTGGCCGCTCCATCCCACCTGGCTGGGGATCGGAGGGCAACTGCTCTCTCCTCCCTGTGCTGCTGCTTCGCTGGAGGTACAAACTTAAACACTTCTTAATTTATATAATAAATTATTGTTCTCCAGCTTGCCCGGGTGGGAGCAAAAGGTGATAATCATAAGTGCGCCTCCTAAGTCAGTGAATCCCCTGATTATCATCTCACACTTTTAAAATTGCTTTTATGAGTATATTTTAATTGGCAAATCAAAACCATGACACCTCAGTTTCCCAGACATGTGTTATCCAACTCTAAAATTACAGTCCTGCACCACTGTATCATTGATACATTTGAATAGAAAGCCACACGCATACTTAGGTCCGTACGAATGTGCTTCTCCTGTGGCATCAACTTGTCTCAATCACCATAACATCTTCCACACACTGTTTATGTAAAAAGGCAATGAAGAGAACTCTACTTATTTGATGTACTTTGCATTTCAAATGAGTTACATTAGAGGTCTTGTTTATTGGCAAGTCATAAAAGGAAAAAAAATTGAATAAATTCACAGTGTGCTTTGATGTACACATCTGTGTTGTATACACCATTCAGACTACAGTTTATGGGGATTCATAAGATATTTTTCTGACAAGCTGAGATAAAATGAGAGGTCACAAGATTTGATGTAATTTACGCCAAGAAATATGATGGAAAACTGTACTCTGTCAGTGAAAACAGTTGTATAGAAGATATATATTTCCATGCACAGTTAACTATTGAATATTCTATTTAGGTGCCAGCGAAAGGGGAAGTTGAAATACCCCCATGGAGGATGAAGGCAGATCTCAAAGCCTCAGTTAGCTGTGGTTCCAAACAAGGTGCCAAGAAAAGCAAAATAGGTGGGTAACCTAACTCCAAGTGTCCTATGCTGAAATCAGTAATTACACGGCAAAAGCAGCACATTATGGTGAGGGGAAGTTGAAATGACTCAGCAATGAATTCCTGGTTATGAAACAAGCCAGGGAAGATGCTTGTTTGTTATGATGACATTTCAAGGTGAACAACATCGGTGAGGAATGGTGTTGCAACCAGAACTTCGTAAGCTGTAAGTTAGCAGGAGGAGCCTGTTTCCAAAGCACGTGCTTATGCAAGCATGAAAACACATGACTTCCTTGCTCTTATGCTGACCTGGCCTAAGGAGCAGCCAGCTATTATTCTATAAGTGATGAAAATGGCAATAATGATTCATAATTTATATAACTAAATTAGACACTTTGGTGTGGTAGTGGAATGTTACAGCTCATTGCTATCTTGAGGTAAAGAGTGGACATGGTAAGTGACAAGGGTCTTGGGGAATGGAGAGTGATTTAGGATAGCTTGCATTCTGTCCACTGCTAGCTAGATTTGATGATTCCTTTAGAGAACTATTTAGCATTTTGAAATTAAGTATTTGTGTGGCTTTGTCTCAGTTTTGTCTCAGTTTTGTCCCAGTGTTTCAAAACATTGAATTTTGTTGTCAAACAAAAACTTCTTCTCCTGACTGATATATGCACTGTAACTGGTCTCTAGCCCCAAACTTACCTTTCTCTGCAATTAGCTTTGAATTTGTACCAGAAGCTTGTTCACATTTGACTGCACTGAAAAAAACCCCAAAAAACCCAGCAAAAAACTGCTGCAGCTAGAGAAGCCACGGAAACAGTTCTGTGAGTGATATTTTTATTATTGACCTTCCAGTAACAAACCTTCACATGCCTTGCATTTGTTTTAATCATAACAAATCTATTAAACGTAGGAAACAGGGCAAATGCACAAATAGATCAATCTAAAAGTTAAAAGTACATCACTAACAATATCAAGACTAGGGATAAACAAACAACCAAGAATGCCTAAAAATGACAGTTCACCAGCGTGTCTATTCACCTCGGTACACTTTGTATGTATTCCATGTTATGAGAAGTTAATAGACGTCATGAGAGGCTGTTGTGGTTTAACCCCAGACATCAATGAAGGCCCATGCAGCCATTTGCTCACCCCACCAGTGGGATCAGGGAGAGAACTGGGAGTGTGAAAACTGGAAAACTCGTGAGATAAAGGCAGTTTAATACAGAAAGCAGAAGCTGTGCACACTAGCAAAGCAAAACAAGGAATTAATTCACTGTTTCCCATGGGCAGGCAGGTGTTCAGCCATCTCCAGGAGAGCAGGGCCCCATCATGTGTAATGGTTATTTGGGAAAACAAACACCATCACTCCAAAGGCCCTCCTGCTCTTTCTTCCCCCCACATTGTCTGGACATGATGCCATATGATCTGGAATATCTCCTTGGTCAGTTGGGGTGACCTGTCCTGACTGTCTCCTCCCATGCACTCCCATACACTCATGGCAGCAGGAGAAGCAGAGAAGACCTTGGCTCTGTGTAATTCCTGCTCAGCACCAACAAAAGCATCTCTACATTATAAACCCTGTGTTCAGCACAAAAATCCAGACCCAAGCCCCAAATCAGCCACTGTGAAGAAAACTACTCCAGCCAAAACCAGCACAGAGGCATGTGAAGTTAAGCCTATCAAGTCTATCAAGCAAGTCTATTGAAATCACTATCCTTTTTCTATGTGCATAAGAATCAGTCAAACACATATGCTAAAATCTACCCCTGTAGTGAGGGATTTGGCTGACGTTTTCTCATGCTGTGAATCCTCTGGCATATATGCAATTGTCAAGGTGATAAAGTTACCAGTGTTTCAGTGAGTATATGCTCATTTGATGCATGAAATTGTCACAACTGCTAATGGCCATGCATAGTAATTGTAAGCATAATTCTTTTTATGGGCCTTTTGATTGGTAGCAAAAGTTAGGGTTAGAGAATTACTTTTGTCCTCAAGCCAGCTGGACCTTTTGGGTTTTTCTGGTGGATTATACATTAACTAATACTTTTTGTTACTAAAATTGTGAAGATGCTTGCTTGCAAGGTGCTCAGATGAATGGTATTGAAAAGTATCTTCACTGCTGAGTTGCAATAGGTGTTTTAAATATATGTTATTAATTACTGGTAATTATTATATCCCACACCTTTTAATAAATGGTTATTAAGTACTTATCAATATATTAATAAGTCATTCATGTATTATCAGCATGTAAAACTTAAAACTCTACTCCCAAAAAGAAAAATATGGGTTTAGTAGAATAGGATTGCTTTATTAAAGTGCTTGATAAGCAATTATCTTACTGGGCAGCTGAATGACTTGGGTTTGTCTTTTTAGAATTTAATATAAGCCATTTATATGCTGCAAACATATGTGACAAACAAATTCTTTGATAAATACAGACAAGTGATATTCTAACATTTTCTGACGAAACAAATTTCTACAGAGTCTAACAGTCCTTTAGGCCTCTGCTGAATTTGTGGAAGAATTTTATTTGACATTCAAAACAGTTTCATATCATATCAGTGCTAATAATTAATTTAGTTGTTTAAATCATATGGAAATTGGCATTCATATATTTGGAGGAACAAAAAAACTCAAAAATATACATAATTCCTCAAAAGGCGAACTGTTTAGCACTGGTAAAGACTGGTGAGAAAAAGAACCTCTCTGTAGGTCACTAGGATTTGTTGAAGTTAGTGAATTGATATTCTAAAGACAAAATGTCCATGTTTATAAGTACCCAGAAAGAAGCACATAGAGTCTGTCTGTGATTAAGTAATGAATTAAGTAATGAGATTGACTTTTAAAAGTAATCCAATATTGAATACAAGATGACAAGTGGGAATCCCTTACTACACAGTGTATGTGACAACCTTAACTCTCCAGTTTTAATAATTTTAGCTTTCAGAACAGCAGGAAAAGCTCCAGTTGTTTCCTATGTCAAAACATGCTTCTGATCCATAGAGGTCAGAGGCATCAGCCTGAAATCTCAAGAGATAGCTACATCTTATGTTAAATGAAATCAAAGTAATAGTTTTATTAATTCATCATAAGGAAACAAAATCCTCAGCAAAAAGTTAATATATCCCTTGGATGTGTGCATATTCTTTCTGACAGCTTTGGCCAAAACTCAGGACTATAATGGAGCATCCACTAGGCATTCACTCTGCAGTGAACCTGTCATCCTACCTCAAGATGAAGTTGATCAGAAATATGCGGAAAGTGGCTGTACACCCTATAAATGAAGAAGAAAATGAGTTCCAGCTCACAAAACTTGGATCTTGTGTCCTGAATCAAAGCATGAGTTGCTTGCTTTCCGAGGAAAAGTAGGGAGCACAGAAGACCTCCTTTCCTGTGGTTGTTTTTTTTCTTCCTTTTAATTGGTTCAATATACTTCATCACACAGTCAGCCAAACTAATTTAATCTCCACTGAACTAAAAATTAGTAGCTGCTGTAAGAGATAGCTGTTATAATACTGCTGAGGCATGATCCAGGAGAGATCTATAGGCTACTGCAGCTGTGGGAGTATTTTCTCTTATAGGCATGTAAGAAAAACATTCAGTACTGTGAAGAAAATCCTTAGCTAATGATTTTAAGCCATCCAACAGTGAGCCTAGAGAGACACTGCAACCCTAGAGCTTTGGAAATGTGCAGGGATCCCTCTGCAGGCCTGTGCATGCCACATCCATCTTCAAAGGTGTTGCTTATCTGCAGCCACATCTAACCCTGCGGGTGCTTAATGTTCTGCCAGTTGGTGATTACCATGTCAGTCAAAGGGCAACTCCATCCTGTGACTGAGAAGGTGCTTGGAGTATGTGCTCCACCAGCTCCAGGTTTGTGACCTGGCAGTACCCAGGTGTGGTGTCTGTGAGATTACAATCATATCTGGTGTAAGGCCACCAGCTGCAGGGCACCAGTGCTTGTCTGCTGCTTCATTGCAGTGAAAACACACAGCTGATGCTACATTCCCTAGGAAGAGGGTGCAGAGCACAGAGCCTCTCATTATTGTGTCCAAAGACACTTAAGAATATAAACTGCAGAGCCTCACATCCCTGAAAATGTGAAACATTTGGGAAAAAGCTGATGTTGACTATGCTCTTCACAAGGGAAAAAACAGGTATCTTGGGGACAATTTAAGGCAAATTAATAGAGGACAAAAGGGTAAAGTTTTCTGTCATATGTAGAAAACTGGCCTTGCTTCCTAGAGTAAAATATATTCCCCAAAAGAAACCAGGGAAGAGAGTGATGTCTTCTTTAAGTTAGTCAGACATACAAAGTAACTTTGTATGTAGCCTGACCAGTTCTTCCTGTCAAACGGTATTCCCTCCCTCCCAGTTAATTGAAAGGCTGAAATAACCCTCTTTAACTCTTTTCATGTTGAATGACAAGTATTCAGACTATTTTACTGGAATAGGTTGTTTATTTACATGTAGGTATAATGGCACTTGAATGTACTCATTAATAATTTACATTTTTTCTTGTATACTGAAAAAAATGAGTTCTTATTTAAGGGATGGTAGTACTGAGGACTGAAAAAAATGGGTTAGCTGATCTATTTTAGCCTGACTAAACAATATTCACTGGCGCTGTGCAGCTGTAGAGCCTAATAGTGATGGGGCAGTAATAGTAGTGATGGGGAAACTGATAGTAAGGGGAAGGAAAGATGGTATTCCTTCTCAGGAAGTATCCCTTTTCTGAGACCACTTTCTGAGATCAGGAACTGGGTTGGATTAAGCGCTTTGAACTCCAGCAATACAGAGTAGGAAACAAAGGGGTTGGGGATGTGCTGATGGATGTCTGGGCATTTAGGCTGGCAAACTGCTGTTTCATAATAGTTGAAGCTTCCTCAACGTGTGACTTAATGCACCTGCTGAACTTGAATAATCAAATAGTCTGAAAATCACTAACCAGAGAATAATTATTCCAGGAGGAAGTGCAACCAGGAGACCAGAAGAGCTGGAGTACCCTAACAGTGCCAGCAAACCACAAAAACACCTCAAAGCAGTGCAAGAACTGGAGGAGATGTCTTCAGTAGTATGGAATATTATTTGGAAAAGGATTTCCTCTAAGAATTTATCTTTATCACTGCTATGCCTATTTATTTTGCCTCAGGTTAAGGTCATTTAGTAATTTAATTGTTCTTCTCATTAAGATACTGAGATATATTTACACAAGAATGTAGAGCAGATTTGTTGTCATGCTGTCACCATTTTGGTCATGCTTCACCAGTGACCTTAGCCTTTCGAGGGCCCACCAGGTTTGGTGCTGGGACAGCGAGGCTGGTGAGTGTAAAAGGCATTTGCAGGCACTACATATTCTGAATGGTGATGATATTGGGAACAGATTTGTTTTATGCAGTGATGGTGAAACTCCTGGAGTCTAAAGGATCTCCGAAGAATCCACAGGGAGAAGATACTACTTCTGAACCTCATCTAGCCTGAGAACCTTGTTTCAGATTTTTTGTCTCAGTTACTACAGAGAAATTCAGTATGATGGATGCCTGGGAGTGAAACACATCCCCTGTGCTCAGTCTGCTGATCAACAGCTTGGTTAGCAAAGTTTAAGCATGCAACAACTCCCATAGAGATTCTTTGCTTTGATTAATTTCCACTGTGTCTGTTCAGATGGAAGCTGACAGCTTTTCTTCTGGTTGATGGGCAAAGAATCAGTTAATCATGTTCTGAGAATGACTTCATCACATTAACTGTGTCAATTTCTGTCATAGCATGACAGCTATGCTGTATTAACAAAAATTAAAAAAAAAAAAAGGTATAGTTCCACATAGTATTTTTCTAGATAGAGAAGTGTGGCGCACTTGAAATTTCAGCCCTTGTCAGTTAGTTATTTGCAGAGATGAAAATGTAGAGAAATGTGAAAGTCTCACTGTACAATCCATTTATACTGCAGGTCATGATTGAAAAACTCTGGTTTGTATGTACTAAGAGAGGCTTATGTGGCTTGTCTGCTTCAACTGCTTTTATGAGAGAAAATTGCCTATCATTTGTGCTGTTGCTGCCATTGTCTCCTCCTCAAAAAAAAAAGCATTGCCTGAATAAGTGCTTTAGAATATTTTGCAGGGCACTAAGTCTAAAAGTTAAGATGCAGATTCTCATAGGATTGTAGGACTGGTTTTCCTAATCTGGTATTCTGTAATTTTATATGGATTGGAATTGTGATGAGCTCAGACCAGACGAATGCACACAGATCTCACTGCAATTGGAGTGCAAGTCAGTGCATTCATTTAAACAGTGCAAACATTTAAAAAGTAGGGAAATACAGGGTCTCTTGTAAGCAGTCACGTGGGCTGGGGAAGACTGTGTTGAGAAACAGAGCGATGCCAGAGAGGCAAGAGGCAAAGGTCACGTATGTCCTGACAGACACGGACAACTATGAAAAGGTTTAGCACTTGTGGTCTGTGCATAAGGAAATGCCATCCTTCTCCCTGAGGAAGCAGCACAGCACAGAGCTTTTAACTAATCTTTTAGCAGAGTGATTTTGTGACAACTATTTAGCGTTGAGAGATTTCATTCCATGGTTTCAGCAAGGGTTACAGTAAATGATCAATTTAAAGTCACAATCTAATTAAACAAATTCAGTCTAAATCCCTGCTGGGCCAGTAAAGATTTGTCTGTCAAATACCTCTAAGCATTTTCATTTTCTATAGCAACGGTTAATTGGATATGCAACTGTCAGTTTAAATGCTTTAAATGAGGCTGATGGGATTAGTAATTGAATGCTTGGATTAATGATTTACAGCTGGCTTTGCTGCCCTGTTCCTTGCTTAGAGCTATGACCATAACTCCCTATCCTTCTCAGGTGGATGGAACAGTGTAATATGGTAACTGTGGTATAGCTATGATAGAATGAAATACAGGTATGATACAGGTTTGATGTAGCCAGTGTATTCCTGTTGACATATAGAACTATTTTTAATACTGCAGGGAGCAAAGAGTCATGATCAAAATCCTAAAAGCAAAAAATCTAGGGACTTCCACAGCTAACAGTTGGAACCGAAGGTCTCAGTCACTCTCCAATTAAAGTAGTCTTTCATGGTTTGAGTCAGAAAGCAAACCTCAGCGTGGTGGGTGGTGAAATTGAGGCTATGAGTGCAGGCTGACAAAGGAATTTCTGCAAGAGGTAGTAGGGTTTCAAAGGGAGTGGAAGAAACAAAGTATGCACACTGCCAAAGCGTCTGCTGCTGGAGAAGGAGACCAGACTGCAAAGTTTAGTCGTGTAGAGGAGTCTCATGGGCAATGCTTGCATCTCTCATCTTGTTGGGAACTGAAGAGAAGGATGGAAGCGTTATTACTCTGACAGGGAAGTGGTCACACTGTTCTCTGTGACTCTGATGGGAAGTGGTTACACTGTTCTCTGAGTGATTTTTAAGATCTCTCTTTACAGCTTTAAAAGACCAGAAATACAGTATGCTCCTTGGAGTGTCACAGGTTTCAGGGCCAGCTAACCTGTTCCATGAATCTCTTCATTCCCACAGCAAGCCAGAGTCAGAAAATTTTACTACTCAGTTGCCTTTTAATTTGAAAGTTCTATCATGATCTTGTTGGTATAAAAAGGAATTTTGTTTATTGTGTCCAGCTGATTACTGTAGTGCTTGAGGAAGAAAGCTAGAAGGAAAACTTTCTGAGGCACTGAGATGTATACGTAAATTACAGAACTGTTCTATGAATTTGTCATTTTTCCTTATATGTAGGCCTCCAAAACCACTCTTAATGACAGAGAGATTCTTATAGACCATAAACTGAAAATTTAGGTTCTTCTTAATTTAGTTCCCTTCAGAATGAAAATGAACCATTGCATATTTAGACTCTCTGTTGAACACAGTATAATAATACTTATTTAAGTATATTAAATTAGAACATGTTTCTGTTCTAAAGATTCTACCTTGGGAAACATTATCTGAAACAGCTAACAACATTAGATGTTATAATTACTTGTATTTATGATATAGTTATAAGCAATTATAAAGTAAATTATCGTAACTATTTAGAAATAATTGCAAAATAATGATTGTAATAATAACCTTGTAGTTATTTATATTTATTATATACCATACTATATTTTAATTTGCCAGAAATAAACAAACAGGAAATTCAAATTTATGCTCTGCATGTTTCAGCTCACAGAATATACCACGTTCAGCTGAAATGTGGAAATAGATTTATGGCCTTTGCTCATTATCCCAAGATCTAAGATTAGGTTTTCAGGCAGATCTTCAGCTGCAAGTAGTTTGGTATTCAGAAATCAGTGTATTCATCAGCTTCTGTCTCTCTCCCATTTGTGAACTCCATTTAGTCCAGGAAATAATTTTTTTTGTTGTTCCTTCCTGTAATTAGTTCCTATTAAAAAGCCCAACTCATCCTTGCCTAACCTAAATTAGACTATCTTTTTTCCCCTTTTGTTCCTAATGAAGAGGCATTAGTCTCTTTGACTGGTTCGGACCCTTCCAGCATACATTGTTCATATTATTATTAATTTTTTTTTTAATACTTAATATTCAGACCAATGATTCTATTCTGGAACAACGAAAAAAGCCAGAAAAAGGAAATGTAGAATCCTGGTTTTGGTCTCAGAATGACATTTCTTTCTTCAGAATACTCTTGCAATTAATTTTCTTTCGAGACATCAGGCTTTCCTCCTTTCTGCTTTTATTTATATAAAGCAATTCAGCTATTTCAATAATCTTCTGATGAAGTGATAGTTCTAGGAATGCATTGTAAGAGGAAAATTAATGGAGCCTTTCAGAACCTGGCCCGAGACAGAGATGCCTTTTTTTATTTCCTGGCTCAGTAGATCCTATCTTCAACCTTATTTTTATTTGTGATTCAGGAAACCTTGATTGATTCACTGGAAGATTTTGAGCCGATTTAATCTGAAATGTTAGTTACTGGAAATGTTGGGACACTTTAGAGTTAAAGAGTGCCTGAATGATGGCATAACTGAAAGCCATAAAATAAGAAATTCCACATCAACAGAAGATCCACATCAACAGAAGAAATTAGATCTTATTCTAATTTCATATCTTTAAAATTGCAATTATTAAAGCAAGAAAGTGTGTGACTGGAGATATTTTCATTTATAATGGAAGGAATGGGGACTATTCAGTTTTACTATTTCATTCAGAGAATCAAAGTCACATCTCCCTTCCATGTACATTGACTCCTCCCTGTTCAGCCTTGGAAGAGACTGACTCCGCTTTGGATGGCCTCACTCCGGTTTTGGGTTGCATGCATATATCCCAGCTAGATGTTTGTACTGAGTGTTTTTGTTTTTCTGTATAAATTCACAGAAACACAGAATCAATTAGGTTGGAAAAGACCTCTGAGATCATTGAATCCAACCTGTGACCCAACACCACCATGTTCAACTAGACCATGGCATGGAGCGCCACATGCAGTCTTTCCTTAAACACCTCCAGGGAGGGTGACTGTCACCTTCCTGGGCAGCACATTCCAATGTCTAATCACCCTTTCTGTAAAGAAATTCTTCCTAACATCCAACCTAAACCGCCCCTGGTGCGATTTAAGACTATATTCTTGTGTCCTGTTGCTGGCTGCCTTGGAGAAGAGGCTGAGCCCCACCTGGCTACAACTTCCTTTCAGGGAGTTATAGAGAACAATAAAGTTTCCCCTGAGACTCATTTTCTTCAGGCTAAACCACCCCAGCTCCCTCTGATGCTCACCAGACTTGTACTCTTGACCCTTCACCAGCTTCGTGACATTTCTCTGGACACACTCCAGCATCTCAAAGTCCTTCCTGAACTGAGAGGCTCGGAACTGGACAGAGAACTTGAGGTGTGACCTCACCAGTGCCAAGTACAGAGGGACAATCCCTGCCCTGCTCCTGCTGGCCACACTATTGCTGATACAGGCCAGGATACCGTTGGCCGCCTTGGCCACCAGGGCACACTGCTGGCTCATGTTCAGAAGCTGTCAACCAGAGCCTCCAGGAACTTTTCTGCCAGGCTGCTGTCCAGCCACTCTATCCCCAGCCTGTAGCACTGCAGGGGTTGTTATGGCTAAAGTGCAAGACTCGGCACTTGGACTTGTTAAACCTCATCTATTGTTGGATTCTGCCCATCTATCCAGCCTGTCCAGGTCCCTCTGCAGAGCCCTCCTAACCTCCAGCAGATTGACACTTGCACCCAACTCAGTGTCATCCATGGACTTTCTGATTCAATCCCCTCCTCCAGATCATCAATGAATATATTAAACAGGACTGGCCCCAGCACTGATTCCTGGGGGACACCACTAATGACTGGATGCAGCAGCACCACTCCCTGGGTCTGGCCAACCAGCCAGTTCTTAACTCAGTGAAGAGTGCTCCTGTCCAAGATGTGGGCTGCCAGCTTTTGCAGGAGTATGCCATGGAAGATGATGCCAAAATTATTTTTCCTTTTACATATTGTTCATACATATTCATAGCTCTGTAGACTGCTATTATATAGTTATACAGTAACCTAACTTCAGTACTTCTCCTATTAGACAAATTCCTGAGGGCCTGTTCTAATCTCACTTCTTATGGGAATCAAGGTCAAGACACCCGCCTAAGGCACTTCCCTATAAACAACTAGCAGGGAAGGTGGGCTTCAGAAGGGGTTGAACCAAGAGGAGGAATTTCTTCATCACCTGTTTCTAATTGGGGACTCTTGTCAATTATGCTAATTTTCTAAACTTATAAAACTCTACGTGCCCTATATCACGTGTGCATCTTTGGTGTATTTTTGGTGTTTATTTCAGCGTGTTGTGCACCTGAAGGGACCTTCATTAAAATCATAACCACATTTTATCACCTAACCTTTTTTGGCTCTTGGTTTTAGGGCTCAAAAGTAAACAAAGATGGTGGCAAAGGTTTGATATAACATTTTAGTTGGTCAAAAGACTTCATTCTTCAATATACGTACTAGATCTCTTGAGATCTGGGGGTTTTATTCCTTGTTAAATTACTGAGTTTTTGTTAACTGTGAAGGATGGGTAAAAACAACTGGTAAACTGCATCATCAAGTACACCAATGCTGGTTTTAGTTTGAAAACCAGCAGTGATCTCTCTTTGGCTAAATTACAGGTGAGTAACTTTTTAGGGAAAAGAAGTGACTAAATGTTGAAGTGAAGTATTAATGATGTCATTTTTGTTCTTCCTGGAGTGTACATTTAAAGCAAACCTGTTGCTGATGGCTGCATCCCATGTGTGGGTTTGTGCTCCAGAACAGCCCTAGTGTGCACAACCCAAGGTTCTTGGGGATGAAACCGCTCAGGTGATGTGTTGTTCTCCAGCCACTATGGGCAGGTGCAATGGAGGAAAGAATGAGAAGACTTTTCCTGTGGCTGGTGGAATCTTGAAGAACTCTATAGAAAGGTGATAGGGAACTCAACTGAATCCTGAAGAGGCCATGGAGCTTCTCCAGGCACCTATATTTTCTGGATTTAAAAATTCATATCAATTCTGTACAGCAGGAAGAGGAAAATAGGTGCCCTGGTTTTTATACTGAAGGAAAAGGAATGCCTCACACTTTAGCAAGCAGGATTTTGACCACTTCAGACCACCTATACCATCCTCTAAGGGCCAAGTCTAAAATCATCATAACTAATTGTATGTCATGAGGCCTTCAAGTACATTTTGAAACACATCTTAATTTCTACAAGTCATAAGCACCTAGACAATCCCATTGCCTTGAAATTAAAGGAAAGTCAGAATTTTTTCCCTGTTTTGTAAATAGGTAGTACTGTGCAAAACTGAAATAAAGATACTGATTGCAGAGTCACAGAGGGTTTTAGGCAGTACCGTGGTCAAAGAAATTTTCATCATGTTAATTTAGGTGGGTAGTGACCAGTAACTAGTAGTAGTAGGTGGGGGAAAACTGCTCACAGACGAGGGATAGAGGAGGACAGTCAGAATTATGGAAGGAGTTGTACTCTGGGATGGGATCTGGCCTTTGATGTAAGCACCACCTGTGTAAATTACGAAGGATCTACAGTGTTAGTGTTGGCTTTACTGTTTGTTCCCAGCTTTATTTATACCGCCTTTGTTTGAAACAGAGAAGTCTGACCAGCAGTTTCCTATATTTCAGTTGTGCCAAAGTGATTTCTAGCAGCTGATATTCCATGCAAAAACATTTGTCGGGTGCCCTGCAGAAATAGTATTTTTATGCAGTTTTGGGTCATGTTTATTTTGCACAAACCGTCTTACCACTTTTTAAATTAGTGTTTATTATTTTAAGGCTAAGTGTACAATCCTATCCTGGATATATATAAAAGATGTAGCTAATCAAACATATCACTGTGTTGTACACTGGAGAAATTATTTTAGTCCTTAAAGTCAAACACACTTGTGATTTTTCTTTTTTAATGTCAATCGTTGAAAACTATGAATTATAAATTTAGGCTTTAAATATTTATTCTGTTAACTGATTAGAATTATTTATTATTCTAGTATTCTAAGAAACAGAAAACCAAAGACCAAAGTCTGTTTCAATTGTGGTGTGTGCACTACAAATTCTGTAATTACAGAAAAAGCGTTGGCATTGCTCTGATGGCTTAAGGAAAAATTGAGATGATATTTGATTAAATGACAGAAGAAATAGCACTTCAGAATTTTTGCAGTTAGGATGAAGAATTTATTGTATGTACAGTTAAGCAACTCTACTGTAGATGTAGTTCCTCTTTAAAGAAAATGAATACAGTAATGAAAATAGTTCTAGCATGGAAATTACGATACAGACTGAAACTTGACTAAACCAGAAATTAGTTATTTGACTTGAAAGAACACGGAACCTGAAACAACAAATTGCAGTTTGCATCATTAACTAAGGACAGTAAAAAACTGTACAGTACAAGCAACACGTTACAATAAGTTATGACAAATAAGGCAGTCTTTCTCATTTAGGACAAAAGGGATAAAGGGAAAGGTATTAAAATCTCATAAAACCACCATATCTCTTCTCCATCTCTGGGACTTCTTTGGAATAAGTTTCCCCATCTTCTTCTGAAGGGAGAATGGAATCGGCAAAGCGCTTAAGAAACCCACCATATCGTTTCTGGTAATCCAGCCACCACTCCGGCCTGCCCACTCTTCTCATGAAGCCACCATATCTCTTTTGCAGCTCCTTGGCCTCATCTTCCAATTCAGGGCTGCGCTTTATGCTTCTCATGAAGCCTCCGTATCTTTTGCTGACATCGCCATCGTTTTCATTTATCTCTCGATAGTGCGCCGCTTCAGGGTTATCCGCTGTTCCTAGAAGCTCCTTCAGCAGATCAGAGGAGTTGGCAAGGGCATCGTCATCTGAGTCTTTCTTCATAAACCCTCCATACCTCTTAGCCAGGACTTCTCCTCCATTAGCTTCATCCTCTGGTTCTGCTCGATAGAGTTCATCCATTTTCTTCATGAACCCCCCATATCTTTTCATGAAGCCTCCGTACTTCTTCGCAAGCAAGTGGTTCTCATCCAGCTCTTTCTTGTCTCCTGGAGCAATGTTGCCATCCTCAGAAAGATCCAGCTTTGTCAGTTGCAAGAGCTCCTTGCAGGTCTCCCAAGCTTTGGCAGAAGGCAGTTTTCCTTCACATTCTAGTGTACATGCCTGAAAAATTGATGTGGTTTACTGAGAATGATTTGATAGTAACTATCACCTCACTATGACCTTATCTTAGATTCACTTGCTTATAAAAGAGCATGAGCCAGCCTCTCTTTGTGAGTGGCTTGGAAGAAATGGTCTTTGGGAACAACTGATTTGGTACCTGTCTGTTTTGAAGTTATTCATATCCCTCTCTGAAGGACAAGGTAGTCTCTACTCTAAGAGACAGACTACCAGATACTATGAATTGTGGGTCCTCTATGTAAAGGTTGCTACGTTTCTGTTTCAAAGGAAGCCACAAGTACAGTTCCTGTATCTCCCTTACACTTGTGTGTGTTATGATTTATTTTTTTAATTTACTACCTGGAAGCTAAAAACCAATTGTGGTTTGCTTCATAACACAAGTATAAAAGAGTATTCAGTCTTCATAAGTAAAAGTATCATTCAGAAGGTTTAGAAAAGAAGTTACACAACATGGTCATTACAAAGAAGCCAGCTGTACTGTACTGTTCAGTATCTTCAATACACTTCATAGCTTTAAAGGCTGTGTGTTGCCTTTAGTTTCTCTTTGTGGAACAGATCATTCCAACGTGTATCAATAGAAATGCAGACGTACAGACTCTCTTAGGGCAGGATCAAAGTGCCATTTTTGTCGGCTGGAAAGTAGTGACCATCAAAGAGAGGGAAAAATATCCTAAGCTGTGCTGTTTCTGACTGTATTGAAAAATTTTCAGGCTACGACATAAAAAAGGCTTTCAGTGCCTTATGCATATGTCATAGCCTGTCTTGTGACGATAATAACATAGATATTACATACTATTATCTCTGTCAGGGGAATTTACCTCTTCAATTGTAAAGGTGATTTCAGTGTTTTTTCTTCTTGCCCGTTGTTTTCATACCACAACACGTAAAGAAAAACCATCAATATTTTCAATAAGAGAAACACTCATTCTGATTACAGATGATGTGTTCTAAGGATCCTAACACACTTTAAAGTGTGAAATTCAGCTCCAGCACAGCTCTCTCTGATAGCTCATTGTCCACTGCACAACCTGTCTCTTGAGCCTCATTTTAGTCTGAGAAATTTAAGTATTACTTCTTTTGTATGATCACAAGAAAATTAAAGAGGTTTGTATATATTTTGAAACACAATAATTAACTGACACTACATGCTTACTACTATATATTATAGTCATGCTGTAAAGAGAATAAGATTTCGGCTTCAGTCTGACTTTGGAATTGCTCTAAATCAAAGCAAGAATAGGTCTCTCCCCTTTCTCAGTTTTAATAACCTTCTATTGCCAGATGAACTTACTCTGTAAGTGTGAATAACCAGGTACAGTGTGAAAAGTCTGTTATCTTACAAATACAAAGTGATAAATTCAGTTATTATGTTACTAGATACTAATATCTAGAAACAATAGTTTCCAAGAATTGTTCATACATGTTTAACAAATACAAGGTATGCTACATTGCTTCTTTACCTATTTAGCTAATCAACATTGTTACAGAATAGGACTTTGATTCTTTTTTTGATGATTTCTGGAGGTGTGCAAGAGAGACTGTCAATATAGACCTGCAGAACATATACTCTGAAAAGCCCTCCCTCCATAAGGGCAAACTACCACTTTTTTTACCCTAGTTGGCATCAAAGTTAAAGTTTGATTGAAAGCTAATGTAAGCAAAGGGAGAAGAAAAGAGAAAAGAAGTAGAGGGAACTATTTGGCCAGCTGTCCAAACAATATTGCCCTTCTGAGCCTGCTATGGTTAAGAGTTCTTGGGCTTTTCGAGTAAGTAGAAGTACTCAGTGGTTCCTAATTCTGTGTAAGGCTAGAGGGCAAAGTCCTTCCTTTTGCATGCTCCCAAGTAACCAGTGGCGTGAAAGGAATAAAACTTTTAAGATCATTTAGATGTGCCAAGAGCATGATGCCTCAATGTGTGTGTATTTGAGGTCGGGAACAACCGATGCCACTGGCAAAATACTTGGCAGCCAGAATTCTCACCTTCTTCAGGAAGAGCTGAGAGATCTCAGACCCCGATCTTTAAATTTCAAGTTGAGTTGCCTCTGTGACTATTCTTCTAAATAATTTCAACATAATAAAGTTTACTGATAACCCCCAACCCCAGTCTCCCTCATTCTGGATTAAGCACGATTTGTATTAGAAGCCGATATTTTCTCAGGCATATCCCTAGCGCTGTGCAGCACCGCGCAGAGAGGAGAAGCAGCGAAGGTACTGCTACTCAAATAGGCTTTAAACCCACTTTTTTTTAGTGAGATTTCAGGCAGATCTCTTCAGCTCGACGGCCATCCTGCCCGGAGAGAGCTCACCTTACCATGGAACCAGCGGACAAGGGTCGGGACCCTCCCTTCCTCCCGTTCTGCCCGGCTTCCCCTTGCCTTGTCGGTGCTGGAATACCCGGCAGCCATCCCTCCTTCCCCTGCAGAGATGCCCTCTCCGGTCGGATTTCCCTTCCTCACGTTTTCCTTCGGCCTTTTCCTCGCTGCCCGCGGGGCTGCTCCCCGTGCCGTGTCGCTTGTCCCTGTGCCCGAAGGCCGCCGCTCGCCGTCGGGCAGCGGGAGGGACAGGAGGGACGGGCGGGCTTTGAGGGCTCCTCGGGGCGCTCCGGGTTTGTATCAGCGCTTTCCTCTCGCTCCTCACCCTCTGCCCAGCGCCCCCAAGCCCGCTTCTCTCTCTCTCCCCCCTTCAGAAAAAGGGTCTTCCAAGCCACCCCGGTCACTTTCCCCATTACTTTTTTTTCTTATTTCGCTGCTTGTCCCCTCTCCCCCTTTCCTCCATTCGCAGCTAGCGGCGGAGCAGCCCGGCCGCGGGGATTGCGGGGCGCTGGGGCGGCTCCGGGCCGTGCCCTTACCAGGGGATGGATGCCGGCGTGGGGTCCCAGGCGGTAGGCGCAGGCGGCGCAGTCCCGGCCGCAGTCCGCCCTTGCCCTCGGGAGCAGGCAGGTGCTGAGGGCCAGCAGCGAGCAGCCGAGTCTCAGGAGCAGCGCCATGGGGCTACAAGAAGGACAGGTCAGCCGGCAGCCGCCTCCTCCCGCTCCCACCCCCGGCACGGCCTCCCCCCTGCCCCGGAGAAGGAAAAGCCGGCGTGAAAGGTTCCAACCAAGTCCGCTAAACTCCCGCTTTTTAGAGCCGGGTTGATTGCGCTTGCGAGGTAAGCGGGAGTTTAACTAAGCAGGCGCTTGGCGGCTGCGAGGCAACTGACCTGCTTTCGGAGTAGGAGCGGACACGGAGGAGGAAGCGCCCAAAAGATTCCGTTTGGTGAAAGTGTTCGTGCCCAAACACTTTATCCCTCCCTGCCTCCAAAAGCCGGCACCACAGGGGGAGAAGAGACGCACCGAGGAGCGGCACGGACGGGATCCCAGCCCCCACCGGGAAGGGTTTCCCACCGGGATGCCCTGAGCAATCCCCCCGACGCCGGGCACCAGCCCCGGCAGAGCCGCCCCGGCCGTCCCTCGGTCCCGACCGCGGGCAGAGCAGCTCACTCGCTCACTCACACACACACACGCTGCCCTCGGGGCTCCCGGGAGTTGCCGAGGAAGAAGCTGCGCCTTGCTGAAGCCTTGGCGTCGGAGCGACTATTATTTATAGCGAGACCGAGCAGCCTGCGGAGGAGCCCCGGGGGACGCAGGCACAGCCGGGGCCCGCTGGCAGCTGCAGCGAGGGCGGCTCGGGGGGCGCGGAGCCGAGCCCGCTGCCGGGGCCGGGCGCGCCGCTGCGGAGCGTGTGCGGGCGGCGGCGGCGGCACTTTATAATTCGTGACCGCGGGGAGAAGGCGGCCTCCCCCAATCGCCGTCGGGCTCCCGCTGACGCGGCGATCTACGACATCCCCCCCGGCACCACCGCCCCGCCGCCCGTGACTCCAGCGGGGCTCGGGATGAGGGCGTGTGTGTGCCCCTGCTGTCGCGGAGGGGGGAGCGGGGAGCCGGGAGCCGGCCCCGGGAAAGTTACCGGGGAAGTTTTCACCGGGGGCGGGCGGGGAGTGAGACAGCGAGTGAGTCATGCGGGGGTGGGCGTGAGGGACGGGGAAAGGCGCCCCGAGGCTGGCGGCAGCCCCCGGAGGTAACCCCACGCCCCGGGACAGCGGGCGCCGGCTCCCCAAAGAGCCTCATACAACGCAGAGAGTGAGACTGGGTTTGGGAATTTTTGGTATGGGGTTATTTTTTTTTTTCTTTTTTGTTTGTGTGTTTGTTTGTTTTTAATTCATTTTTCCTTCTTTGTTTCCTCCCTCTCTGCCGCTTCACCAAACCCCCAAGCTGCTTGTGCTGAGAGTTCTTGCTGCACGTCTTCTCCCCCCCTCCATGAGCCTCAGGTGTAAAACAGTTTGACGGAAGCAGATTTTATTAGACCAAGCGTTCTAATTTGGAACGATTGGAACTCACAAGTATGGGTGGATTTGCATTGCTGTCACAATTTTGGTGCCCAGGAAAAGACAAATAGGAACGAACCAGAAAGAGGCAAACCTCCAAGCACTTCTACAAGGTTCTCAAGCATAGCAGCCTGGTTCACTGTTGTGCTCCTACTGACATCTTGGGGAACGGGCATAAAGCAGTGACACTGATCCCTGACACCTCTTGTTTGTAGAGTGCTCTGCCTGAGCCATGCTCAGCTGCATTTCTTTGACTGTCAGATGCCAACTTCTCCTTCCAGCCCCTAATTATTTCTAGCTGGTATATATTAAATTGATTTTCTTCCAGCATTGTTCTTCAGTTAAAAGAGCATTTTCCCTCATCCATCCTGGTGTGTCTCTGGGGTGGGATTATTCTCTCTCGTCCTCATTTTGCTGAAGTGAACAAGCTGTGCTCTTCATAGGTCTGTCCTAAGATGTCATGTGAATGTTCTGCTCTGCATTTGCTATGGTTGGAGTTCATAATTTCTGTGCATGAGTGATGGGAACAGAACACAGTATGTCAGTTGAAATTTTATTAGGACAATAATGTGTAATTATGTTCCCTGGAGGAAGAAGACACCTCGATTTATACCTTCCCAGGTCTCATTTGCCTTTCCTGATGCTGCAGTACATTGATGTCACACACTCACTGAGATACAGACAGATCTTTATCCTTCAGAAGCAAGAGAAAATCCAGTACTGTTACTGTATGGAAACCGCGATTTTTTTGCTATTTTGTCTTTACATCAGCTATCAGACTCAGGTAAAGGATGCTCAAACGTCTGTGTGGATTTTCAGAAATATATCCATTCCAGCCAAAGGCATTGCTCTTGCCTATAATCAGTGTACATGAGAAGAGAATCAGGCTCTCTGTTTATACGGTAATATCAGCCAATTTTGTAAGTGAACCCTCAAGAGAAGAGGTAGACATTTTAAAAATCATCCCAGTGGGTATATTTATGTTAGCATGTGAGGGATCTGCATTTGGAACAACGAGCAAATTGCTATGCCTCTGAATCGTTTGTTCCTGAGTTGGTTAGGGAAGCACTGACTAACTACAGAAGTGACACATTTGATGTCTCTTTTGCTGTGAAGTTGCTCAGTACAAGCAGAGCTTTTTGTGATGGACATCATCAGAGTAGTCCTCCTGGGTCACTTACTGACTCTCAGCTCTGCCATCATACTCTAATAGTCAGCATGGTGTGACAGGACAGATAGTGCCCTGTTCCTCTGGCAGCGTACATCCCACGCCCCTGGGCTGAGAGGCTGCTGCTTTCATCATTCTGCACACGAGCATCTGTGATCAGCCAGCTCCCTCAGCTCCTCAGCCTGCCATAGCCTTCAGTACTCTGTTTAATGTCACTCACTGTGCTTAATCTGTTCATGATGAAAACCAGCCAGCGTTAGAATCTCACTGTGTGCAGAGGTGCAGATAATCCCTGTGGGTAAAATACAGATTACAGCAGGAAAAGATAAAGGATGAAGGAAGAGTAAAGCATATTAAAGGACCAAATAAAAGCCTTGTAAATTCTGTATAGAAGTGAACTAGTGTAGAGGGTTATTTTACTGTGCGTATGCCTTTTGGCTGATGGTGGGAAACAGGGAAAAGATGGGAAGAGATCTAGTGTGAAATGTACATCTGCAACGACATTTTCAGCAAGTGAGAGAGAGAGCAGAGGTATCTGTGTAGAGCCAGCACTGGGCAGAAGAAATCCAGCTGTGGCTGTTGCAAGTGCTACAGATATCCCTGACTCTTTGGTTCATCTGCTTCTCCCTATCTATCATTTGCATCTTTAGCTGGTTCCTCTCTATCACTGGTCCTCAACCTACACCCTTATGGAGGTTGGAAAGGGGTTCCCAGGGCCTGGCAGGGTGGAGAGTGGGAAGAAGGTCCCAGCTGCACTCTTGTTTTACCCTTTCCTACAGTGCCTGCTACACAGAGTCCTTTCATTCCTTCTGAAAGATGCTAATTTTCACAGAGAATGTGATAAAAGAAAGGAATGATGTAGAGGATATTTCTTGAAGTGCTCACTTTTCCCAGTGTCAGCAGATGAAAGCTCTGTAATCCCATGTCTGAGTTCAGTTTTGTACGGGGAAAGTATTCTTTGCACAGAGAGGATGAAAAAAGAGAGAATTTAGCAAATTTTGCCAAAATACTAGAGAGCAAAAACTACATAAGGAAAATTAGTCACTGTAGGGATGGAGAGTAATATTTCCTCTGCAATAGTGAACTGAGAAATGAAGAAATAGGGAGGCAGAAAGAGGAAGAGAACACTTTTCATGGCAGTAAAGACAATATCTTCTTGTTTGCTACTGATGTTGTAATAAAAATGTCCTGGTATTGATAAGAACTTTAGCATTTGTATAATCCAGAATTACCACAGACACCAACACCTTTTTATCTGCCATCAAAATATTCCAGCCAAAAGAAAAACTGTTTTTACAACAGTAGTGCTTGCAATGCCAGCACTGTGCAGGTTGCACATAGGGCAACCCTGTTACCCTATGGTTTGTCCAACTCCCAAACTTAAGGTAGAATGAGGTGAAGCCAAGATGAAATCATCCTTATTTTACTGATGGAGAACAGAATCCGAAAGAATTTCTGAAGTGTAGCAAAAAATGAGCAGCTGAGTTAGAGATTAAATCTCTCTTAGAATTCACATTGGTATCTTTTCTGCAGGACCAGCTTTCCTTTCCAAACTATACTCGTCATGATAATCCAGCTGCTACAAAGTCATTAAATGAAGATGAATTAGTATAAATATGAAAGTAACATGCTTTTAGCACCTCAAGCAATCCTCCTCACAACACAGAGCCTTTTCTATAAAATTGAAGAGTAGGGAATGTAGAGCAGCATGTTGATTATTTTCTTCAGCTCAGTGTAAAAGGTCACAGTATTTCTTAAGATCAAACAGTCAGGTTCCATTTACCTCAGCCTAAATGAGCTTAATTTTTAATGGGAAAATACATAACTGGTATCAGAGCCAAGAAAAACATTGCAGGTCAACTCTCTTATAACAAATATAATCAAAGTCATTAAAAGACATGAGTTATTAATCTGAATATACAAGATGTGCACTGTTACTTTTAAAATATCTTTATTAAATTATGTCTAATGTAAGCAGAGAGGAGCTGTAATACAGAGAGGTAGTCAATTACAGTTGCTATGCATTGCCTAAAATGTACCTTCACAAAACAGAGTTGTTCCAGTGCTTCCCAGTATCTTTGTATTCCTTAATAAATGTCTAGGTGTATCATTTAAGATATGAAAAAAGTAAGAAAGACCTCAGTGGTGCAGATATTCCTGCTCAGAGCTGCTGAAGGCAAACTTATATGAAGAACTGGAATGCTAAACTTTGCTTCTCAGATGAAGCTGGCTCTTATTAATAATATTTTTGCCTTTGAACAATTTACATGCCTTTTAGAAGGCAAAACCATGGACAAATGTGGTGGCAATAAGGTGATATTTTCACGGAAAGAGCACTGACAACTACTGTCCCCGCCTAGTGGTTGTTGATGCCTGTAGCTTTGTAAGGGGAGGAGGCTTCATGCAAATTTATCTGAGCGAAATAAAGAGTGTGATATGCATTCAGCATAAGCAAATGCAGCAAATGGAATTATTGGTGCATTTATTTACCCGGAATTGTATCAGACAAAGTAACGTTGAAGCCAAGAATTTTATACTGGTCTATGGAAATACACGGAGATTCACTTTATTACGTGCTCCTCTGTTTCTCAGAGACAGATGAATATGTGCACTCCAAGATTTCTGAGATCAGGCCTGAACTGCAATAAATATAATGTGCTGCAGAGTGAATTGAACAAACTGTAAAAAAAAAAAACCCTAAATGTATTTGTTATAAAAGCACTGTTTTTCTCATTTCCACAGAGGCTATGGGAAAGGTATTTCCAATAAAATAATAAGAAAAACAGGGTGCTCAGTAGCAGAATAAATTGTGATGGAATCCAGACACAGTGATTATTATTTAAGACAATAACTACTCCACATAAGTGGAGCAATTTATCCTAATTTTTTCAATTAAGATAACTCATCCATGAATTACAAAGGAAGTATTAGACTCCATCTATGAAAAGGATTGCAGTGTCTAATGCATATGTGGAAGGATTAGCTGAAAATTGTAAATGAGAGATTTTGATCATTTCAGTCATACAAAGAAAACCAAACAAACAGAATCTAAATAATGTATTTGGAGTGCGTATTTCAATTATTTTCTGATTATTCACTTTGAGGCAGCATAATTTTAGAGCTTTTTCTCCAGTTCCAGCCTTACATTTTCGTTGCTAGTATTTTATTGCCCAGTTGGGGAGTGCTGTGTTCCCACTTTAGCACAGCATCCAAAACAAGTTGTTTTTGCAGACTGGAGCTGTGAGGAGAGCCTGATGCGTGACATGCAGGCAGGGTGAAAGCTGGCTGGGTTCCTCCTCGTGGGGCACAGCATGGGGCTGCAGGGCAGGCAGAGGTGACTCGGAACTCCCATATTTTGGGTGCTTCAGAAATGTAGCTTAAAGCAGTGTTGGTGGTTGCTGTGATTTCCAGCTGCACAACTCTCTCCTTTCCACTCCCACCATGGCACTAAATTCCTCAGCTGCAAAAGCAACTTTTTGCTCATTGAAGGTAGGGCCCAGTCTAGATTAGCTACTGTCACAGTTGCAATCCCCATGGGATTGCAAATAATAAGCAGATGATGTTCATGCAAAAAATAGAGTGGGACAGGTACAAAATCACAGGGTTCTCACAACCATCATTTTAATGGCCCATAATTTTTCTTTCAAGGTAAATGATTTTCAGCTGTTTTACTCGAATTAAGCCCCCAGTTATGTTCCAGAAACGGTTTTCCATTGGGAAGGGAAGGTTCAGTTTATTGAGTTATCTAGATAGGAAGGGGAAGAAGATGCTGACATAAAAGAATCCTAAAAGCATTTAAAAATGAAATAAAAAAAATTTTCATCACATTCACTCATTTCACACGTATTTGACCTGTTGCTGGCCATTGTTTGTACCTCTTTGTGCTTTGCATTTCTATTAAAAAACCTGGAAACGTAGCTCTGACCTTTCCCTTCTCAGATTATTTTCCTTTCCTTCCAAGCTGCTTGCTTTATACTTGAAAGTAATTTCATTTCTCCTGCTGCATAACTGAACACTTCAAAAACTTAAAAGTGACCTCAGACATCTGAGTCCCTATTGTTTTTGCTGTAGCAAACTGGTGAAAATATTTCACGAAGGTTGAAGCACTGAATTTGATTGGGGCCTAGGTTTAATCTGAAGATTGAAGATTGACTTTAAGGAGAAGTTGTGAAGATCCTGAATGGCTTTGGAAGCAGAAGAGTCACCACGTTGAGTAAAAATGTAGGTGCAGTGACAGTGCACAAGAAAGGAAAATGACAGATGTGATGTTTTGATTATTTTGAGATGACATAAATGCATTGGAGAAGATTGCGTTGTGGTTGACTCCTTTCCCAACTTGCAAGGGGGCATCTTGCATTTTGATTGTTATGTATCCATGTTATTATGATATCTAGCTTTTCTTTTGTTAGTTTGAAAGCTTAAAAAATTAGGGTGGCAACCACTGCTGAAGTGGAGGTACAATACAAAGATATTTGTAATATAAAAATGCTTGCAATAACATTTCCACACAGATAACCAGCACTGTCTATCTTGGCAAAAGCTTTCTATGCCACCTCAAAGTGATGAATTCACCTCTTCCCTCTAACATAAATAACTGCTACCAATTAGGACCTGATAATTACTGGCTTGGCCGCATTTTGCTAGATAAAGCAATTGATGCCATTTCATGCCTTTGATTGTGTTGATTCAAATATGAGGTATAGTATATATACACCTCTAAGACAGGACTAAAAAAATCAGGTATTTCAGACTTTTAGCTTCAGGGTTTGAACTTCCTTTGGAGTATCCCTTGTCTACTGGTGGTACCCTAGGATTTAATCAGCTGATGTGTTCAGACACATATAAGGTAAAGAGACTGGTGTGTAGTTTCTGGTAAGATCCCAGAAAAAAAAGATGTAGAATATAATACAATACAACTCTCACAATGTTAAAATATGAATGTATTTTAAGCAGTAATAAGCTGTACTTCAGCTTGCTCAAGTGCATCAGCACCTTAAGTATAGATAATGACTACTGCAAGTCACAGCTGTGAAGTTTTTATGGGATTAGGCTGGTTTATGTCATTAAGCATTCCTCAAGCAGATCATCCTTCTCTGTCTTTTCTGCTGTTTCCTGCTGTGCATTTGCCACTTCTCTGCAGGCAGCAGTGCTGATCAGTACCTGAGGCAGACACTGTGCCTGGTTCTGAGAGCATCCTGGTAACTGCCTTTCCACCTCACCCATATCTTCAGGATGAGGTGGAGTTTTATCATGGCACACTATAACTGGACATAAAGCATTTACTGAAATGAGGACTACTCTCTAAAAATGCAGCATTGTACTGCTGGTCAGCTGTTCAATAACACCACTGCAAACCAACAGGAAGAGGTAGGAAGCTTTCAGAGAGGTCAGGGAGCTTCTAGGCAAGGCTGACCACTGTCACCAATCTGATTGTGCAGCTCCTGGCTTCAGCCCTGAGAGATAGAGCTGTGTATTATCTCACAGGTGCTTTGCTTCCCTTTGGAGATGAGATTGTAGATGTAGAACTTCTACTGTAGATGGAAGAGCTGACTGTTGTTTCGAGCCTTAGCCCACTGATTTTCCTCATTTAAGCAGTGCAGAAACATATAGAATTACCAAAGTGGAGGGGTTCTTGACAGGGGAACAGATTTTATCACTGACAGAGTATGCAGGCCAGTTGTCTTCTAAATATGTGTGAGATATCAATTTTTTTTTCTCCATGGTACAGTTCTGCTTTTGTTAGGAGAATCATGAATCATGGAGCCTCAGACAGCAATCAGCAGTTGAGCTTTTGGTTCTTCTGCTAAGACCATAAATGAGCTCAGAAGAGAGTTACAGATGGGATGCCCAACATGACTGGCAGGCATGTAAGCCTAGAGAAAGGATTTGTGAAGCAAACTAACTACAAATCAGCAAACCATAACTATGAATCAGTGAAATGTAACAAAGTTAGAGCTCATGAAGAAGAATGTCAGAGAAAATGCCTCATTTATGTAATTTCCAAGTCTTTCAAAATGTAGTTTTCGTAGAGGTTTGCTAGACACGTACAGTTCCAGAGATTTCTACTTTATTTTGTCTGCAGTTTCCTTTAGTCATCTGGGTGTTTGATGACCTCCAGGTTCTCTATGTCTCAGGTGGAGCTCCCTGTCTCCAGGAAGTGTGGTGGGCCATGGCCAGATGAAAATCTCCTTTGAACACTTCTCATTAAAAAAAATAGCTGTAGCAATAGAAAACAGAGCTGGGAGAAAATGTAAGGCTCAATCATCTTTTTCAGTCTTGCCAATTATTTAATCTTATGGTGAAAATCTTCCACACATTATGAGGTTTAGTCTGATACCCATATTTGTTTTATCCTTTTCATGGGCTGTTGAAAGTTACTTCGGAGGAGAGAAGTGATTCCATAGTCTAAATGTGCACTTGAGTCCAAGAAAATAATTACCAATCCCTTTTAATAAAAATGTGCTCTATGTGGAGATAACCAAAGTTTGAAACCCAAGGTTGGTGCTTGGAGCCTGGTTTGACTGTTTAACTGTGATGAACTGCACTTGTCTCTGAATCTCAGTGTTTTGAGTTCAAATCACACCTTCCTTTCTCCCACAAGCTACCTGCCTGCTCTGCTAGGATTCACAGGAGTGTGCACTTTCTATTTTACACCTGCAAAGTTTTTCATCAAAAAGTTAGGCAACAGACTTCTAATTGAAAACTTACGATTTAGGGACCCCTTATAGGTTATTATGGTCGGCAAGCTAATAAGGAAAAAAATGAAAGCAAAAGGCAAGGAAATTCAGTGTTAATTTGTTTGACATCTATGTTTTATATATGATTCATGTGACTGTTTCATAATACGATACAGTAATTTTATTGTATTTCTTCAAAGAAGGAAACTAATCTGAGGCGTTCCAAAAACTGTACAAAATGGGTTGAGAATAATGAAGAGAGATGTAAGTTTTAATTCTTTAAAGGATAAATACATTTTAAATTATTCAGATGTGGATAAATAAGTTTTTGTTTATTGCAATAAAATGCTAAATTAGATGTAAGTAATATAGAGTGATATCAAGTTCAAAGAAAGGTGGTGACTTAATCTCTCAGTAATGTTTTCAGTAAAGAGTTTAATTAAATTATAACTCAAAGTTTCCTCACAAGGTTACTGCTATGAATGTGCAGAATCCAGTAATGTCCACTATGCATACACAGTGAGTAATGCATATATTTTTACAGAATGAGAACATTTCTGTAAAGCTTTTCGTCTGAAAGAAAACTATAATTAAACTGAATGTGGTATTTTCTAATGCATTTTGCAAAGACAGAATCAATATCATTCTGTAAAACTCTTCATTTAACTTTTGAAGAGGTTTATGGCTATTTTCTATGTGGAAGTATAATATTTAGTTCCAGGAGGCTGATTAAAAACAGAGGTTTGGTTTTAATCATGTACTTTTTCCTTGATCTTGTGAAAAGAAACTCTTTAGCTTGTTTGAGTTGTGATTAAAGTCTTTTGTGGTGTTACCTGAATTACAAGTCAGAATGTATGGAAGTTGTGGGGGAATAGCACTGAAGTGCAGTGATCTAAGTATTAAATAATTGCTACTTTTATGGATCATTGCATCTCAAACATCATATTAAAATAGATAGAAATTACAGTACAGAAAAGAAACTCATGGCAATAGTACTCCTGCTAATATTGACTCTCCAGGTTGCTCTTTTTTGTTCTGCTTTTTTTTTTTTTTGAGTGTAAGGAAAGGGTTACAGGTAATCTACTGGCTGTCTTGAGTGGACCCCGAATATCAGCATCAGTGAACAGTGAGTTCACTGTTTAATAATCCATGAAACAATGAGAGATTTTCAGTACTCCACCTTCTCCTGCTTGTTCAGAGCCATCTCCTTGTCTAATCTTACTTAATCTCTACCTAACAATTAAGATCTGTTGTCTCAGTCCCATGAGGAATCTTTCATAAAGTGTCACACTTTAGAAATTACTGCCAATATCTTGGCTGGTCCAAATTCATGTAGCTACAGTGATGCCGTATTTTGTATTCTTGATGAAGTTCAAAACTACTTTTTCTTGTCTATGTGTCATGTATTCATGTTAATATTTTTCCAGTCTGCCAGTTTTTATGGCACTGATCTTTTTACTTGTTATGCATCATTTGATTTAATCCCACTGCAGACAGTGATTTATAACTGCTTTATTATAAAGAAAAAAACACCAGGAAAGAAGAAGAGAGATGCAGGATGGTGAGCGCTGACATTAAACTGAGCTAATATCTGATGCACTTTTCAGGAAAACCTTTTAAGATAATGATTGTTCCCCCAAATTAAGCTGCATGTGAGGTAAGTGGTGGCACCCCTATCTCTTGATTTAGTTTCAGCCAGTTGATTTGATTATGCAGTGGGGAACAGTATAACAGTGCAGTATGGATGTTTAGGAAAGGTCACTTTAATTCTCATTTTGATGCTTTGATGCACAGTTTATTTCAATAAGAATGTACCTATAAACCCATAAATATCTATACATTGAAGAGAGGCCTTGAAGAACTTGTTAATTCTGTTACTATTGGCAAAAGCAAACTTAACTGAACAAAAAAAATTATTTTAAAATTCAGCATAATTTTAATAATTTTTTTAAAGTCTGTACTCTTCCCATCCAAGAATCTCAAAGCCTTTGATTCAGTCAATTTCATTCTTACAATGGCATTTCTCTCTATGTGGTTTAGGGATGAATGTAATTCCTACTGATGCTATGTTACCTGAATTGCTTCCTTCAGAATCAGCTATTTAGAATTTGCTTCATATAGCATTAATTTCTTTGTGTGTTCCTATATGCTTTAAACTTTTATGATGTTACTTTGTCATTTTTCTCTAATGGAATATGAGACTATTTCATTAGAGAAAAAATATGGGGGAGGTGAAGCCTTTACCTGAAGAGTGACTACAGATTACTAAACCTTTCAAGGGTGACATTTGCAAAAATTTGACATTTCTTTGTTATCTCAGGTTTGTACCTTCATGAGTAGTGAAGATCAGAACTTTGTGGTTCCTATTTCTGTGTCCTCTTGAATGACATTTCCCGTTTAACACTCACATTGCTGCATCTCAGACAGCATAATAGAATAGGCAACGATTTCATTTGCTGACAGAACACAGTTTATGTGGCCACATTTCTAAGTGTTGATGTGCATAGATTTCAAGGACTTTTATTGTCTTGTACACAAAATACATGTGCTATAGATTCTGCTGAATTTTAAATTCAGCTAAATTGTTGTTGCATATTTATTATAAACATATATAAACAAGCAAAGCAATTCTTCATATTCAAATAGGTACTTACATTTATTTTAAAGCCATCTATAGCCCTCAGTTGCTTGGGTTTTACTCTGTCACGCTCCAGCTTTACTGCTTCTCTTACTGATGACTCCTCATGCTTTGTGTTGATAGAGAAAAATCTTATTTCCATTTCTTGAAGTTTCAAAAGCAATTCTGTAAACAAGTTTGAAAAATGTAGGTAATGGCAGATAATGATCAGATAATGTTGACTGTCTATCACTGGAATTGTTTATGCATAAAAGAGAGCTATGTTTAAGAAAATGTTGGTAGCATCATGGATATGAAATTTTATTTCCATTGATTAGACAATGATGCTTTTACTACTCAGGGACAGGAGACAGAAAATATAAACTTTTCATAACACAATTTTTAAACTTTTCCATTTTAGTAGAAGCAGCAGAGAGGCAGCAGGATGCAAAACAGATGAAGCAAAAAATAAATACATATGATTACAGATTTCAGTTAGACCTTTGCCTAACGTGTCTACATTTGTCAAATCCAAGACAAACTCTGTAAAGTCTGATAAATAATTTGGAGCTGCAGTTTGCAAGGCTCAGTCAGGCTAAGGTTATCTCAGCAATAAATTATTTCTCATCCATCACCCTCTGCATCTTGTTTTATTCCAAGACAGATTTGATGAGATAGGATTACTTGTACGAAGGATAGCTTTCCTTCATTTCAGACTGCACATCACAGCCTGTTCTATGTACTCCTTAAACTGAAAAGAAAATTTTGTATAGTAAATTGGTCAATATGAAAACAAACTTTGGGGAGTAACCTAGATCTAGGCAGCATGTTATCTTGCCAAGTCTTGCCTAACAATAAAAATCTAACAAGAAAAATCTAACAATAAAATAGTGACAGAAATATGTTGATTATTCTTATTTTAAAGTTGACTTTCAAGGGATAAAAATTTATGTTTATTCATCACACATGGGTCTTTAAGCAAAATGCAGTCCTGGAAGTCTGCAACATAGCACTGAGTGTCTCATCTAAAGATATAGGAAAGAAAGCAGCTCTTCAGTCCTGCTGGCATGGAAAAATGCTGGAATAAATGGACCACTGACAAAGTTACAAAAGCCACAACTTGCTCAGGCTGTTTAGTGAAACAAGCTGCTATTGAGCCAACACTAGAGAACCTTCTTGTAAGTCGGAGTGCTGAAATGGCAGAGGATTCTCTCCACGACTTAGTAGGAAGCTCAGAAGGAAATGGTAGCCAAACAATGTTGATCTATGCACAGCAGCTTGCAGGCACAGAGGAAGTGCAGAAACACCCAGAGATCAAAGCATTTTGAATGGCCATTATTATGCTTTTGAGGAGTTCTGTAACTGAGGAACATCTTTATCATCTCTAATTAGTGAAGGATTTAGGTTTCATCCAACTTCTATTCAGTTTTCATAGATTTTAGTAGTTTATGACAAATATTCCAGAAATTCCAATCCAGTTCTCTGCTGTGTAGTGTTGCAGACATTGCAATTACTTCCTCCCTCAGAAATGCAGTCTGTGGGTGAAGTGGTGCTCTTGTGTGTGAGCGATCTGTGTCTGTCTGTGGTGTACTGCTCCCCGAAGAAGCAGTGCACATGTCCCTGTGTTCTGCTAAATGCTTTTTGCCATCATTATCTTTGTTCAATATACATAAAGATATTTAACATTACTTTTTAATGAAAGAAGTATTAAACCAAGGACTTAGTTCTTACATTTTTATTTGAATCCCATGTACCCTAGAATAAGTTCATACTAGCTGGCTTTTAAAGAGACAAAGCCTTTGCAGCTGCTAAATAAATGGGCCTAAAACCGTGCTCAATGAGTCCTTTTCATTGTGAAATACCAAATACAAACGTTAGCTTCTCTTTTAAGTCCAACCCTCATTCTTCTGCCCTGAAAAGCAAAGGCATCCTATTTTTTGTTGCCAGATGATGAAGAGTGATTTTGTTTTTAGAATGAGGCATGATAGCAATGAAAGAAGAAAATCACCCAATGTCCTCTTGTCATAGGTATCAGGAAGGATTAATTTTAAAAATAATAAAAAGGCCCAATTTATGACATTTAAAGCTATCACAAGCATGGAAATTATTATTATTGGATAATCATCATATACATCAATGGTAAGCTCTAATAAGTATCTTCTTGAATCACTTTCCTCCAATAAATTCCATGAAAATAGTGCATATTAGCTGTCTTGTTAAAACGAAATTGGACACAACTTCATTAAAAACCTCAAATGTAAATCTGGGATTTGTGAAATGACTTTCCATGCCATTTCCTTCTGCATCTTGTCACACGGAGTCAAGACTGTCTATTTAAATTTCCTCTTTCAATTCCCCGAGTTTTAGAAAGACTCAGATTCTATTTGAAGTACTTTCCATTCTTGTGTACATCCATCATGAGCCATCAGTCAGATGAATCAATTCATTGAAAGGACTTTAAGATGCAAGTTATTTAATTTTTTAATTTGTTATTCTCTTATTCTGAAGGTGAGCATTGCAAAATATCTGTGAACTTTTTTCCATTTTCTTCAAGCATAAAGGCACCCAAAATATTTTTGTTTGTTTTTTTCTGCCTTGCATTACTACAGAAGATTGCCCTTTGGGCTATGGCTTTGCACCTGAGTGCTGTGGTATTTCAGCAGCAGTACTCGTGTAGGTGAGTGGGGATTCCATGAAGTTTGCAGAGTAATTATTAAGCACATTTTTCGGCTTCCTAAATTTTTATTCTTGTTATTTACTGCTGATTTTAAGACCAAAATTGACTACTAAGGCTAATCCTACCTTGTCATCATAGGTCAGTCAGATCCATCCAGTTACCCTGTTACAAGGCAACACCTTGGCTTTAGAAGAAGCACGTTGTTGTAATGGTACCCAGTGGGGTAGAGCGTTCAGTTTATTTTCAAACTTTTTTTCCTGTAATTAACCTCTTTCCCCATAATTAAGTAGTGATGCCTTATTTTTAATTTAGATTAATTTTGCTTAGGGTTCAGCTCTTGATCCTTGCATAATCTCCCTTCTGCATATTACGCAGCCTTTCCTGTCTGATGTTTTCTTTCCAGGGTAGTATTTACGCACTATAATCAGATCTTTTCTAAATGTACTTTTTCAAATGAGTTATTAAAGTCTGTCTTGTCTGGTCTGTGACAGTAAAGGATTTTGTCTAACTCTCAAATAGTTCTTGTAGTCTCTCTGTTTTCCTAATACCTTTAGAGAACATTGATCCCAGAAGTGGACACATCATTCCAGCACTGATCTTTATCAATATTGTTATCTTAAAGAAGGAAATCAGATGTTTTTGACATAGTTATTTTGTAATATTGACAAATGTTAGCTACTTTTTTTCTTGGTAAATGCTTCTTAGTTTTCTATTGAATCTGCAATTATTTCAGCTTATACCTGAAGAAATACTCTCCCTGTCTCTAGCATGAAAAGGAACATCAACAAATATTTATGATAAATCAAATAACAGATGTTTTATTTTTTTCCCCTCCAACATCCTTGGGAATTGCAAATGCTTGACGGCTTACAGATTCCAAACTTCCCGTACAAAGTGGTTAGCTTCCCCCTTCAACACTTCACCTCTCCCAAAATGTCTTAAAATCAAGCATGTCAAAGCCTCTTTCTTAGGGCAGGAGAAGAGACTGCTCTTTGTGAGATATGATCTAAATTGTGTGAAAACTTGGGAGATAATCTGGAAGTTTAGAAACCAAACACAAAGACAGGAACGAGATAGGAACCCTCTCTGATGCCAGGAGATGCCACTGAAAAGAGGAAAGTCTTCTATCCATGCCATGATCTATTTCTTCATCCCAAGCTTGTTTCAAAATTCACTCTCAAACTCTACAAGCCAGTTGCAGGTATTCTGATTAACCCTGAATAATATTTGATGAGAATTGCATTGATTTCTGCAAAGCCACACATGCAGCATGGTATTGCTCAACGTGACTCAAAATTAGAAAAATTTGGCCCCAAAGAAAATGACTCATGCTCATCTCCCTTTGCAGTTATTTTAATACTGAGGCAATTAGAGTAGAGTCTGACTATTTCTCTTGTTTCTTTCTCCCCAGCCCATTGAAAGCTCTTTTTTATGCCAATCCACTGGCACCATGTCCAGGTAGCTGATGGCTGTCTTGTTAACAAGGCAATTAATGATTTTATTCCAAGTAGTTAATATTCTATGCAATCTTTTTACACAATTGCCAGATTGAAAGATCCTAAGCACAGTTTTTGCTGCTTAAATACTACAAAAATAATATTTATAGCATTTATCGAGAGCTGAAAAATGCAGAAAGCTTATCAATGTTTCTTTATATTGAACAAAACCCTCTCAGGAAATGAACTTCACTGATCTGAGCACTGTTATCTGTCTTATAGCCTGGGACATGCAGAGTCCTCTGTGCTCCCTAGCAACACTTTTGACACAAAGGAATCAATCCTGGAGAATGGTTTTGAGAATAGCTCTCAAAGTGCAAGATCACAACACACTCTTTGAAGGAGGATAGCCAGAAAACACTTGAAGTTTGTAGAGATTCATGATGAAATAACTCTTATTTGGTGACAATCTTTATAATTATTCTTTTTCTAGTACATTTGTAGAAAATTGCTTGATTGCCTCCCTACCTCTGCGATCCTGTAGTCAGAACTTCAAGACTGCTGAGCCGTTGATCAATAGGAGCTGAGGATAAGATGTGGTTGTGAAATGTTGGTTTTCTGAACTAGAAGCGTGTTTAACTTGAATACTGGTGACATTTTTATAGAAAAAAAAATTAAAAAGAGCAGGAGTCAGGATAGATACTGATGTATTTTCTCTTCATTAAAGTGAAGCGCAAGAATTTATGGTCGTAAATCAAGCTAATTTTTAAAATATTTTTCTCCTGTCGAAAAAAAATCTATTTGCCTTCTCTCATCCTAATAAAACGAGCCATCCTGGCTTAGACCAACAATCCATTTAGCTCAAAATCCAGTATCCCACTGTGTCCACAAGTAGTCAGTTACATCACTGTCTAGGAAAGTGCAAGAGGAGGCCAAGCGTTTGTAATCGTTCCCTCTCATATTTTCTTAGCATTCAGTTATTTCAGTGTGGGCACCTTCTGAGCTGGATGGGTTCCTGTGTGTCCCATAGGAAAGGACTCCTCTCACATGAGCAGCTTCCCTGACAACTTCATCAATTTTTAATGTTCACAGGGTCACCTCTCAGGAGCTCTGCCGATCTGCTGCTCCATACGTGAGGGACCACCAGCTTCCCCTAATTCAAATCCTATTTTAAGATGATTCCTAGTAGCTTCATTTGTAGCTCTGATATGAGAAGAGGCAGTGAACAGTTGAATCCTATCCACTCTTTCCAGATCATCACTGGCAGCTGATGATTTTGCAGCTTTCTTTTGTATCTCCATCAATATTTCCTTTCCATGGAAACACATTGGTTTACAAAGGAGTGCCTCACAGAGAAACTGGTCTTGAACCAGATTCCCCTTCCTTCCCTGCTCTGAAAGTTTTCTAGTTCTTTATATTTCTTAAAGATGAGGAGATCAGAACTGTGTTGTGTTCATGACGTGGATGGACCATGGATTTATATAGTGAAGTTTTCCTCCTATAACATTTATAGGGATGTTTTCATTAGTTTTGGCTTTCCTATTTGCCTTAAGAAGTAATGTGTGTGAACATTGGGAGGATATACAATAGCTGTTTTAGGAGTCCAGGGGGAAAGTTGTGCATATGTCTAACAGCACACACTCATGCAACTGTTTATCCACTTTCTGAAGTACTTAGAAGCTGAAGACATCTTTTCCTTCTTTTGGGCTGAGATATTTTTAAAGACTACTGAGCATGCTTTATGTGTACAAGAAAGCATCATTCAGGCTCAGTAACATTGCCTCTGCCCTGTGCTACTGTCACCATCACCCTCATTGCTTCCAGCCACGCTGAGATGTGTATGAGCAGTGCTCCTGCTCCATACATTGGCTCAGTTCTTTGAACACATCTATCCAATACAAATGAATGCAAACTTGTTTTTCACATCAGCTCAGATGTACGCTTGTTCTACAAAGATGTTTTAGGGTGAAAGTAAAATGCATACCAAGATGTGCAGATTAGATTTTTTGCTGTATTAACTATAGACAGCAGATGTATTGGCCTTCTTTGCATTACTGTAGCTGTACTTGATAGACAATGTAGCACCATAGCACAAATAATAGTGTAGTTACATGATTTAGTTTTACACTAGACACTAGTTCTGCACAAGCTTTATAGTAATAAGCTTTTACCTTATTGTCTTATTGTTCTTTGGTAGGCAAAGTGAATAACTGGAAATATAATTCCAAGCTTCAATGGCAGTAAGACTAGTGCTTGTTCTCTAAGCAGGATAATGTAGAGACATGTCAAAGCATTACTGATTTTTCAATATCTCTGGTGGTATGATGCTCTGAACATATTTCTCAAGAGGATAATGAACAGCAGGCTGTTCACATCAGCTTGTTTGTTTGCCTTTTTTTTCTGTTTGTTTTTTTTTTATCAGATTTACTGTATCCTCACAACAGAATTTCTTTGCTGCTGTTCGTCAGCAGCAGCTGTTCTGCTTTACATTGGTGCTCCATTCCACTTGAAGGGTTCTGAAAGACATGGTGATGGTCCATTTATTTTTCTCACTATAGAAAGATGTAAGCTCAAATTCAGGTTCAATTCTATTCTATAGTTCCACTCTGAGGACATGGAATCTCTCTTTTGCTCTAACTTCCAAAGAATTTGGTGTAAATGTAAAAGGTTCCCCCAAAGAACACAACTGCTACAAGGCAGCAAAGAAGGCAAATGAAGTTGTATTTAGTCTGCTTTGTATTTCCATGAGCTGACTCAGTAAAGCTTTTCCAATGAAATAATGCTAAGGGACTTTCTTGTAAGTGTTAATCCCAAGAGATGTTAGGATGAAGCAATTTTTAACTAGAAAGGGTCTATACTATATTCTTATCTGCAGAGTTGTGGTTGTGTTGGAATTCATTTAGTACATAAATTCACAGAGTTTAACTCCTGGCAAGGTACAGGCATTTCCCCTGATGTGCAGCAGTGTTCCCCAAAGACCTTCTCTCCTGCTTTTATCCAAGTTCTTCTGCATTACAGCACGTACTACTTGCCTACAGTCATGTAGAATTTAGCTGAATTTGAGAACAGTTACACATTTAAAAAAATCAAATAACATTTAGCAAAATATCTCCTCTGAAAGAGTAAAAAACAGCAGGCCCCTCAAAAATCTAAAAAGGACTGAGTTTTAAGGTTAATTTCAATAAAACCCTGCTGATGCTCTTTACAACCTGATTGGCTGAATCCTTTTAAGGATTATTAGTAGTCTGAATTTTCCACAAAGAAAAAGTTGTTTTCCATGGCCCTGGTCAATAGTTTTAAAGTTTATCTATGTCTGTCCTACATTTCCTACTAGCTAATGTCTTATCTGAAAAGTCATGATACGTTTCTTGGGTACCTCAACTAAATAGAATGAAAAATCACTTCACAGCATTTCTTTGATGTTTTGCCAAAAACCAATGAAGAAACCTTAGTTAGAATGCTGATGTCATTCCATATTGAATTATTCTTTTGATGAAAAGTATCAGCACTAAAGTGATGTTTATTTTATCACTTTCTATGCCCTATGCACATAAAATCATAGATACTATTGCAGGAGTCTTTTGCCTTAATTTAGTATAAAAACAGGATTTTTTTTTATACTTTCCTTGTTGCTGGGATTAAAAACTATTTAAAACAATGTAATGACCCTTTTTGGTTAAAGGATGGTGTGTTCACGTACCAGTAGAGCTACATAACCTTGATACTTTCTGAGGGTAAAATGACAATAGTTTCAGGCATCATTTAGAAGAATGGTATCCACAGTAAGATTAGCAGCTGTAAAACTGCCAAGTGAATGAAACCATGCATAGGAAAACTGCTGAATACTTTATTGAAAGAGGTTGTAAGCTACTCATCCCTGAACAGAAAATACTATGGAGTAAGGTGAGGGTAGTGGGGAGGATGAGAGAATGAGTATTTCTTTTTGCTCAAGGTGATAAAATTTAGAGCAAAGGGTGCTCTGTACTTTTGAATGGAAGCTACCAGATGGTTTTGGGGTCTTCAAATGTAGAGGAGAGAGAACTGAGTGAAGGTTTGGCACTGGCTCTTTTAGGAGCAGTGCATGACAGAGTTATGGAACTGCAGGTCAGCAGTTCTAAAATAGACAACTTCCACATGAGAGGCACATTGCTGCTCCTTCTATGGATTTTGGTGTGCAATCAATCCCCCCCTCCTTCTCCCTGTGTCCAGAAACTATCAAGACCATCCAAAAGAGCATTTAACTCTTTCTGTGTATGTGGATAAAAGAGGACCTCACTAACCAGGCCTATGAAGCTAAGACAATCTCAGCTAATAAAATTTCCTGTTTATTCTAGGGGGAATGAACAGCAAAATGAACTGATATGTCTCACAAGTAAGTTTCATCTTATTAATTTAAAAAAAATAAAATCAAAGGAAGCCTTTTTATCTTTACATTTGTGTTTCCGAGCAAAAGTTTCTGAAGTGATGCCTGCATTATTGGGGTAGAAAGCCACATGTTAGCTCTGCCCATGCTCCAGCACAGCAGAGAACAAAGCCTGAGCAAATATCAAAGTAGGCAGACAGGGCAGGACTTACCAACTGCACTGAACTGTTCCTGTATCAGCCACTGCTGGCTTCTCCATGAGAACCCCTACATGTAATCCTGGAGACCTGTGGCAAGGTACTAATTTTTTTTTGTGAGTTGTTTAATTTTTGCTTTAGATGATGATAAATTCTGTATTTTGACTCCACTTTTTTTCCCCCCCCCAGAAAATGAATGTGAACAATAGGGAAAAGAAAAAATTTAGGAGTGAGCATAAAATAAATGCTAATTTGAAACTAAATGAAGTTCAGATAATCATCTGTCACTCAGTTTCCCAGTATTATCCCTTAATAAACTTATTTTCTCTTTGCCTATTTGCTTCTTATCTATTCAAGACAGTGGTTTATCATTCACAGCCTGATTGGTTCATCATCTATTTTCAAAAGAAAGTGAAGATGATATTCCTAGGACCTAGATAGTTTTTCCTTCTTTTTGTTCCATTAGTTGATGTGAAAGCAGGGAATTGGCACAAAAAACCCCCAACCCTTTGCTAGCTCTAGATTAAAGATGTCCTTGAAATACAAGGCTGGGAGCCAGATCCATCTTTCCCAAAGTTTGGATGAAATCAGATTTGGGCTTTAGGGACTGGAAAAAAGCTAATTCCAGCAAAGCAAAGCATAAAGCCCAGGAAAAGTGCAGCTTTTTGTTCCAAGTGAATAACTGAGAGACACTGAGGGCACTGGCTGTCAGTTGCTCAACATATTTAGTGTGTGGAATATTCTGGGCTCCTATAAATCCAGAATTAAGCTCTATAAAGTGCTAAAGCACATGTTGAATTTGAAGTAGCCAAAGAACCTCGAGCCTGGCACAGTGGACCCCAAGAAGATACTGCTGTGTATGCCTACAACAATATTCATCTTCACTCATGTTGTAATTCAAACATAGTCAGTAGATCTGGTTTTACTAGGCAGTAAGTGGATGCATGTGTACTCCAGAATGAGAAGGTCAGGTTTGAAATAACACTTTTGGGAGTAGTTAAGTAAGGGATATTTTACTTTGTGTCAGAGTTTTCCCACATCAGCCTGTTTTTAGACACATTGCTGCTGTGAGGACTGGCAGCAGAGCTGTGTGTTAGTCCACATGTATGAACTGGAGCCCTGTCCCAGCTGTTTGTGTAAGGATGGTCCCACCAGACCCAGCAGTAAATTGGTGCTGGGCTGTTAGAAGTCATGCTGGATGTCAGCAGCACTACTCTGTGGTGTGTGCTGTTTGCCACAGAAATACATTTGCTGTACCAAACAGATCTAGGTGGGCAGCAGGCTGCAGGTAGTTACCCATGTGTGTCAGTGTCTCTTGTGCAGGGGAGAATAAACATCGTGTACCAACTCCACAAACACCTAAATCTGCCTGAAGAGCCAGCAGCTCTTGCCTATATTTCTGTGGCATGGTGCACAGGAACTCTTTAAGGTATTTTGGCACCATTGAAATGGGAAATGTCACTGAGTTAAATATGAGTAAAATCTGATAACAGATCCTCTGCCACACCCATCTTCCCTTCAGGTACTCTTAGGTGAGATTAAATATTGATTGGCTAAGATGTTCTGGCATCCTCAGTTTCCAGCAGATCTGTAATGGCAATATTGCGTGCAGAACCTGGAGAGTGCTGGCTGGAGGACAGGATGGGTTCCAGTATCTGTGACACAGAGTGGGATTGTATTATTGCTTTCAGGATCTCAGTCAGATTTTGGTGTGATGGCTGAAGAAGTTACCCTGTCAGATCAACTGTCGGGGATTGGGCATGCAAAGGCCTGAGCTATTTTGCAAGAAACCAGAACTGATGGCACAGGGCTGGTCTGTGAGTGAGGGGGCTGGAGAGCATGTTCAGCTGTGGTGTGGGTGGAGTTGGGAGCCTTGGGGATGAGGGGACAGAAACCACTGCTGCTGTGGCCACACCGTGGCCTGACATAGTAAGGAGTAGGTGCTTGGCAAAATCACCTGGTGCTTGGGGCCAGAATGAACTGGAATGACTGAAATGCACCACTAGTTCCTCATCTCCAGCAGTGTAATCTGTAGCAACTACTGAACTACGTCAGTTTAACAGATTGAAGTAAACAAAAATGACATTTCATACCCTGGGCTGTAAACTGTGGCAATGGGAGAGTTGTCACAAGACTTCTCAGCTGTGGTCTGGGCTGGTGCTTTGGGTGCAGGACCAGATGAACAGCTCTTTCTTTCCTAAAGTGGTAGATAGTGCTGTTGAAGCAATGAGCAGTGAGCCAGGTAATGGTGTGACCCTTGAACACGGGCCCTGAGTTTCTGGAGGAGCACCTCACAGCCCTTGCTGCACATTCTGGCACGGGTCTGGGTGCATGAAGCTGTGCCTGAGAAAGGCAGATGTCTCTGAGGTTCTTCCCTGTGCATTCACAATTGAATAACATCCCTTTGGCAGCTAAAGCAATTGTTTACAGGGAAAAGTAATGTTATTCACTTTTTTTACTTCTACATTTTTTTAATCCGTCTTTTTATGTGATTTAACAGCTGGAGATGAGGGGAAGGCAGCACCAAAAGAGCAGCCAACTCTCTGCAGACAGACAGAGAGTGCTCTGGGGACTACCACTGATCCATGGATGACAGATGGGAACTTATGGTCTATAACTTAACAGATGGATCACAGATCTGTTTTTTACTTGAATGGAGAAAATCAAATGATTATGGGGCAGCTAAATAAAAGGAACTAATCAGAAAGATCTGTGATTCACTGTACTGAATTGGGGGGCATGTAATTCATGGGGATGAAAACCTTGTGGCAGTGACTAATGTGTAAAAGTAAGGGCAAGAAAAATGAGTTATTGCCCTCATTCATGTTGCTTAAAACTGTATTTCACTGTATTTCATCACATAAACATATTTTTGTGTGTTTGTGTGTGCCCCTCACACTTTTAATTTTGTAAAAAAAACAACTTTTCTTCAGAAAGTGAAATTCTAATATATTGTGGAGAGTGAAATAGAGATGTAATGTTACATTTTTGATGTGACATGCTAGATATTCAGTTATATAAATGTATCTATTACTGCACTCTAAATTATTTTTTCTCTTTGCTTTACCACCTACCACTAAATTGACAAAATCAACCGTTGCGGCGTGTGTTTAGCCGCGTCAATCAACAAGAATTTTTATGACTTCACTTGATCCCTGACCCTTTGTATCACAGTGAGACATGGCTCATTTGTTTATCTGTAATTGCTGATAGAGTGCTGTCTTATTTATTTCTGCATTTCATGAATGCCTCTCTTGGTGAGAGATACTTTTTGCTATTGTTATCTTGAAACATACTCAATAGCACTCATGGCATACAATAAATACTCTGATGACGCATTTCTTAGTGGGCCTTCAGGAGCTTTCATTGTTTCAAAACAAAGCAAAGACAAATAGGATGCAACAAAGTCATTTCAGGTAATGGAAAGCCCAAGGGGTGCTGCAAATTCCCCATTCCTTTCTTCCCAGTTTGCTTATGAGGCGCTTAGAACACATCAGCTCTCAATGTATGTAGATACCTCTCTTTTACCACACTGTCATGGTATGGTTGAAGTTACTCTGGGTACAAGAATGGTTGTTTCTGTATCATTTTTATTTTTGTTTTGTTTTGTTTTTTTCTCTTTTAAAGTAATGTTTTATTTTCCCAGAATCAAGATGTTGAGTTTCTCCTCATAATTTTCCACCTTTCATCCAAAGGCATGTTTTACTTTCACATCCTCTTTTTTATACCTAGATTTCTGAAGGAAATAAGATCTGTGTGGTCCTGTTGTGTGTGCATGTGCTTGTATCAGGAAACCCATAGCAAGTTTTGAATTTGCTCAATTTCAACTCCTTTTAACAAAACTTTGGAAACCTCTTAGCTCTTAAATTCCTAAAAGACTTAGGAGAACAGGCCCCCTTGTAGATAGAAGTCCTGAGAGGTTCACCCTTTATCAGACATCAGAATCTGCAAAAGAAAGACAGAGAAAGTCCAAATTTAGATTTCATTAGTTCTGTCCTTTATCAAATTGGTTGTCTTTGGAAACTATTTCAGTGTTGTCACTTCAGAGATTTTTAATCCTGAAAGTTGTTATAATGCTTGCTTTCAGCACAAAAAATGGGTCCTGACAATTACTAAATTATAATGACCCACATGAATTTACATTCTTCAGCTGATTTGTGTGAATTCAGCACTGCATAATATTATTCAACATTGTGTCATAGTTTATGGGATGATTATATAAAAGAGGAAGGAAAGGAAGCCTCCAGGAGAACACAGACATGGACCTCATGAAGTGAAACACCAGAAGTACCTAAAATACTTCTTGAGTTAAAAGATGGCAGTGCTTGCAAGAAGAGAGCAATGCTGTCATGTCGTGGCTGTAGACTTAACACTGTCCTACGACTGAATGTAAAAAAAACCAAAACCATAGATATGAAGTAGATGTCTCTCATTCGAGTCTAACAGACCATTAGTACCTTCTGTATCCCTCCTGAACATCACAGAAAACAGGTTGGTCATTACTGCCTCTTTGTTGTGAGAGAAGTTAGAAATATTTCAAAACTTCTGTCTCGAATTTACAGCAAATTGCAGAAGTTGTTATACTCAACAGTTTCAATGCTACATTGTATTTGGGACTGGGATCAGAAGCCTTTTAAGAGTCCAAGTATCTATCTGTGCTGCTTACGGTATCCTCTCCTTGTACACAACTGGAAGTGTTTTTTTAGTGGCTGACAAGAGAGTACTGCTGGATCTTACTGTGGCACATCTGTTACTGCGCCTCTACTACCTCTATAGGTAGCCTCTATTCCAGGCACAACGGTGCACATGAGAATAAAGAATCACAGCAAAATGAGGGCTGGAAATGATCTCTAGATGTTGTCTGGGTCAGACTCCTGCTCAAAGCAGGATCAGGTGCTCCAGGATCTTGTTGAATCAAATTTTTAAACTCTCCAGGATGGAATTGCCACAACCTTTCTGGGTCATCTACTCCAGTTGTATTCAGTCTTGCCATGAAGAATTTTTAACTTAAATGCTCATATTCATTCCCTGTTCTCTTCTTCTTTTCTGGTCTCCATGCTTATGGTGGGTGATTTTGCACTGTGAGATTTTGCAGGAGCTTGAACAAAGATCTCCAGAGCTAAAATCATGTGTTACTCGAGGTACTGTTGTTGCTTAGACATTGCAGCTAGGATAAGTTACCTGGGTGGACTGGCCACAGTCACAAACTAGTAATAATTTCCAGAAGGTTTCTGTGACTCAGAACCCTGAAGGAGCTTTCTTTTAGAGTAATTTCCAGGTATTTCAGCTCTGGGAGATAAATATGCATGGGATGACATTAGAGCATTTTGCATGAGAATGAACAAATGGGAATTTGGAGTGGTTTTGATGGAACCTCAAATCTTTGTCAATCTCTTGACCTGCACCCCCAGAAGAGGAGAGAGCAGAGCAATTAATGATGACGGACTCTAATGGAGTCTAAAGCAGCACTCTGTTTTGGAGGGAGGCGGGACAATTCTCCAGTCAAAGTCATGTATTCTGAGTAACTGTAGGGAAAGAGGATTTGAGCTATGTTTGTGCTTCATTCAGTTTAACCTGAAAACATTAGGGATGAAATTATGTTGATGGCAAACCTTACCCCAAGGATTTAATGAATACAGGGACTGACTCTGCAGAGGGGAGGAAATATTGTGACTAGTCCCCTGAGAAAGCTGAAATAAATAGGGAAAACCAGTGTGCAGAGTAAATATTGTTCTGGACAAAAATTGTCCATAGAAAGAATTAGCTGACCTGCGAGAGCAGAGGGTGTCCAGGTTGGCAGTTACTAAAAGGTTCAGATATTTGATCTGCTACAAAGAAGGTTGTCTGTACAAGTGTGGGCAAAGAGGAAACATGGCAATCTGACTACGGTGTGAACAAAAGGAAGAATGGACAACAAGTGCAGATAACCAAGGCTAGCTAACTAAGCTTTCCACTTGGTTTGGTACTTTTGGGGCACTTTAGTTTATTGGCCCCCTGTTAATACAGAAACTATATAGTGGCTTGCACTGTCAGTTGCATAACATCTCTGTGGCAGGGCTGCTGTTGTTTACTGACAAGTATTTTTAGGAATGTCTCTTGTGTATGTTTTTCAATCCATTAATGCAGTTTGGCAGCTGGAGAAAAAGAAGGTCAGCCAGCTCCCCACGGGCTATGGGCAAATTCTCCTGAGTGCCGTGGGAAGACAATTGCATGTTTAATACAAAGCTGTGTAATTGAAAAGTCTCCTGGTTTTGGGGATGTGGGCACTGGCAATCATAATCAGTGGTTCCCCGAGGCTTTGTGGTTACATGGCATTATCTGTCACTTGATTGTACACTACAGTGCAATGTGGGAAAATCTTCAGAGTGAATGGCCTGTAAAACTCAACATCCACACACACTGTGGCCTGGTATTTGCTTGAAATTCAATATGACTCTTGCCATTGTCATGTTAGGTTTATCAGTTTATCTTTTTAAATAACTCTGGAAAGGTCGTATACAGCTTCTTCGCATACTTACACTGAATTTTCCCATTTCTACTTTATGAATTTTTGGTTTAGAATCACAGAATCATAAAATGGTTTGGGTTGGAAGATATCTTAAAGATCACCTAGTTTCAACCTCCCTGCTGTGGGCAGGGATGGCACTCACTAGATCAGGTTGTTCGGGACCACATCCAACCTGGCCTTGAACACCTCCAGAATCTACATTAAATCTTTTTTATCTGCATTAAACACTTTTGATCTGTATTAAAACTTCAATGAAATATTTTATTAATTATTCATTGATCAAGAGGTGTACTATCATCTTTCCTCAAGATGCATTTAGATTTTTCGGTACCTCAGCAATTTGGGGTCCAGGAAAGGTCAATATAAATCCCTTTTTCTCTCCTGTTGATCAAATGCAGTAGTTCACTTTTTTTCTGCTGAAGAATGACAGCACCTATCTTATGCAGGATATTTGAATGGATTAAGCAAATACGTAAGCAGAGAAAAAAATCTGTATTTCAGTTTGTTTCAAACCCTTCCTCACTACTTTTAAAATTCCCATAAGAGAGTCAGTCAGGCCTTGGAGCTACTTTCCAGTGTTGGATTTGCCTTTCCAAGCCCACCTACCTTACTGAGAGTAGCTACTGTACCTCTCTGGATCTCCTCCCTTCCACCCAATCCATTGCTCAGGTCACTTTGGAAGGAGATACCAGATGGCAAAAGTTGTGGATATCTGCTAATCCAGCATTTCATCACTATGATGGTGAGATCTCCTTTGCTTTCTGCTGGTCCTCAGGACATTGCATCCCACTTTGCCTCATTGTCACAGGCATGTATCTACCCTGAGTTTCCTCATGAGTGAATTTCTTTGTTCACATGCTCCACACTGAGACTGATGGCAGCTGGTGCTGAATTTAGCTGTGAGGGTGGGCATGTCCTGGTCTGAAAATCCTCATCACCCTCTGTACACCTGATTAAAATCAGTGCCTATTGTATTTGCAGACAGTATCTGGGGTCCTGGTCTATTCCAGCCTGCAGGCTCCCTGGACTTCACACACAGTTTGGCTCTTGTCCATAGTGATGTATCTGCTTTTGCAGATGGACCTTTAGAAGGCAATTGATGCAGACTGTAGTGCTGATAACACAGAAATGCAGGACTTGCTCCTCGTAGCTTTGGTGTCTCTCTCTAGGTGTACTGAAGAGGAAGTCACGAGTTCTCATATTTTGCTTTAGAAGCTGAAATAAAAGGCTGCTGCATTGTCTTCCAAGCCCAAGACTGACTGGAAAGGTAGAGAATGTTTAACTTCCTACACAAACCCTGGCTGATACATTGTGTGCCCTTGTGCTGAGTGGCTGCTCCCTCCTCTTCCCACTGAGTTCAGCACAGCCCCTTCTCTTCCTATCATTTTAGGCACTCTGGGGCCTCTTTTGCACTGTGAGAAGGATTAATTCAATTGTAGAAAAGGGAAAAAAAATCTCTATGCAATTATTCTTATCCCCTCTTTTATATAAGTAGAACTGCCTCTGGATCTTTCTAGTAATAATTATCTAACATGAGCCAAAACATTTTTAATGCACTGGAGTTAACACCCAGACAAATCTTAACACCCTGTAGGAAAGATTCAGTGATGAAGGAATTCCCTAGAATCCTCTGTTCTGTGATATTTGTTTCTGTAGCAGTGTTTTAATCCTTCTTATGAGGCATATCTTGAATGAAATGACACCTTTGATTATAGTACTGTTTGAAGGTATACAGAGATGGGAGACTGTGCTAACAGTAATGGTATGATTTAGTTTTTACATCCCAGGTTTTCAATATTTGCATAAACTTTTAGGAATCTCACAAAACATTGTACAAATATGTGAAGTGAAAGAATAGAACTGAGAAGTGATTTGCACAAAGAAAGGGCTCCTTCACACACAGCAGCAAAAAAAGATCACAGCAGCACTGTTTCTGTCCAGGTGCACTTGAAAACCTTCACCTGTGGTCTCTTTGTCTTAGTTCTTAAAGAAATGTTAAATGAAAGCAAACAAACAAAAAAACCCCCTAACTTCCTAAAAAAGCCAGACATGCAAGGGAACACAAATGCTGGCTACCTCCTAGCAGCAAGACTGATCATTCCAGTATCTGTGAGCCAAGGAATTAAAAAGAGTAAGTGTAAAGTACCGTCTGAGTCTAGCTCCATTCCCTCTAGGACAATCAATTTCTACCTATTTTAATTGCAGCATTTCTGTTCTACTTTCTATAGGTCTATTAGCCTACAGATGAAATAGGCTATAGCCAGAGGGACAGATTTGAGGCATAGTTTATCTCTTGAAGAGCCTTAGAGCTGCTTTCAGGTTGTACAGGTGGTCTCAACTCTGATGAACAATTTTTGTCTTGGACAATGCCAAATAATTGTTTTTTTTCCCTGATGATAATGCCCTTTATGCAAGGGCATGCAGTGATAAGAGGAGCTGAAGGAAGGCAGATTTAGAGTAGATACTAGTAAGAAATTCTTTACTGTGAGAGTGGTGAGACACTGGCACAGGTTGTCCAGAGCAGTTGTTGATGTCCCAACCCCAGAAATGTTTAAGGCTAGGTTGGATGGGGTTTTGAGCAACTTGGTGTAGTAGAAGGTGTCTCTGCCCATGGCAAGGAGGTTGGAACTAGATGATCTTGAAGGTCCCTTCCAACCCATGCCATTCCATGGCCCTATGACTGTCTACTAAAACTTGAATTCCTAGTCTGTTGGAGAGCAAGGACTGAGCAGAGGGGGCTATAAAATTTTTTCAGAAGATGCAAGTAAGAATTATTTGAATCACCCCTGCATGCATTTGCCCAGGTTATTCGCTGAGTGTGAAGGCAGACGTGCCCTACCAAGAAGAAAAGATAAAGGCACGGTCACATTTTCAGGTACCACGGTGTGTGTTCCACTTGACTGTACTCAAGTGTTTGCTTTGTGAGCACACTGTCCTTCACACATTCCCAGTGTTACCTGTCACACAAGCGTCAGTGGAAGTACCAATGTTCCTAACACTGTTTGCTTTTCTTCTTTCACCTGCAGGCAGCTGGTCCTTTGCAAGGGCAGCTGCTGTTTCAGAGCACCAGCTGCACTCCCAGGCTGAGCCATGCACAGTGAAGGCCATCAGCTCCGTGCTCTGTTGGATGGTTCTTGAGCTCTTCTAGTCTGAGATCTTTCTACTCCGTCTCTCCTTCTCAATTTCTGTCAAATTCTGCCCCTGCTGCATAGTTTGCATTTATTTGCATAAAATAGTTACTTTTGCAACTCCTTACATAAATGAATATTCAATTTCCCTCTAGCTCATTCTGTGCATCACACACTGATGTTTACACTCTTCGTAGCCCCTAGCATCACTAAAATAGTCATTCTCCATGAAAGTACTTTTCAGGATGTGAGCTGAGGAGCTGCAGCACAGTGATGTTGCCAGCCTGTGCCATTGAAGCATCACTACAGTCCTCTTTGCTAATGCTCTGGCTGTGGCAGACATGTAAAGGTGAGTTTTCCAACTTACCTACAACAGAAAGGATTGTATTGCTTGGGCTGTCTTAATGACAAAGAAGAGAACCTGGAAAGTAAATGTCAGAATAATGGTGCTCAATGACAGCAGGAAAAAAAAATAATTTCTAGCAGTGTTAGCTTGGGTTCCTAAATAAAGGAAGGAGAAATGATTTTTTATTTGTTTTGAGTAAGTTTGCAATCCATGTGTTCACTGTTTCTGTGCAGGCTGGTGAATGCATAATGAACAGGGAATGAGATTACTGGGAAAAAAAAGGTAAAAAACCAGGGGCAGCTGTGGAAGCCCTGGTTTTTATCAGCCAGCTGGCAGTCATCTCTGGGGCACTGGCCAGCCAGCATGAGCACTGCTGTGGAGGTGAAGTGCTGGAGCATATGTAGATAGAGACAATTTTTCTGGTGGTGTTTAGAAGACAAAGAGTAACCAGCCAGTGCAAGAAAAGAGCATCAGTTCCATGAATATGCTGCTTGTGGAGCAGTCTTTTTACAACGACCTGACTCAGAGAGGCATGATTTTGGAAACCTTCGTGGTGGCAGCAGAGGAGCTGATGGACCCACAAGTACAAAATCTCTACTTGATGAATTGTGGGTTAAAATCCTTTGTAGCCTGTTTATCTCTCACCTGTTCAGGAGGAGGAAGCATCAGCTACAACCTCAAGCCCCCAGGCATACTGTGACCATATGCTGCAGCATGCCTCGGTGTTCATGTTAGTTTTGACACTGTGAAACTCCCTGAAAACAGCTTTCTTACCAATTTCAATGCTCTCTCAGCCCATAACAATGGACTAATGCAGAGAGAGTTGGCAGATCAAACAAATATAAGGATATCAGAACAGTTCCAATCCCTGGATTTGGGAAGCAGTGATTTTAATAATGAATATTGAAATTGAAAGTGAAAGCAGATATTTCAAAGCTGACAGGAGGCTATTTTCTCTTTTATACCTTGATAAACTATAAACATTCCCTTATATATGCTATCACTTTGATTGTTTTTACTCTGTATTTTTCAAGCTGTCCTTTATTGCACAATTTTGATGGAAACAGGAGAATAAAATGTAATGCCCCAATAATTCTTCTTCATCTTTTTCTGGCATACTTTCTGCGCCCTTGCTTTCAATTTCATCCACATTTTATACCTTGTATATGTAAATGCATTTGCTCCTCTACACTTATCCTGAGTTCAAATATTAAATGGGCCCACAAGTTTGCATTTTTGTTGTGACTACTCTCTAAGTGTCTTAGTTAAGGAAGACTCACACACTCTCTGGTCTGCCTTGAGAATTTCTAGAAATTATTGTTTATTTTTATGATAATCAGTAGTTGGTAGATTTTTATATCCTTCTGTAAGATTCTGTGAACAACTGAGTCTGTATATCCAGTGATAAGTGCTGTTTGGTCAATATTAATGTACATAATATTAATGTACATTCACCTGTATGCCTGTACCTCATCTCATCGATGGCTGCAATCCATCACGTTTTCATTTATAATTTTACAAGAGCCACAGTGCCAGGTCCCCTGAATTTTGCAAAATTAATTTGCTGCATCCTAATCTAAATGTGTTGCAGTGTGTCTGCTTCAGCCTCCTGCAGCAGGCAGAAAAATGACATGTGTTTGTCACTGCTGCTCAGAACGGCTTTTGTGGAGCAAACACAGAGAAACTGCTGACACTGTCAGGTGTGGAAGGAATTGAAGAGGGAGCTGGAGGAAAACAGTTCTGCTCTGCCATAGTCTAGCAGTCTGACATCCATACCACAGCTCTCCTTCCCTCCACATTCAGCCCAGCTGGATCCAGCTTGGCTGGTGTTAGCAGCAGCAAGAGGCAGCTGCTAACAAAGGTTCGAGGACAGAACCTTTTGATTTAACTGACAGCATGTCAGCACATGTAATTATTCAGAGGTGGGAATTTTTACTGCTGTTTTGTCATTATAGGAGAAGACAACCATGAGACTGAAAGAAACAAAGTTGCTTTAGGTATTGATTTAGGTAATTTTTCTTATAACAGTCTATTTTTTATAACTACTTTATTTCCAGCCTCAAATATCTTTCATTCCTTCCAGTGCTCAGCTGGATGCGTGCTTTTTGCCCCTGGTACTCTTTCTTCCATGAGGCTGTTTGCTTCTCTTTCAGCCCTTACTGAACATGTCTTAGTCTGAAATAGCCCTGTGCAATGTCCTCAAAACAGAAATTGCTTGTAAACTCAAGACTATATTAGAAATTATTCATGTATTTTTTGTATGAATACAGTAATGGGACTAGGAATTCAGGCTTAAATATGATCTATTGTTAAAACTTCTAAACTACAATGAGATGAAACACTTAAAGGTGCTGAATCTGTATTATTGTGTCCCTGCAATTAAATCCTCCGTTTTCTAACACTCTTTTGCATCTATTTAGTGATGTTATATGTGATACAGACTCAGGCTGATGGCAGAGCAGAGAACTGCAGCCACCCAGCCATAGTCTTATCCCATTAAGCGAGCACATTTACCTCCAAGACAGATGCCAGCAGGAGCCCTCTTAGCTCACATCTCTGAGGGAATCTACTCTGCACAGGGCTACCTATAGTTTGAGACTAATTATGAGGCATTTCGGATCAATTATTTGAGAGATTTTGGATTAAAGTACTCTTGAAATTGCGTGTAAAGAGGCCCCTGAACTCCCTGCAAAGCAGGAGGGGAGGTTTCCCACTCCCTGCTCATTCTGCAGCTCCACATGCCATGTGTCATTCCTGAGCCTCTTGTCTCTCTGCAGCAAAGAAGAGCAGAGATGAGTAATGGAGAATGGAAAGGTCTAACCAGCATGGAGTTTATGGAGTTTCAAAATTCTAACTTCCTTTTTTCCCATCAATGCCCACTTTGGTGACAAACCCTGCAGCCTGTTTATGAGCACGCAGTGAGTGGCATTGTGGGGGCTGTGGAAGGCTGTTGCTAAGGTGAATTTTAATTTTATTTTTCTTTAGAAAGTGTCTTCTTCTCTTTCCCAAACACTTGCTTAGTAGTTGACTAGCAGTTTTAGGAAAATGCTTTATACTGCAGATTTCTTAAAATTGAGGTGATTTATTTATTTTTTTTTAATTCAAGTAAAATGCAAAACAAATACCAATAATTGGCTTCTGGACTGTGATGTAGTCATAACAGGCATCAGATGGTAAGAGGAAAGGGATGGGCAGACAGGCAGAAGATTGTCTCATGAAACCATCTTATTTCCCCGGGACTCCTCCATCTGTAAGGGCCCCATGCAGCCAGCAGCCAATGCCAGTCAGTAGTCATCCCGTGCTTGGGAACAAAACGCTGGCAATATATGGCTGTTTTGAAACACAGGGTTTGAAATCCAGGGCTCAGAGAATAAATGGCACAACTGTTCTCCTTTCATGACTTAAGTCTCAGATGGGAAATAAGTCTCACATAGGACAGCAAAAGCAGGGAACAGCTGTAAAACAGGCAAGACCAGGGTCTAAACTGAGCTTCGGGGGCAGAGCTGGCTGATGGGTTTAGCTTTAGGTAGGGGAAGGTGAGGAGTAGGGATAACCAGAAGTGAGAATAAGCCTAGCTGTGTTCAAAAATACAGGACTAAAGGGGTTGCTAAATGGGGCTTTGCAGTTTGCCTTGACACAGAAGAGGATCCAAATGTACCTTTAAGTTGCAGCTGCTCTGTGAGTATTGTAATTTCTGAGCATAAATGCGGAAAATTTTTGACTTTGAAGTGATTTATTGAGTGAATTTTAATGTATTACACACAAAGTTTAGGAGGCCAAACATAAAGGAATATGAAATAAAGTATTTCCACTGATCAGAAGTTAGCCTTTGCCACTAAAATTTTCATGTGAGAAGGTTTTAGCCTTCAAATTTAGCTGTGTTCTCAGAAATTGGAAAATTCTCAGTGAAAGGATGTTTCTCTAAAGCTTTGCGATTTTTTCTGTATTTTAAACATGAAAGGCTTAAAACTATTTAGAGATGGTATAAAAAAAAGAGTTAGCTTTGTGCCCCATCACAAAGCAAAAATGGACTTATTATGGTCACAATTATTATGGTCTGCCACATAGTAGCTATACTAAAATACTGTATGTGGTGCCATTCTTAAAAACTTTGTGTGGCTGGCAAAGTTCTTGTTCTGCAATATTACTAAAGTTAAATTAAGACTTTTAAGATAGAGTATTTTTTATTGTTAATATGGAATTATACTTTTTGAGCTGATAAAGGTATTTGTCTATGATTTCAGTTTATGCATTTAATTTTTTTAAAAATTTGAGAATCATAAATTATACGCCAGACTTGGTTTCTGGGAGGGATTATCTGTTTGTAGAAAATAAAACCAGGGGACATATCTGACCACTACAGAATGTGCTACCATTGCATGCTATGCTGGATAGCAGGAGGAATGATTTGTTTGTACTGTAGACTCGCTCAAAATTCACTTGTTTTCTACTTTAATTCCCTTTTTTTTGGTAAAACATGCATGTATTTTAAATGCCTCGTTAGTCAGTTTATATAGTGTCAGGCAAACAATGACGCCATTGATGGTTTAAAGAGTGAGTCAGCTCTAGAGGACATATTTTTATCATCTTTGTGGTTGAGGTAACCAATCTGCTATTTTTAAGCATATCACAAATACAGCAAATGTCTGTATCAATTTACATGAATGTAATCAGTGTTATTGTGTGATTTTAATCACATCACGATTTCTTTGAATATATTAATTATAGTTTTTTCATGCCTGTGCCTTATATGTATTCATTTATGAAATTAATATCTGGATTATATTTATAGCATATTTTACACACTTCTTTTTTTCCTTTTGGATCAGTGTAACTTATAATAAAGTTCTGGTAAAGATCTTCATAGTTGTGAGCTTTTTGTAAATATTGGGAAGGTATTTGTTGTCTCAGAAAATGAATTTCATGAATTCTCTAGCTACTAAACTTTTTTTAGAATACTCAAGACTAGTATAATATAGTTATTAATTATGAGAATGAGATATCTTTATTAAGTGACACCAATAGGCTTATTATTGCCTGATAAACATATTCAGATAATCTTATGAAGAGTTTAGAATCTAAGTTTGGTTTCTGAAATGTGTTTTTACCTGCAGATTAAATGCATCCACCCCTTTCCTCCCAAAATAATGCTCCATAATGGGAACTACAGTACGTTTTTTCAAGAGAGGTTTTTTGTTGTGGCAGAAAGGAGATGGATTTCCCCCCATTTTCAAAATTTTCAGTAACTGTGTTAGAAGTTTCATTAATACATAGAATCTGCATGAGCTATTTGTTTAACGTGGTGGGTAGTGAGGAAACACCAAAGTCACTAAAAATTATTTTTTTGTTCTTCCAGAGTGCAGTGATATAATTTTCTTTTACTGTTTAATAAAACTCAGAAGAATGCACAGATGAATGACTTTAATACCCATCTAGCACTGACATTTCCAGAAGTGCCATATTTGAGACAAATCATTGGACAACAGGCTTTGCACTGATAGCCTCAACTCCCCAAAAGACACACCATTGGAGAAACATATACACTCCTCTTCTGAGGGCAAAGAGGTCTGGAAATCTGTTAATGAATCACATAAGAAAATATATTTTGAAGTCTTTTGACTGTAATAACCTCTTCCCTGCTGAGAAGTTAATCATCTGTTGGATCCCTTTTCCTCTTTTGAACATTAGTTTGAAGAGCTTCCCATTATTGTTTTTGTCTCTAGCTGGGAAGAAAACAAATTCTTTGACCTTACTATTAGAGAATTAGAAATATTTTCCTTTGCTGTCTCAAAACAAATAGGCAAACATTTTTAAAGAACAACCTTCCACCTCTGTCTGACAGATTTTCACAGGAAATTTCAAGTCCATGCCATGTATGAGTCCTTGTGTTGGGACATATTCAGTAGCCTTTTTTTCCATGAAAAAGGAGGATTCTGGATAAGAACCAAGGTTGCAATCTTGTATTAAAGCATGTCACTCTTGCCAATTTACTCACAAACATTATATTAAAATTACTCTCAGTTTTATTGCAATTTTATACGTATAATCTAGTATATATAATATATA
>VWZS01007390.1:58590-91328 GCA_013397075.1 Rhabdornis inornatus | reverse complement strand
CAACCCAAAAGGTCCATTTTTTTTTTTTTTTTTTTTTTTTTTTTTTTTTTTTTAATTTTATTTTTTTATTTTTATTTTTTAGAAAAATAATCAATTTCATTTAGTGTGCAAATCTCCATGACTCTGGTGCAAAGAGCAGCACTGATGCCATACCTGGAAACGTTCTTCAAATGTCTGATTTCAAGACCATCTAGCATTTTCCTAACTTTTAGAAGATAGCTATCTGTCCTTGACACAGTTGAAATTCACTGTTGAAATTCCCAGTCAAATGAATATGCCCTTTCAGTGAATTAGGGGGGAAAAAACCCAACTTAATTATTTTCCCAGATACCTGAGAAAAATAAGTACATTGTTCTATATTTGGCCTGCCTTCAAGCTAGTCTTTCCTTGAATATGCTTTTAAAAATACTAAGCAGCTCTTCATAAGAGGTTTTCTATCCGAGACAAAGTATCACATATTGATATGCCCTGAGAGCCTCAGAAAGCCAATATCCTTTACATAAAGTGCTGTATAAATGAAGAAAAATAATTTCTACAAATTTATTTTAAGTGGCTCAGCATGGAAGTTTTGTGGCCAAGCATTTAATAAATTAGGTCCTATTTTTTCATGCAATGCAATACTGTTGATTCCCTTCAACATTTAGACTGCTACTAAGGGCAAAGCTTGATAGTCAGAGGGAAAGAGGGCTTTGCTATAACATGTGGGAGAAGGATTCCTGCCTTTGTCGAGCTGGCAGCCTTGCCTTTCAGCACACGCTCTGCACCACTGACATTCAGTGGCTGCAGGAAGAGATAGATCATCTGAAGAAGCTGAGACAAATATTTGATTTGGATGATTATCCTGCAGGTGTCTCATCATCACCATGATGCTTGGAATTACTAATTATTTTCCTTCCATTTATGTGTATCTTGCTGTGAATACATATATTATGTCATAGGTAATTCAGTTTATGTTAATCAATATGACCCCTTGACCACTTTTTCAAGGAGAGGCCACTAATAGGGAATACCCTGTGCTGGAGGAGAGAAGGAATTCTAGGGGTGATCCTAACAGAAGAATTAGTTCATCTCACTTCCTATCATTTCTTTCCCTCTAGTACTACTTAGTAATCATAATGGGGTATCTCTGAGGTTTTGTCAGCCCATTTCAGTGGGCCTTACACTCACACATGTCTAGCCTTATCAGCTCCTGAAGCTGTGCACAAACAAACATAAATAAATCAGGAATTGTTATCTTTTAAAGCTGTTAATAGTATGAATTGTATTATTTAGTTGTCCGCACTCCTTGTCTGGACTGGATGGTATCATTCAGATCATGCCTGACCCTTCATAAAGGTCAAAGAGGGTGCAATTTTGTGTACAGATGATGAAGGTAATTTTTCCTCACAATACTCCCCACCACAATCTGCTTTTCTTCTAGGTGACACTAGAGATGGGATGGGTACCTTAAAAAAATAATACTTTAATGGTATTCAAACAGCTAACCATGTATGATTTATTGGGTTGGTTTCTGCAAAAATAAGAAGGGAGTTTTGTTTATTTACGGAATGTCTGAGTGCAAATGAAGATAGAAAAGCAAACTGTTAACATCTCTTCTCATTACAAAATCAAGTTAAATTTCAAAAGAAATAGACAGAAACAAATTGTACCAAATCAGTCTTTTTCCCATTATAAAACATACACTATTCCATTGAAGAGTGATGAAGGAGACAAGGTTTCACACTGATGGAAATTAAAATATCTTCTTACATTAATTCTTGATATTTCTGAGGTAATACTTTGTTCAAGAAAGATTCTTGTTCTTCTGCTTTTCAGTATAGAACAAAACCAGTTTTGATATTGGGATAGTCCCCACAGGAAGGAAGCTGTGTTTTTTCAGTCACTTCTGAAAATTATGTTTGTGAGAATGCAATACTGTTCATATTTCTGTGGGTGTCTCTCTACAAGTTTCACAGGCAGGATTTTTTTTACAGAGTACTGACACATTATGTGATTATGCCTCTGTGTATAATTAAGTGGTTACAGTATAGACATATTACTGGTTTTCTAATGTCAGCAGTAGAAGCCTCTTTGCCATGAATTGAAAGTGCTTCACTTTAGCAATTAAAAAAAGTGCTGTACATAATCTGTAATCAAACTTTACGTGTCCTCCAGTTGGGCTATTTGAGAGATATGAGACTTACAAGATAAGCTGTGGCTTCCCAGCAGCCCATCTAATACCTGAAATTATATGCTTAGACAGCCTACAAGAGTTTGTGTTCAATTTGTCATGAATATGGGCATAATACGGGCAAGAACACACACCCCTTTATAGGCCTCAGCAGAGGAAAAGCAAGCAACCCTTTTTCTGAGCAGGCACCAAGTGTCAAGCAAGAGACAACGGTGGTTGGGGCAAGATCTTCTGTATTTACAGGCTGCACTTGGTGTTTTCAGCTATTGCTCCCACTGCTGTGAACCTGCAGCACTTCACTTTCTGCCATTGTCACCCTGTCAGAGTGACTCCTGAAATGCTGCCTCTTCTGCTACCCTTGTGCTACTGCTCCTGCCAAGACAGCCAGAACATGGCCAGTGAAGGTGGCAGAGCAGCAACAAGTCAGAATTGAAGTGTTGGGTCTATGTGTGTGTAAAAAAAAAGGATATTTCCTTCTGCAACGTAGGACAAGGAACAGACTAGTTGGCTTCTCCTCAGGGAAAGGGATCAAGAACCCATGTTATTGTGCCTCCCTGGGACTCAGCCTCCAGCCTCTATTTTTCAGGCTGGATCTCTGATCAAAGATATTGGGGCCTGCAGGGAACTGGCAACATCATAGCTCTGAAACACACGCTTAATGAGATAACTTGAAGGCACTGCTGTACAGAAAAAAAATAAATCAAGCAATGGTTTACCTTTCCATCTAAGCTAGGGTAGGATGTTTAGCAGTTTCTGAAGCCTTGCAAATTTAGCAGCAGCTGCTGGAAACACTTCTGTTTGATGCTAAAATAATGCAGAAATAATAAAGCTAGCATAGTTAAAAGGCAATCAGTTCCTCCCTTAAGGTTATATTTAGGTGCAACTTAGATCCACCAGATCTGGCTTGAAAGGACTTTAATCCAGGATTAAAGTGTATTTGTTGACTGAGTCACAAAAGGCAATCAATAGTAGAAGTCAGTAGTAAAAAAGAAATAGCGTACTGCCATTTTGAAAAGTGGACATGGATCAGACTGAATTCCATCATTTTAAGCATAGAAATGTCCATTTGGATAGGGAACTCCTCTTCGTAGACTGTAAGGCAGTAGACACTAGAAGGCAGATGTTTCCAGGACCAGTAGTGCAAAGTGACCACTATTAATTAATCAGTTTGATTGTATTTATAGATTTTAAAGTGCCCAAATACTTACATCCCAATACTCTGAAATATTTTCTTGCATGCTGTTTAAGCAGCAGAGATTATGAGCACAACACAGGTTACAGGCACAAGTCCTCACTCTTAGCAGGGACATGTTTCTGTCAGTTTGACCTCTTCCTAACCTCTGCCGGGCCCTGGGACAGGTAGTGCTAAGTAATGCTGCAGACACGAAAAATACTCGAGGCATGGTCACTCCTGAGCAGCCTTGGTTGCCAAGAGAGGCAAACCAGTATTTTACCATCTCTTGAGGGAAATAACCTACAGCTTCTTCTGTCCACCTCTGCTACAGCCGCAGCTGCTTAATTTCCTTGGACACACACCTGGATGGCCCCAGCTGTACGCAGCTCTCTGGGTGTTGCCCAGACAGATCTTGACCCAAGCAGATCTTGACAAAACAGGGTCTCCATAGGGATTAACTCGTGTGTCAAGAGCATGAGTAGGAATCCCAGACCATGGCTAGTAAGGATTTAGGATAGGTTTGGGTATTCTTCTATGCTCTCATGCTAGGAAGGCAGCTTTCATTTCTTCAGTACATTCTAAGTTATCTTTTTTCTGTCTAATTTCCTTCAGCCTAGCCACAAAATCTCTTGGAACTGCTTTTCTCAAATCCTCAGCTACCAAGGTGGTAATATGTATGTATAGATACCTCCCCCACCACATATTCTGTATAGGTATTAGATGTATCCCCCACATAACAAGTGAAATAAAGGAAGAAAGATACTGAAGTTCCTGGTGCTCTACTCTGGCTGTTTAAAGACAGCTGTAGGGCATGCACAGATCTGGTTATAAGAGCTGTAATTCTTTGCTCTCTAAGAAGTGCAAGAAAACCTGGATGATAAGTATAAAATTATTAATTTTCTTTCTAATTCAGAGTCTCCAGCTTGAAATATCATTTTACTTCATATCAAACTGAACATAAACTGGACTTAAGAGGGAAGGGTGAGATATACTAAAATTAGACAACAGAAGTTAAAGCAAACACATTGACATCAACCCAAAAGAAATAATTTAAAATTCAGTGCCACTCAGGAATCGAATAACTAAGCACACAAAGATAGAAGTATTTAAAAATCAGGGCTTATTGGAAAATGAAAATTAAGTGGAGATCAAGAAAAAAAAAAAGAAATTTTGAACAATTTTGATTTTTATTTCTCAAAATCTGCTGCTTTTTACTACATTCCATGTTAAGAATTTTATGGAAGTTTAGAAGTATAGAAGTTTTACCAACAAAAATCTTTTTATAAGTAATTTCTTGGTACAATTTTTATAAAGAAGGAAAACTCATAAATTATAATAATTTCAAAATTGCATGCAATAACAGAAACTGATTCAAAAGCATTTTCAGAGCCTGCAAATTTGGCATAACATATTTTATTGTGAGAGAAATAAATATAAAATAGAAGAGGCCAAAGAACAAAATAAAATCAGGGAGAGACCCGATATATATATATAAAGGCAAAATGAGATTTTTTTTAATTCATGGAGGATGAAGTCAGATGCCCATAGGACAATTCTGAGAAAGTAAATTGTCAGCTCAGATTTATTCTTTCAAATAGCATGAGAGCAGGGGAAAACAGAAAGCAACGAAATTTCAGAAAGGACTTTTGTCTATAATGAATTTGAGGAATACATCACTACAGTATCTCATCAAGATCTGGAGTGTGGCTAGTTAAGTGGTTAATAAGCATACCAAGAAGTTGTATACAGCATAAACATTTTCTTAAAAAGAGAAATTTCATGTCAGCTCTGTCTTTTTAAGTTTTTATCAGTTATTGCCGAAAAATATATAGGGATTTTTGCAAATAGGGAAATAACAATGTGCTGTTCTTCAGTGAAAATGCCATTTTCTTTCCCTTTATATATTTGGTTTGTTGAGATCTAAATAAAATTATCTTCTGACCTGAAGCAAGACATTTCACATGCTTTTTTCATCTGTTTTTAATAAAGCAATGCAATGTATATGAAAAGAGATAGTCACCGTTCCAGCAAAACCATGAAGAAGAAGAGAAAATTATGATAGTAGTGGGTTTTAATGAAGAAGTTACTCTGACTGCCATCTGAAGAGAAAGGAGATGAGAGGGACCCACCAGTTAAACTCCCCATGATAATTCTGTCTGCCTGCATCTGACAGCATACTGCCTTCATAGTGGGGGTGTAATTATGAGCTACCAGACCCTCCCACCTCCTCTAAATTTAGTATTTTTTTGATCTGCATGCATCTGTCATATCCAAGTCTCAATTAACTTTACTGATACCCTAATCTCTTCTCATAGAAACAAATGGCAGCTTTAGTCAATGGTCATGCTGGGACTAAGAGGGCCAGCATACCCATGAATAATGGGGCAGGCAGAGTTCCCCGTTGCCCTTCTTTCCCTGTATTAGGGTCTACAAGGTTTGCTTTTGTGTTTTAGCTTTTTGATTGTCGACAGATGCTTTCTTGTAGTTTTTCACACTTTGTTCTTGTAAATAATGGATGTTTTGCGTTCCTCTTTGGAGGAAGAGAGAATTGATGGACTGTTGATGGGAGCTATGGGGTCAGGAGGTATTATCCTCACTGTCTAATCCATGGTTAATGTTAAAATTCTATAAATAGACATGAAATGTAAATAAAGTAGTTCTTTTCCTGCTTGATTCCTCAGAGTCAGTCAGTGTGTCTCTCTCTCTGCGTCATTTGGTAACAGTGTGCATTAAGGTCAATGGTATGTTCTTGGATCCTCAGCATAGGGCTTGTGAGTGGCAGAAGCTGGTAGGAGAGGGTGAACATCCTTACCCAGAAGAAAGGGAAAGAAGAAATAAGCCTTCAAGGTTTTGCAATTTCTTTAGTTGAATTTGAATTCAAATTCAGAATTCTCAAATTTAGAATTTGAGAACCCCAGACATTTAGTGTTTAATATTTTAATTTCATCCAAAGATGAGACAGGCAGGTCTGTCAATCTTTCTCTCTCTTTTCTGGGAACATTTGAAGAGATGACAGACATATCCAGAGTGTCACCACCTGTCACAGCCAGCAATTGCTTGGCCAGCAAAAGGCAACTCATCATATCCTGCCGAGGTCTTTCTCCTTTGTGCCGCATGTGCTGGATACAAAAGAGGCAGAGAGGCAGGCGAGTGAAGGAGGGAGAGAGGGAGGCAGGCGAGAGAAGGAAGGAGAGCAAAGGGGGAGGAAAAAACAGTGCTGTGGTGGCAAGGAAGAGTTCCCAGTGAGGCTGTCCCAGGAAATTTTAGAGTCTGTGGTGGTCTCCTTCCCCCAGCTTCTAGGCAGTGCTTTGTTTTATCTCCAGATGCCAAGAAAATGTTTGTGCTCAGAGAGTAAATGTAATCCTGGATGGAAAAACAGGGTGGCCCCAATGGGTATACCAATGGAGGAGAGTCCAGCACTGCCTACAATTAAGCCCAGAAGCATGCTGGAGGAAGGAAGTGCCCTGCCTGAGTATCCAGAGCCCATTAAAAAGGAGGCACTTGGGGTCCAGGTTTCCTTCTCTTAGAACCACAACCAAAGTGGGGGGAGAGAGAAGGGGTAATTGAGATCTCTGTGAAACAGCAGTGGGTGGACAGAGACACCTGGAAACGTGTCCACAAGCATGCCATTATGGGAGCGGGCTGGCTGCCAATGCAGCACTTCCCAAAGACCTGAAATCAAAGGAAAAAGAACCCACACAAATGAACAAACAGAGGACCTAATTATAGTTTTCTAATATGAAAGCAGGAGAAAAGGTCAGGTCACACAGAGCTTGGAGAACCATTGCTCTTGCGCTCAGTGGCAGGCACCCCTGTTTTCCTCTGCTCTCTCCATGCCTATTGTTTTGACAGCAGATGGGAAAGCCAGTGCAAGAAGATCAATCTTCTCCCCCTCTCAATCACCTCCATTACTCTCTGTCTCATGTAAGGGGAACAGCAAGAGTTAATGAGATGTGTGTGTGTGTATGTGTGTCTGTGTTTCTGTGTCTGTGTGTGGAGTGTGTGTATGTGTTGTGTGTGTTGTGTGTGTGGAGTGTGGAGTGTGGGGGGGGATGGAATTTAAATGAAATGTGGAAATAGAGAGGTACTGGCATAGCACACAATTCAAAAACAACTTGTTTCACCAAAGGACTGTTTACAAGGTCCACCCATGCTAACAATAGCCTTCTTTCAACCTCACCTTTCAGTGGGGAGAAAAGGGGCAACCTGCTGCCCTCGGGGAGGGTGTGTGATGGAGGAGGGGGAGATGATGCTGGGGGCTGAGTAAAGAGGCAGAGAGGCAGGTGAAGGAAGGAGGGAGCGAGGGAGGCAGGCGAGAGAAGGAAGGAGAGCAAAGGGGGAGGAAAAAAAGAGAGCGCAAATCCAAATGTCGATTTGTAGACACAGTGAGGAGACCCTGCTGGCTGACAGGCTGATTTATTGGATTCTTCCAGTTAATCACTGCCGGCCTGTGGCCAAACGGATCTCCAGCAAAGCTGAAAGGCAGCTGAGGGAAACAGGCTTATAAGCATAAAGCCGCATAATGGTGTTCAATGAAGTGTGAGACTTTTAGTTCAGTCTCAGTGAGCCGGCCGCATTGCCGGAATGTCAAAGAGGGATTGTGGGTGGAAAAATTATGGATTTAAACTGCTAGCTGTAAATGAGGTCAATATGTCTGGTTCATAAACAGTCCGAGGCTATTCCAAGAATGCAGTGAGGGAGAAAATTAGCGTGAAGCCAACACTGTAGACAAACCTCATTGAGATATAATTGCAGCTATAAATACAAGTGAAAAGCTTACTGAGTGCAATAAAATATAGACATGGTTTTTTATCTCTCTCCCCCCCATATTTCCTTCTTCCAATCTATGCATTTGTTAAGTGTTGTGCATCTATAATATTTCCCCCCTCCCTCTCCTTTTCCCTCTGACGCCCAGTGTTGAAATTAATTGAGTGTTCTTGATCTCCCATTCCATTTTATTCAGGCAAGATTGGAAAAAATCAAAAGAGCACATCTAAAGCATTTTCTTCTCTTTTGCTTTTCTATTTGAATCAGGTTGAAATGTGTTAAAAAAAAAAAAAGACATTGCGATGTTTTTATATCTTAAAAAAATTGCAGTAAAATGTCTTTTTAAACGAATACATCTGTTAGATCATTTGAATCTCAATTTAATGAGGTGACATCAAAGGGAAGTATTGGATCCTATGGAGAGTCTCTTTCACGAGATACCTGGTCTTTGCTCATGAAACATTGACTTTAAATTAATGTGATGTTTCAGATTTTTTTTTTTCTTTGCCCTGTAGGTCTTTCATTACTGTATGGTGGGGAGAGGAAGCAGCACCAAAGGACAGGAGGACAGACACTGAGCAATATGCCTTACCCAGTTTAAAACTGATACAGTAATAAATTGAAGGCTAATGGCTATGGTCAGGCTGTTTTTTCCCCTAAGCCAATTGATTTAAATGGCAGTAATTTGGCCAGCAAGGCTGGTCCTGTTTAAATTAAACCCATTAATATAATAGCACCAGTCTTGAATTAAATCCATCTGTAGCAGAGCCTCCACCGGTCAGTGGTTTAATAACTGTCCAGGGACATCCTGAAAACACCCACATTTATACAAACACGAATAAGAGATTAAAACCAGGATCCAGAAAACCTCCTGTTTCACTAGGATGTAAGAAGCAGACATCTGTTATTGTCAGGGACAGGAAAACAAAAAGCCTTGATTCTTCTCCTAGAAGCATAATTAGCAACTTCTTTATGTATGTTTTCTCAAACTCCTGCTCCTCCCACTCCTTTTCCTCACCTTGGCAATTACATTTAAATTTGTTTGCCTGATGGTCTATATGTATGTTGACCAATGTAAAAAGTTTCAAAAAACACTATGTGGAGCAACAGGCTTAAAAAAGATGTTGAAATGTATCCGAGGATTAGCATCTGATATATAAAGCCTATTCTTGGCAGAGGCCTTCACAATGTGGTTAGGATTGATCTTTTGACTTCCTCTCCTATTGTTCTTGATTCCCATTGTGGCAGGCTGCTATGTATTATAAGGCAATTTCTTTCCTTACTTGAAGGACTATGCAGGATTTTCCTTGGACTTATTTAATGTCAAGCATCGCCTGTGGGAACTAAAGGATGCAAGTCTTCCACTTTAAAGAAAGCATCTTTGTGGTTCAGTCTCACCTTTGTGAGATCAATAACACCTTCAAAGTAGTTCTTCTTTTGAAAACCGCCTTATAGTTTCCCTCTTTAACAGGCAACTCCACTGTATCAGAAAGACTGAGTTTATTCTATATTTTGCTTGGTTATGTCCCACTGACTTACTTATAGCTGTTATAAGTTATGATTCACCATGCTGGACATCTGTCAGCTTCAGGTGAAGTTGTTTGTTTCACTGGGTGGATATTAGTGTTGAGACTTGCATGTAATACATATTACATTTTTGTCTGAATTTAGATTTGCATTTTGCAGTGGAGGGAATGGATGCTGTTTAGGATTAAATAGCATCAGATATACTCTGTATCCTTTTGTGTACATAGCTGAAGAATCCAGGTCTATAATGCATGTTGAGTTTTTAATAATTTTTCACTATTGCTTCCCTCAGCATCTCTATACAGACAGCAAAAAAGAAAAGTCGTTTTCATGATGGCCTGTACCAAATGATCCTACAGTAATTCTGCCCCAGAACAACATGCTCCTCTGAATTAAAAACAATGAACAGCACATCTTCAGCTTTTTCCTAGACAGTACTCATAAAGTTGCCTCAATTTGAGGTTGCCTGACATTCCCCATTACAAGTTTCTACTTTCAGTCACTTACCACTTTATTTAACTGAATAGAAAATTTCTGTGTCTATGGACACTTATGGACAGTAAAAGATGGTGAGGTCAAGAGGTTTTTCCCATTCAGGCTTTGCTGTATTTTTTGGGAGCATAAAGTCTTTTACTTTGTCCAAGCTATAGGAAGCTGTGGAAATACCATTAGTCGTATGCTTAGGTCAGACAAGTTTTGCATATGTAAAGTGTTCAAAGATACAGCACATGAAAAATACGGTGAGCAAGAGGAACAAATTTTTAATTGTTTAGCAAGCTTGGTCTGTCCATGCTCTCCTTGACCATAACAGTGTGAATGCAAAGCCCTGATAATACTTCAGCATTGCAAAAAGCCCAGTTTAATATGCACTAATCAGAGGCAGAATTTATTAGCTTGGCTTCAGTCTTGAGCTAACCCATGTGCAAAATTTCCAGTCTATTCAGAGTTTGTGCAGAGCAAACCTATATCTTTGTGAAATAGACCATGAGGACATAGCCTTAGACTGTTACCCTAAAGAATAAAGGACAATTAAATAAATTGAGGAAAAAGATTTGTATTTAACATATAATCTTACCCCAGAATGATCACATGAATAAATGCTTCCACAGAACTTTGTGAGCCATCCATCATTCTACAATGCAGGACTCCCCAGTCAGCTCAGAAGTCTTTCTATCCCACAGCAAAGCATTTCTTAAACTAATGACCTAAGTCAATGTCTGCGCATGTATTTCCAGACCCATTTCCGTTGGACAGTCAATGTGACTTTTCAGGTCTTCAGAAAAAAGAATCGTACATAAGTGTGAGTCTGGAATCCACAGCAACCACAACTAGCTGTAGATCACATGCTTTGGCTGATACTTTTTATGTCATCTGCTCTTAAGCTTCGATAGCTATAACAAGAATAAGAAACTGAGGCTTTAATAGCCTCTTTGAACACTGTCAGCAAGTCATATATATATATATATACACCACAGGTATGTACCCCAGTAATAATTTAGGACCAAAAAAAAAGGCAGATGGCTTTTAGATGAAGCCAGGAAATACATCTGGTCCATGCCCATATGTTCTTGCTATGCTTCTCCGTTTTATTAAAGTTAAAGTAGAAATTCTGCAAATGGTCGAATGATGACATTTTGCAGAAATGGATGATCATTCCATAATCAATCTTTAACAAAGACAGATACCAGAACATGCAAAATTCAGTGGAATTTTTGACCTGTTTCTGTTAATGATATGTGATCTTGCAATATAAAGAAAAATGTGTGATTTTACTACATACTGAGCTATAATTTGTCCCATATTTTAAAGCCTTCTGTATGTTGCACTTTCAGCAAATAAATAATATTATCTGTAGGAGATGTGAATTATCTTACAGCAATGTAAGGCAAGATATTTTGTGACAGACCTTTCCTGTAAAATTTGATTTTTAATTTTTGAGTCTGTTTGGAGAGTGAGGGAAGAATAGTGATCTTCAGTGTTGGTAACCCCTTTCATAAAAAGAAAATGGAAATTACATCCAATAAATTCTCTTCTTACAGACATTTTGAAAATTTTCTATTGTTAAATCAACTTTAGTGGATTTTGGTTTGAAAGTCTAACTGTCAACAGTGACCACAGTGGCTTGAAAGAGTTGTTAGTAAGAACACAAAAACATGCAATTCAAAAACATTTCAATCAAACCATTAACTGTATTAAGCAGTACACAGAAACATCCAGGGCAAGAAGATATAAATCGAACTCTTTTATTTGAGCCCTTTACTCTACTTTCCAAACTCTGAAAGCAAAGAGAATAATTATATTGCTTAGAGAAATCTGTTGTAAACAAAGGTACAGTAACTTTTCTTTGAGTCAAAAGGTCCTCCTTGGTTTGCCATTTTCTTGAAATCTGAAGTCCCAGTGCCTGCACCCATTGTAAGCAGAGCAGTCAACACAACATTCCCACTTCTTATTTTACAAGACACCAATGAATGCTTATCAAATGCAGTGAGCCTGTTGATGTGTCTTTGGGCATACTTACCACCTACATAGCCTATCACAAGCTTCTCAAACACAAGACATCATGTTATGCTCCAGTCTTACACCACTGGCTTAAGATGCCATTGAAAGCTGCATTATCTCTCCTTCTTTCAACTGAAAGTGGTAGAGAATCTGCTATGAATATTCACTTCCTCGATTCTTGGTACTGAATCTTCCTTAGCGGATGGCTGTTTTCACAGTTTATGGAAGCCTATGAAAAGATTTAGAAAAAAAATTTAACCTATAAAAACAGGGCTTGCTAAAATATACGTAGGACATTGACAAATTTACAGAAAACTGTACTACCACAATTGGAAGAATTGGAAGACTATCCTATCAAATATCTGTTTTAGTCATGTGTCCTGAATGAATTTAATATTTTATAGAGAAGTTTAAAATAAGACAGCAACCCACCTCAAGATCTCAATTGTAATTCCCATGGACTCTTCTCCTTNCTGGATCGACAGGAAACAAGAGCAGTGAACAGCTTTATTTCTATGCAGTGAGTGTGGTTTTGGTATTAGAAAATCCCCTGTCACATTGAGTTTTAACTCATACGAAATTACCAAATGAGGAAATGATTAATTCCTTCAAATGCTAGCCAGGATTATATTTAAAAATAGAGACAGGGAAAAAAAAAAAAGAGCGATTCATGATGCTATTGTCATTTCACTTTCAATTTATCAGTGATTGTGTCATGAAATGAAGCAATATAAATGATAATAATGTGTTGTTATGACTCTGTGTGTCATTTGCATTATGTGACATTCTGAATTTTTCAATTTGGGTGTTTAGAACAGAAATTGTTGTCTTTGTTCCTGTATTGGTAACTACTTGCTGGTTGAGTACCTTGTAAAAACACAACTTTTGGCCTATCTTCATTTAAAATTATTAATTAATTTACCATAAAGGGTGACCTCAGGCCTATACAATTATGGGTATATAGCCATACATGAACATTCTGAGTATTCCATGTATACCTGAAAGTCCACAGATGAGCTAGCACTATAAACATTAATGTATTCTGTATTGTATGTGTTCATAAATACGGGGTTTCTGATGGCAGGAAGGACAGCATACTTAATTTTCATGAGTTAGGAATGACTGCATAACTCACAGGTGGCAGAGCAAAGCAAAGCCACTAATGGATTCTGTACAGTCATCGCTACTGGATAAAAATAAAATTCCATCACACTGTCCACCATCACATATTATATTTATACCATATCAGAGACTTATGTCTATAGAGTAACTAAACTTTTTGTTACCCTTTGCTGAAGAAGTTAACATAATTGAAGAAATATAAAGACATACTACTGGGTTATGTTTCCCACTGGCAGTGTCTAAATATGTATTTCATACAAGTAAATGCACACATACACCCCCATTAATAATGTGGTGTTTTTCCTAGTCCGTTTCTGAGAGCTACTGCAATAAGTTCATCTGTCCCCTGGATATGATGGAATTTCTGCTTCTTAGATTTATACATATGGGGTTTTATATCTTTTCAGTCGCTGCATGTGATTCTGGATTTGTTGCTGTGTAAGAGTAACTCCCTAAAAAACAATACATGCAGTCAGCTTACAGTGAAACAGAGTTAGACCTTTGTCCCTGATTTAGCTGTAGAGGCACGGTTACAACCTTTACCACTTAAAGAACAGCAATAGGTAACACCAACAATTAAGCCAAGTCTGAGACAACTACAACATCTGGAAATACATCTGTGTTATTGCTGAATAGAAATCATCATGAATACAGTAGCAATCAAAGCAAATTTTAAAAAGCATCTCTAGGTGATGTTTTTCAACAACAGTATGCAATAAATTTTATAAAGGAAAATAGTTGCATATACAAGAAAAAATTAAACTTCCTTACTATAATGCTCTACCCTCAGCACTCTTCTGCTGTTGTCCATCCAAATTGACTGTCCTACCACCCACATCAGCAACAAAGCAAAATCAGAGGCTCAGTTTCCATTTCTAAACCTACATACCCATCTAATTTTATTCTGACAACTGTGGCGCTGTGATGCTACCACACAGAGAGAGAGAGAGACTCACACCTGACTCCAAGCAAGTCGAGCAGGAAAAAGCCCTCTTTATTTACATTACATGTCTATTTATAGAGTTCCAACAATGAGCATAGATTGGACAGTGATGATGAGACCTCTTGACACCATTGGTTCATCACATGTCCCTCAATTCTCTCTTCCTCCAAGGAGGAATGCAAAACATCCACTATTTACCAGAAAGAGTGTGAGAAAGTGTAAAAGAAATCTGTCAACATCAGAAGGCCAGAACACAGGTGCAACAGACAACCTAAATTTTCTTCTTTTAAAAATAAATGTTTAGCCTCCATCAGACATTAGTAAGCATTCCAAAAGTGTCATTAAGCTGGATAACTAGATTTTAAAGAATTGGGGTAATATATCAAACAAGTTTTTTTCCAATTTTTACATTTGAAAAAGAACTTAATGATAAATAAACAGGTGGGACAAAAGCTCCAGTCCTGTTCAAAGAAGTCGAACAGCAGATTATACCAAGTCACTCTTTTTTTCTTTTTTTTTTGTAAACGTGAGCAGAAAAGTAAAGAAACTAGCACTCTGAAGCATCATTTTCCACACTGTTTTCAAAGGTTTTTCAAGTTAAGGGCTTATGTTAAATTTAGAGGTCTAAGTGTTAGTAGCCAAAAGGAGCACACACAGACTCTTATAAGTCACAGAACTGGACTGTGACTATAGTATAGTATAGTATAGTATAGTATAGTATAGTATAGTATAGTATAGTATAGTATAGTATAGCATAGTATAGTAGGATACATACCAGGCTTTTAAAGTCTTACCAGGAAAAGGTATCTCACAGTAACTAACATGTCATTACTTTCAAATCCAATAATTACTCTGATGAAACAACTATTAAATTGCTGTCTGTCTTTATGGAACGGATGCTCTCTGGCTCTCTGAAATACTGGTTAGACAGCTCTTTTGGTTAGTCACTTTATTTATCTTCCCCTCATATAATAAGGTACCCCCAACAATATTGTCTTATGTGGGTTGTCTCAGTATTAATTTACATCAATATAAAAGAGAACAAAACATATTTTCCCTACAGATGATTTTTGGACAATACGGAGAACATTTTAACTTGCACAGAGGAATAAGACAGTATTTAACCTGGATAATAATTGGCTTACCAGCATGGAAAGATACAGAATACTACTGTGAATTTTTCTGGTTTTTTGCATAAATGTTTCAATATGGATACTCCCATATTTCTCTCAGGAGAAAAGTTGTTCTTTACAGTCTGTCACCTCTTATATCCTAAAAAAGTCCAACCAAACAAACAAAAAAATTATGATGCATAGAAATATGTATGGAATATTTTCTTCTGATGAACAATAAGATCTGATGCAACACAACTCTATGGCAAGACTTTCCGAGGCAATATTTAAACAATGTTGCAACTACAGAAGTTTTAGTGGCAGCATTTGTCTTGATTCTAGAGACAGGTTGGTTCTCTGGCTTCTTGTCTAACGGAGACAAAAAGTAACTTTCAGCATTCCAGCATATTCATGTGAGGAAATGAAGTCTGGCATAAAAAAATTCATCCTTAATCCTTCTTCTTCTTGACCTTACTTCTTTTTTCTCGTCTTCTTTTTTGTCAGGAAGTGATTTGGTTTACAGAAATAGACTAGTTTAATAAAACTGGTCTTCTTCCTTCTACTAAAAGTTTACCTGCGAGAGCCCCGAACATAATAAAATCAGATTATGAAGGCAATCATATTTACTTGTAATAAATCAAATCTTGCAGACATCAGTTAAGTCTCCCTTACTGCACTGGGACAATATCGTGCATGCATACATCAATACCTGAGGTGTCAGAAATATATTTCATAAGTTCAGAAAAATTGCATACACACTTGCAGCACCATTATAAGCAGTGAATTTGTAATGTGAACATTATGATGTATAAAGTGGCTTTGTTCCTACATTTAATAAACATCACATGTCAAGCCCACAAACATAATGGAATTTGCTGGTGATTTACCATTAGATGTAGTATATTGTTTTCAGGAAGAGAAGTTTTCCACACTTTATCAATAGTATGCAATTTTAAGAAGCTATCAACTTTCTCTCCTCTGAATGCAGAAGATTCTTTAGATTAGTGAAATAAAATAAAATCCCAGCCAGTGGTATACTCTGTTAAGTTGAATGAAGTCAGTGCAAGACGTTTCCAGTTGCAGACAAAATGTTTCCTTCAAACTATCCCTGCAGAATATATATCTTTATTATTCTAATTTTGGTATAGGCTAGGATGCTGGAGAAGGTCTCGCTTAAGGTATGCTCTGCCAGCCCAGTATGAGAGCTGTGGTATAACTCTCATGCCAAGGTATTTTCAGGTTTTTCTCACATTACAAAGTTAATTAACACATCAGAGATATTTTCAGTCTAAACAGCAGAGCAGCAGAGGACTTTCCTCCCCCTTTTTTTCTTTCAGAAATTGATAAAATGAGAAGAATTAGACCCTAAACCTCTGTTGATATGCGTTTTTACTGTGCACTTCAGTACTGCCTCTTGGAAATATTTTACTAGGTGTCCTGGTTTTGGCTAGGCCAGGCCATGGACATGGAGAGGGTTAATTTTTACAGCAGCCAAGAGCAGACATGGCTAGGACCCAGAGGTTATTCTGTAGCATCTCATGTCATTTTCCAGGAACGTCATGAGGGCTTTCTTTGAGCCCAGGAAGCATGGAAGAGCAAGCAGTCAGATAGCACTGATTCCCTCCATTACTGATATTGTAATTGTTACTGTTTATTTTCTTATTACTTTGCTGTTTTCCAGTAATTTGTTCCTATCTCAACCTTACTGTTTGTGCCTCCTATCCTCCTCTCCATCCTGCTGCCAGAGGATGTGGATGGCCGAGTGAGTGAGCAGATCACGATTTGGGCTGTTTCACCGAGAACACTAAATTGGCCATATCATTCCTAAGCCATGACAGAAGGCAAATCACAATATTTTAATATCAAGCTGGCAGACATCTCGAATATTGAACCACAGAAACAACTTTCCTTGAACTATGAGGTAAAAGGTCTTTAACACGTATACATAAAAAAAACACCTCTGTAGACCTTCATTCTACCAGATGACCTGAGCTCTAATATTTACTAAGACAAAAGGAGACTGTCAAAAGCTGAAACCTAAAGTTTTGCTGGGTTTATAATAGGAATAAAGAAGTAGTGTGCTATTTTACTCCATGGAAATGCTGATTTGCCTTTTCTTAATAAGACCACTTATAGTTTTGTAAAGTTTATTCAATGTTGTGTCTGAAGCAAGTTTACTATGTAGTGTATGTATATTTCCCAGCAGATCTCATAGGATCAAATTTAATCAGTAAAATCAGTAAAGGTTCATATTGGCAATGACATCTTATTCTGGTTTTGTTTCCTTTTTCCATTTGAAACTGCCTGAGGGTATGTATGGCTCTGTTCTCTAAATATATATACATATATATATGTATATATACATATGTGTGTGTGTGTGTGTGCATATGTATGTGTGTATATATATATGTGTGTATGTGTGTGTGTTTATATATGTATGTATGTATGTATATATAAAGGTTTTTTTTTCCCCTGAGCAACATTAAAGTAATCCATTATTTAAAAGAACTGGTAAACTTTATTCCTAGAAGGACACTATCTCTAAACCCCACTTGCTCTAGTTTAAGCCAGATCTAGATTTTCACAGGTATTTGTTAAAGGTAACATTTGNTCCTATATACCCCTGTGTTTCCCCAGTTGGTTTGTCCCCAAGTTGTATCCACCCTAAAACCACCTTGTTTGGCATTCCCCAACCCTTGTCTATCATCGTAAATCCTGCCCCTTGTTCCAGCACCTTCCTTGTCTATCTTTGTAACCCTGTCCCTTGTTCCAGTCCCTTCCCTGTCCATCATTGTGACCCTGCCCCTTGTTCCAGCACCTTCCCTGTCCATCATTGTGACCCTGCCCCTTGTTCCAGCACCTTCCTTGTCAGTCTTACCCTGGGCCAATCCCTAGTTGTTCCACCCCTTTGGAAATCCTCTATTTCTCGACGCCCCATTGGCCCATGTGACCTTGTCTCTTCCCCCTGTTTCCCTCATTGGTTGTAACACTGTAAGACCCTGCCCTCCACTCCTGCCCTAAGGATTCCCTGTTGGTCGATTATTTGTACCCACCCCCTGATCTGCCCCCCATATTTAATCCTGAGCACAGCAGGCTTCGGGGCTTTTTACCTCTGAACCCTCCAAGCTCAATAAAACATTTGGAGCCTCAGAAGCAGCGAGCCTCCCTTGCCTCCTTCATCCAACCCTGGACACAAGCCACACTGTAGAGCTACTGGCTCTTAAGGTTCTGCCTCCAGGAAATCTTACCCTGGGGCAGTTCCCCACACCTGGCACAGTGCCAGTGTGCACATAAAGAGCTAGCCTGGGCTCCAGTAGACTGTGTCAGTAATGCATATGCCCTTTAACAGGAAAGATGGTTTAGAGCTGTTAGAGGAATACAGGACATAAATAAAATGAACTGACAACAAAGATTAATTTAGTAGCTTCATTTTGGTAATCCAACAGGTATCCAGAAGAAAGGAGTATGCAAGAACAGTTAAGGCATGAAAAAAGTTTGCATGAAAGTTATCGGAATGCTAAAACCTTTAGTCTTGTGATAAAATGTGTGCACTATGGTTTGGTTTTTTTTCCATTACATAGAATTTCCTCTTTGCAGGACTTGCCTAGTAAAAGTTCTTTGTCATCTTAAAAGATCCAAAGATACCCAATTCTTCTGAGTCATGATATTACTCTTTAGACTGGCTGAATTTAGTAAAGTTAGAGAAATGCTCAAATTTCATGTTGTGAGACAGCTAATAAGAGAGTTGCTTGTCCACCTCACTCTTCTTGAAGCTGCATTTCCACTAAAACTAGTTTTTGAAGCTTGATTATGGATGTTGATGGAATGACATTTCCCTAGCCTGCTTCTGGGACCCAAGTAGTTTGTGTAGTCATGTCACATTTAGGTCATATATGGAATTCTGTTCTCAAAAACCCTTGTTATGGAAAGATGCTATTACCTAATCTGATGTATGTTAAATATTCATATTTTAAAGTCGTCCAAACATCAAAATTACTGTCAAAAATTTTCAAAAGAGCTTTACCAATTTTTTTGGTAGGCTGATGATTCAAAGGGGATGTCAAAATAAAAATGCTGTATGTTTATCAAGTCTTGTCTCCATGGGCAGGTAGCTTTTCATTTTTAGCAGCAGTTAATCAGTCATTCCTATTGAATGTTATGTATATCTAAGCAGAAAAAGGCAAAAACATTGTACAAAATTTCCCACTGTTCTTTCTGGAAGCAAAGCCCTCTTTCAAAACTACATTCATCGTGATCTCCAAAGAATGCAAACACTGGCCACCTAGCTAACAAACAAAAAAAACAAAATTTCACACATTATAAAATGAAAGGGCATTTCCCACCAGTGTTTTTGTGGTTTAACTCTGGTCAGCAGCCAAACCCCATGCAGCAGCTCATTCACTCCTTCATCAACAGGGTGGGAGAGAGAATTGGAAAGGTAAAACTTGAAAACTGCTGGGCTGGGATAAAAACAGTTCATTGGGGAAAGCAAAAGCTCCACATAAAAGCAAAGTAAAATAAGGAATTTGTTTACTGCTTCCTACAGAGAGGCAGGGGTTCAGCCAGCCCCAGGAGAGCCGGGTCCCATCCCATGTAATGATGACTTGGGAAGACAAAATGGCAACACTCCAAACATCTACCTCTCGCTCCCTAATTCCCCAGCCTTCTCTACTGAGCACAATGTCTTACTATATGGTATACCCCTTTGGTCTGTTGGGGTGACCTATCTCAGCTGTTTCCTGCCAACCTCCCACACACCCCCAACTTTCTCATCAGCTTTGGAGTACAAAAAGCAGAAGAGGCCTTTGTTCTGTGCAAGACCTGCTCAGCAATAACAAAGTATTTTCTGTATTATCAAACCTGAACATGGCACAAATCCAAAACACAGCCCCATACCAGCCACTGTGAAAAAAATTAGCTCAATCTCAGCCAGAACCAGTGCAGAGTCTAGAAAATCTTCAGAATTAATTGCTGTAAAAGTTACAAAAGTCGAGTGAGCAGAAGACTGCCTAGGCACACCAAATACTAGTGGGCACTGAAAAATAGACTGATGTGGGTGACCAGGGGTTGCAAGATACCACCTAGTAGGTGCAAAGAAGCCCAGTTTGAAAATTAAGCTATTTAGTATGACTGTATAGAGATAGTTTCTGTGGTTAGCAGATGTAACAGTACTTTTTGTGGGATTGTTTTACATTGAAAGGTCTTACACTCAGGTTAGACATAGCAGTAGCTTGACTAAATTTGAGATTATTTTGTCTAAGATGCAGTCTAGCAAATCTACCTCCACTGCCATCTCACAAAGCAACCTGAATGTTCTCATGACCTAATTTGCTCTAGCTCTTTACCTCCATAATAGCAAACCCAATCCAATTTAGATGAATAATTTAAGAAGATTTTGTACATTTCTCTCAACAATGTGCTAATATTTAACAAAGCCATTGCCACAGATTACTTCTTCAGACCAGATAAATAATGAATTGAGTATAATAAGTACTCATGTCAACATAACAACATATTTTTTCTTGCTTGACATCCAGCACACTTCTTATGTCTGCAGTGTTGGCTTAAGGAGACACAAAATCCTGTGCCATAATGCCTTCACAATTCTTATCATTCTTCTGATTCATAGTGTACTAATGAGCCACAGGGGTACTTTCTCCCCCCACACCCCATTTTTCCCAAAGAACAGGCTTATTAGCGCAAAATGTTGTGCTCACCACAGCACATTGGCTTCCTTGTTCCTCTGGAAGCAGAAAGCAGATAGTTGTGCTGGAAAGTGGTCATCATCATCTGACTTCAAACACCTCAAAAATTCCCTCCAGTCAAAATTGCATTTTCATTAAATGGTAAGGCAAAATTTCATTGCATTTTCATTAAATGGTAAGGCATTTTGTCTCATTTGCAGTATAGTGAGATGCAGAGACAATAAGGAAGGAAAGCCAGGCCAGCAAAGCAGAAAACAGAAGTAGGAAAAAAATCTCATTGGGACATTATAGTACACAAGAAGTCAAAAGCTGTGGATTATTTTTTCTGAAAAAAAACCTCGTGCTTTACCAAATGTCTATGTATTTGATTGCTCTAAAAATTAAGGAGCAACTGAATTCAGGAAGAAATGTCTAATGAACAGTGTTGATTGTCAAAAACACTTGATCCTAATCTAACCACAGCCAAAGTTATTCAGCATGATTGTGTGGATCAAGTATATGACTAGGCTACTTTCACTGATTCCAGCATTCACAGATTAGAAAATACTTGATGCAGAACAGGAGAAGCTTTAGGAATTCACCAACACACTCCTCTGGAGAAAAATGACATGTGACCATAGTTGGATGTGCTACTGAATCTAGTAGTCGCTAGTATAAGTGAGCCAATCTGGAATGCCAAGACTGGAAGGAGCCGAGACTGCAGTGATCATGCACTGGGGGAGTTCGCAGTCCTGAGGAATACGGGTCAGGAGAAGAGTAAAATCTGGACCCTAAACTTCAAGAAAGCACACTTGCAGCTTTTCAAGGAGTTAAACAGTAGGATTCCCTGGGAAACAGCTCTCAGGGACAAGAGAGTGGAAAAGATCTTTGAGGATGCTTTTCATAAAGTGCAAGAGATTGTGATCCCCAAGTGTAAGGAATCAGGCAAGGAAGATGAGTCAAGAGACAACATAGCTAAGTAGGGAACTGCTGGTTAAACTAAATGGCAAGAAGCAATAATGCAATGCAGAGGAAGCAATGGCAGGCAGACTATCTAGGAAGAGTAGGGGGACACAAACCAGTTGTGTGGGGATGTGTTGAAGAAAGCCAAACATGGACATGAACCTGGCAAAAGAAACAAAAAATAATGAGAAAGCCCTCTAAAGGTTTATCAGCTATTACAAGAAAGTGAAAAAAGTCATAACCACACAGATGAACAGGAGTGAAAAATAGTAAGCATAAACAAGGAAAATGGTGATGTGTGCAACAATGTTTTTGCATCAGTTTGCACTGGAAGCCTCTCTTCTCATACATCTCAGGTGGATGGTCAGCAGTATAGGGACAGGGAAAGCAAAATCCCCTCCCACTGTAAGTAAAGATGAGGTTCATAGCCATCTGAGGAACCTGAGCATGCACGTGTGTAAGTTATTCAGTGAGATACACCCCAAAGTCCCGAGGGAATTGGCTGAGGTAGCTACCAAGCCATTCTCCCTGACATTTGAAAAGTCATGGCGGTCAGGTGAAGTTCCAAAGGACTAGGAAAAGGGAAACATAGTCCATCTTATGAAGTGTAGAAAAGAGGACCCTGGGAACTAGTGACATGTCAGCATTCTCTTTGTGCCTGCGAAGATCCTGGAACAGATCATCCTAGAAGATGTGCCAAGGCACATGGAGGACAGGGAGGTGATTCAGGGCATCCAGCATGACTTCACCAAGGATGAGTTACCCCTTGAACAACCCAGTGGCCCTCTGTGATGGGGTGACTCATATGATGGAGTGGACAAGGGAAGGGCTACAGATGTCTTTTATCTGGGTTTCTGTAAGGAGTTGGACATGATCTCCCACCATATCTTTCTCTCTAAATTGGCAAGAGATGGATTTGGTGGATAGACTGTTCAGCAAGTAGAGAAATGGTCATGTCCTAAGAGTAACGGTCAAGAGCTCAATGTCTGGACAGAAATCAGTAACAACTGGGGTGCCTTGGCAGTCCATATTCAGACCAGTGTTATTCCATGTCTTTATCAATGACATAGGCAAAGAGATTGTATGCACCCTGAGAAAGTTTGCAGATGACATCAAGATGAGTGGTGCAGTTGACACTCCTGAATGTCATGAAGTTCAACAAGTTCAAATGCAAGGTTCTGTACCTCTGTCACAGCAATCTCACACACAAATACAGGCTGGTTAGAGAATGAATTGAGAGCAGCCCTGCCAAGAAAGGCTGGGGGATACTGCTGGGTGGGAGGCTGAACATGACCCAGCAGAAAGCCAAATGTGGCTTTCCTGGGCTGCATCCAAAGCAGTGTGGGCAGCAGGGGAGGGAGGGGACTCTGCCCTTCTGCTCTGCTCTGTGAGACCCCACCTGCAGTGCTGCACCCAGCTCTGGGGTCCCAACACAGGAAGAACATGGACCTGTTGGAGAGAGTCCAGAGGAGGATCACAAGCTAATTAGAGGAATAAAGAACCTCTTCTATGAGAAGAGACTGAGACAATTGCAACTGTTCAGCCTAGAGAAGAGAAGAGAAGGCTTTGGGGTGACCAAATCACAGCCTTCCAGTACCTGAAGGGAGCCTCCAAGAAATATGGAGAGAGGCTGTTTACAGGAGTATGTAGTGGCAGGACAAGAGGGAATGGCTTCAGACTGAGAGCAGATTTGGATTGGATAGTGGGAAGAAATATTTTCCTGTGGTGATGAGGAGGTACCAGAATAACTGTGGATGTCCCATGCCTGGTTCAAGGCCAGGCTGGAGGGGACTCTAAGCAACCTGGTTTAGTGTAAGGGGTCCCTGCCCATGGCAGTGGGGTTGGAAATAGAGGATCTTTAAGTTCCCTTCTAACCCAAATATTTCTGTGATTGTATGGTTTTATTACATCACCTCATGCCAGTGAAATCAGGAGTAGGTTTCTGTTTCTACCCTAAACCTTTGATACCCAGGATAATCCAACCACTTTGTAACTGCTCCAACAGGAACAAGCAAGGCTTCATCTATTCTCTGGGCCATAATCAAAAGAGGTGAAGTGTCACTTGGGCAGACAAAGAGGGAAGGAGAGATTTCATTTCCCATTTCTTCCACAGAGATGAAATACCTTCCATAGGTGCACTGAAAATAAGTGTAACTTCCTTTCAGCATTGAAAGAAACCTGATGTGAAAAGGATGTAGCATAACATACTGGAAAAGACACCTGGTCAAGACTACAGCAGGAACAAAGAAAGTAACAAAAACTGCATAGAGATTGAGTTACTTAGAATTTCTCATAGCGTGACATACCTCACACACACAGGATCACAGACGGAATGACTGGGCTGGAAGAGACCTTCAAGATCATTGAGTCCAACCCATGCCCTAACACCTCAACTAAACCATGGCACCAAGTGCCACATCCAGTCTTCTTTTAAACACGTCCAGGGCTGGTCACTCCACCACCTCCCCAGGCAGGCAGTTCCAGTACCTTATCATTCTTTCAGCAAAAAACTTTTTCCTAACATCCGACCTAAATTTCCCTAGTTGCAGCTTAAGATTGTGTCCTCTGGTTCTGTCAGTTGCTGCCTGGAGAAAGAGACCAACTCCCACCTGACTACAACCACCTTTCAGGAAGTTGTAGAAAGTGATAAGGTCACCTCTGAGTTACCTCAATTTTTTTTTCCTCTCAAAAATGACAAGGATATACCTAGGAAATTCTGAATAATTTCAATTCATCTTGCATTAATAAATAAATTGATTCATTAGTATTCCATTATATATCATCTGATAATGGTTGGAATCAACAGCATGAGAGTTGTTTATTCAATAATTTTCATCAATTACTCAATTTTTTCTTTTTGGTTTATATTCTTATCAATGAAAAGCAATATCAAAATTCTGGCTGAAAGTGGCCACTCATATTTTCATTGTAGAAACACCATGGGGACATTACTTTACAATTCTTCCTGTCCTGCAGGATAAATTCTGCTGCTTAATGTCATTTTCCTATTTAAAAAATGAAACATTTCTTTCCTTCAGGCATAGTTGAATGTTAGAGTGAAAAGTATAAGCTTACAGAAGGAAGTTTTTATTTAACAGTATTCACGTCTTCTTTCCATTAAGATAAATTAACATGATACAGAGTTGGAATACATAAAGCTGTATGAACCAGTGGTCTGTGTCATTAGGACAATAAGGATAAAAATATTGCAAGGAAAGAGATGTGCTGCATGGACTTACAGTTAAGGTGTGTGCAAGTGACTTTGTCTCTGAAGTGCAATTAGGAAGGGCTGTTGTAAGTGTTGAATTAAAGCGCTGAAACTAAATGGCATTGTTGTTCTGAGCAGGGAGAATTTCAGGACAAATGCACACGCATTTTTGCATGGCGACAATATGTCAATGAGCTGAAATTTAACGCTTACTACTCTAAGCATCTACACAGCAAATGCTCTTGAAACAAAAATGATAACTGGGAACTTGAGCTCAGGGTAATTACAGTCACCAATGAAGTAAATCAGCACAGCACTCAGACCTCAAGACTTAAATCAGCTTTCCTGGGAATGGCCCAAACCTTTTACCCAGAAGACATGCATATGAAAACAATTTGGGAAGCTGATCCTTGCATCCTCACAGCTGTTACCTAGTAACTATCTGCTTGAGTGCTTCCAGTCCATTTTACAGCACAGTGACACAGGTTAGCTTAAATGGCTCTGCCAGACAGCCAGAAAGCCTGGGCAAGTCAATGGCATCAGCATGTTACCAAGGCATTTGGTGGGTGCTCAGGAAGGAGCACATATGTGGAAAATATTGAATTACAGGAAATTCCAGGGAGAAGTATTTGATTCTTAGGAGCAAATTTCTATTGGTGGAATCAGTGTTGCCTAGCTCAAGGCAGTGATTAGTTACTACTTGGAGCAAGCTGTCACTATCCGTCAGCTACAGGGATGTAGGAGCTGTTCACACCTTCTGACCAGTGGTCATCTTCATCAGTACTAATTGCTTATTTTTGGAGATAAGTTGCCATTGCTGACCAGGTGCTTCATACTATGGCTACTCCTGAGAATAAGCAATCACCACAGAGCAGTACATTATTACTGAAACTGCAAATGTACAAGTATTTTCAGCAATGAGTTTACCAGATACCAGTATATAATCATGGTGAGATGGTACACCCACCATATCCATATTCCTCTCTGAATTTTGTTCTCCTAGCCTTTATCCCCCTCCATACCTCTTAGTCCAGCGTCATCTTCCAGACATACTCCTGCCCATATCTGTGCTGCCACCTCCCTGAACTGTGCCCAGCATGCAGAGGCAGGACCCTAGGCAAGCTAATGTCCATACCTAGTGCAGGGCATTCAGCTGGAGGCTGGGGGCCAGCAGGCCTTGCTGGGAGACCATGCAGGCTGCTGTGCTCTGGGGAAGCTGAGGATGCCTCCTGCTGTGTAGTTACAGCTGCCAAACTTGTGGTGGCAATTGCCTAGGCAGCTGGCCACAAGGAGTTCAGAAGCCCAGAGTTGTCAACCAGCTTGAACAGGCTTGCCTATGTTGGTGCACTTCTTTCTTTGGTTTTACTTCTAGACAATATTTACTATTTGATCCTAACCTTCAATTCATTCACAACCTGAACAGAACACTTTTTGCATGAGTTTTATAATTAGGACTCTCCAATATACAGGCCTGATGCTTCTAGAAAATTAACAGAAGAGTTATAAGTTTGTTCCCCAACCCAGCCTAGCAAACAATTTTGAGTTAGAATAAGACTTTATGCAAAATCATATAAAAAAGTTACTGGTGTGGTCATGACCATTGTTTTCTCAAGCACTGTTTTCTCTTTGTTATTGCTGCATTAGCATTCCCAGCATCCCATTCTTCAAAGAAAGGAGTAAGTTCTGTCTCCCAAAATCTTAAATATAATTGCCTTGGTCATGCTGGTGAATTCTGTTTATGCAGTCCTCACACGTCTCAGCTCTTTTGGTGGACCTGAGCACTCCAATAATGAACAAGAATATAAGCTTTTGACACTGTTGAAACATGGTGAACATCCTTCAATAGATACAAAAAAAAGAGTGCTGTTTCTTCAAGGTTGTTTGATGCTTTTCCATTGAGTAATTCTGTGTGGTCTGTTGTCTTCTATTTGTCTGAGAGCTGTTGTGAACAGTTATTTAATAGATAATTGCCTAATGTTACATATATCATGTAATCCATCTTGTTTTCTACAAGATGCTGTCTAGCCTATTGAAGGTTTTTATTTTGGCACTTTCTGCCTTTATGCCTTACTTTTTACTCAAGAATTTAAAGGTCTTAACAGGTTCCTTACAGATTTTGTTTCTTTATTACCCCTATTTTGAATTAACTTTTATTCATTACAGTTTTGGCAATAAGCAATGTTTCCCTGTTTCTCTTTTATCTTCCTTTTCTGAACTTTGTTACAATGATTCAAATGGAGACAGAGAGATTAAGGTGATTCTGACAGAGTTTTCGTGGTCAGGAGGTAACAAAAACCAGGCTTCTCTACTTGATTTTGCTCCTCCATATATATAGAATATAACATCTGCATAATGATTTCAAACAGGAATATTAAAAGAAAGTGACCTTGTAGTCAAGTAGATATTGCTTTCTAAATATTAATACTGAACTAATAAAATAGAAAGTATGGGCCAACCGTGGCTCAAGATGTAGTGAAAAAAGAAAATAAATGACTGAGCCAGGGTTTGTATTACATTTCACATACTCTGTAACAAGAGAGGGTCAAACACATATCACAGAGGAAAGATCACTGACATATTCTAAACTGCTACAGTGACAAGGTGTCAAACATTTTGTTGCTCGTTAGTTAATGAAACCCATACTCTTCAGTGTATGAGAGAAAGTGAACCCACCTATCAACAGGTAGGTGCTGATAAGTGCAGATCCAAGCCCACTGCTGGGGCTTGGATCCCAGGCTCTGCTTTGCCACGGACCACTTAAGGTCCTCAGCATCAGCTTCCCAAATGCAGCTGCATGATGTGGACATGAACCTCTTGATGCTATGGATAAGGCATGAAAGGGAGAAGAGAGGCCTTGTTCTTCTCTATTAAAACCGTTTTGATCTGTGCAAATTATTGACCACAGAATCAAAACCAGTGTGGGCAGGAAGGGGCATGGTGGGATGGGACATGGCAACAGAGTGACTGAATACAAAACCTGCTAGTGGACGAACGACAGAAGAAACAAATGCTTTCTTCTTTCATTCGTTAGTTTGTTAGGGAAACAGAACAGTTCCATTACGAGAAACTGAGAGAAACATGTCTCAGAAGAAATGTCTTAAAGTACCTATCTAGGATGTTGGGACTGGTACCAGAATTTTTCATATTTTAGATAATGCCATTACAAGACATGCTGTGATATGCTTTTGAAGTATTATCCTGCCAAAGTCTATTTTTTAATGTTTCAGACAGAGTTTGGTTAAAAATGCATGAAAAATGATGGAACTTTTGTCTGATAATTTTTTTCAATTAAAAAAAATTCATCGCTGAGCAGCTTTATTTGCTATGAGCAGATCAGACTAGACAGTGTCACTGCCAATCTCCTCGGTGCTCTGTCTTGTGTTCAAATTATTCTAAAAGGGATATATGCCCTTGTATTCTGTGAAATGCCTGAAATGCATCTAGTATCTCTAGCAAAAGAACATGAGTTGTTGGCAGACTGTGAATACTTTTTGTTTCAATATGATTTTTAGCCAACTAAAAGAGTCAAAGAATTTCATCTGGAGCTGGACCCTGGAATATTTTTCTACGTGATAATATTGTCAAATCCCTTTACTTTCAAATATCTATAAAATAAATCATGACTCTTCTATGTTTTGCTTACCATTTCTTTCTTTTTTGCATATGGTCATCCACTGCTTTAAAAAATTGTGAACACTGAATCACTTTGGTTTTAAAATAGGAAAATATTTAGAAACCAAGATGCCTTGTAGAATGCAAAATTTCATGCTGAGAATGAAATTACTGTGAAAAAACTAGAGAGGGGAAAATGCATTACTGTGATTTTGCATAGTTAGAGATTTTTGACCATTAAATCCCATTTTCATAATTTTTGTGACAATGTCTAGCAGTACAGACATACTTGTATTGTTTCAGTTGCATATATTGTGAGAGCTTGTCTACTTCTTTCTATACTCCTTGCAAATACATACAAATCAGCCTGTACTAAATGCTAATGACACTGTTTTAACCAAATATAGAGACACTGAAGATTATCTAAATACATAGATTTTTGGTAAAGGTGGATCCTTTGAATGAAAATAAGTCCAAATGCAAAAAACAGTAACCTTGATTAATAAAATTTTTAAATAAAATATGAATATTTTTAGAAGCTACTTCTTTATGAATCAGTGTCTTTAAAAAAACTACTTCAAAATATATTTTGCAGTGTTGCTTTTTAAATTTTCTGTACTTAGGAGTTCACAAAGATTAGAGAAGTGCAGGTTTGTGCGGTTCCTCATAAAACTAGCAGACTAGAATCCTGTTCTCAATACAGACAAGGGGGAAATAGTGATCTTTAAGGATGCATCTATTATTTTGCCTGTCCCTTTTTCTTTCCCTTTCCTAATTTTGTTCCCATTTCCTCTTTCTTCCTGCTTTCCCTCCTGCTTTCTCCTGTCCCCCTTCCTCCTTTTCCCTTTCCCTTTCCCCTTTGCTTTTTATTCTTCTTTTATCCCTTTCCTCTAACCTTCTTTTCATCATCCCCTTCCCCCTGCCCCAAGCTCTGGAGAAGTTTTGACCGAGTCTGGTGATAACTGCATTTATCTAAGCAGAACTGAAAACATTTGCTAATCCATTTACCCCTCATATTTGGAAGGTCTTTGAATTCGATCCAAAACTGTACAAGGACAATCCTACACAACATTATAGACACTTCAACTTGACAGTGGTTCAAGGTGTGCATTCCTCCTATAGGACGTGGCCTATTCTTTTCCAGCAGTTACTGTGCAGCATACATGTAGCTCCCAACCTTTTAGAGAGTGAGTGATTTCTGAATTTCTGCTTGCTGTGTAGTCTGAACAAACAGAACTGAAACTATGCGGTGCTTCCATGCTGTTTTCAGTATGTACAAAAGTACCACTAGGTGTATCCCTACAGTTAAAAGTATTTTTCTCTTTCCTGGCCAAGTGATGTGGTTTCTATACACAATAAATAGAAAATAGCTGACCCTGTGCATGTGTGAATGGATGAATAGTTACAAGCAGCTGCCATTCGCCAAATGTCTGTGAGAATAAAGCATTCATTCACCTAGCAAGCAATGATAATAATGATCTTTTGATGCTCTCCGAGTTCAACCTGAGAAGGAAAAGTGAATTCACATAGTGAGTAAAACAGGTCCATGGAGACCATCTTGTCAGTCTTGTCAAATACTAAGTTGATGCTTGTTCAGCTGCCTGTAAGATTTTTCTGCTCATCACAGTCAAGGCTAATAGAAAAAAAAGATAACTTAAACATTTCTGCAGTATCCTTCTGACTCCTTTACTAAAATCATAAAGGGTCATGTTGGAAGCTGCTGGACAGATTTCTCGTATAAAGAGATTTTTCCAGGAGTTACTTTTTTATGACACCTGTGTGGGGTGAAGTGGTATAAAGAGATGTGGGGGTGGAATTTTTATCCTTTAACTTATTAATTTCGCAAAGTACCTTCAGATTTCCACAGCTTGAAGATACCCTTAAGCAGTAGTAATTTGTAGGCTCTTCTCCTTATTTTAGATTAATCTCCTTTCACAACTATTCACATAATTCTGCTTTGACTAATGAATTAAAAAGGAAGAAAGCATTAGCAGTTAAAATCATGTGCACCATCAGGTTTCTAGTAAAGCAGCTAGGAGAAGTAAATTAGACAACTTCTACCTTAATTTGATAATAGATATATGAGGCATGGGGGGGGTGGGTTCTGCCTAAAATTCAAAATCAGAATGATAAAAAGAGGGAAAAAAGATGTTATGTGGTATGGTTTTAAAAAGATTGATAAATAAGAGTGATTTTTTTTCCAAAATTTCATGGTGCTGCAACTCCTATATTGAGATTTTCAAAAGAGCACATTTATCGAATATGTTTGTGAACCTAAATGCATAAATGCATAAAAGCAGGTCCTTATTTTCCCAGCTTCCTGAGAATCCCACTCGTTAGGTTACCTCCACTGACTTCAAATACTATAGCTAGCAAGTACTGGCAATTCTAAATTAATTTTTCCTACGTTCCCTGCTCTCTGATTTTGTAGTCTCCCTTTGGCAACAACCAGAGATGCATGATGTTTGGACTCCCAAGCCACATCTCCTTCAAGCAGTGAGTCTCATCACCCTTATTCCTCCCAAACTCTGAAACTGAATTACCTTCTCAGCACTAGGTATGACAGACCCAGACTCTTCAAATGACTCCCTGATCCATCAGTTCTATTGTCACATCTGCCTCTTGGTATGTCCCTTCACTCTTTCCTTCATAGTTTTCAAGCTAGCAAGTTGAAAGGCAATATTTCCTGTTCTTCTCACTCAGCTCAGCTCCAATTGCAGGCCCAATTACCTCTGCACAATTGTTATTTCACCTTTCTGCCAGTTACCCGGTTCAGCAATTTCTTGAGCCACATTAGTGATTCCTTTCGAGTTCAGGCTGCACTCCGTATATTGTGTTTTCTCACACTGAACTCAGCTGCTCTGAGATAAATCTGAGATGCTCAAAAATACAGCAAGTGCCTAAGCAGTTTTCCCATGCTCTGTGTGAAGACCCCAAGCACACTCTTACAGTAATAAGAAACCCTATCAGCACAATTATGAAGTCTGATTTTGAATGCTGTCTACAGATTACTTAGTGCCTACTTAAAGACTGATAGAATAAAAGCCAGTCTCTTCAGGGAGACAAAGCCCTGTGTATTGAAATAACAATAACATCTACATTGTGTCACAGCTGGCAGTGTGTCTTTCCAAAAAACCTGGACCAAGACCCAGTCCAAAAATATAAGAGTAGAATTTCTACTGGGAAAAGATATGGTTAAGACAACTCTACAGAGCTTACTTGCTCTCCTCTCTGCCAAAGGAACTTTTTCTCTGCTCTTTGGCCAAATTTTCACAACATGCTGAGCCCCCTCTTTGTAGGACCCCTCTTTGTGGGACCCTTGTCAGCAGATTTTTCTAACAGCTAACACCCTATTAAATAGAGACCATTAGCTCTTCCCTCCATGTACACCTACCTGCCTTCTATATTTGAGTATTGTTTCAAAAAGGACTGGTATGACAGGTGGGCAAAAATCCTGCCCTCTGCTCTCAACTTTCCTGGGTTGAGCTGTGTGGGGAATATATGATTCTGCTTTCCTGTTTTACACAGCTACTGAAGACTCTCAAATTTCATGGTTTCTCTTACAGAAAATCTTTCAACACAAAAACAGACTGTCTCCTTCAGGAAAAAGATGAGAAAATATTTCCTTAAGAATAACTTAAGAAAAACAGAGTGTAGCCACTCAAGGTAGCTGCAAACCCCTCACAGGACACGCCCCTCTCTTGCTCAGTAATTGCCATTTCTTTATTTCTGCTCTCAAACCAGATTTGAAATTGCAGTGAAACGTGTATTAGAAGAATACTAATACTATCAGTTGCAGTGCAAGTACCATATGATGAAATATATATTGTATGTTATATATTTCCATTTGCCTTCTTCCAAGTTTCTTGACACCATGATATGCTAGGAAATAAGTTTAAAACATTTAACTTCAGAAAAACCTTCGTCTCTGAAATCTCATTTAAAAGCTCCACTGAC
>VWZS01007390.1:23561-58555 GCA_013397075.1 Rhabdornis inornatus | reverse complement strand
AAAAAAAAAAAAGAGAGAGAGACTCAGAAGAGATCAGAACAGCACTTTAGGAAATTAAAAAATTCTTAAAAGAAGGAATTTTAGGACATTTGCATGTCTACATATTGCATCGTAACACTGACAGTGCCATTGGATGCAATGAATTATTTGAACCTAGTATTTATATTAAAAATAGAGATTGTAAAATGAAATTTGACTGACTTCACTTGCAAGAAACTCTGTGCCATAAAGCTGTCCTTTCTCTAATCAAAATATCACCTGAATGAAGTCATCATGTTTGGCCTGATTGCATTTTTTCTCCATATATGTGCAGCTGCATTTGCCTCTCCATAAATGTCATTTGATTATGAGAAAATAAACAGGGAAGGACTCACAGGGAGTCGGTACAGGGCCTGCTTGTTTACCTGCCGCAGCTTTCCCGGCTGAAGAACAAATGTCATGCAAATGGTGCACCAGCAATGAGCTGCCAATCATCCCGCCTTGGCATTCATGGTGATTTGCTAAATCATTTAAAGAGACATGCTTTACTAAATGAAAAAATATCAGCGGCAAGGGCCTGTGTTTAAACATGGGGCTGAGTTATTATCCCAGTAGGCTGGAATGAAATGAAGACATCTTCCAATTAAAGCTTGCAGATGAACCCAGACAAACCCCCCTTTTTTCATAAAGACAGGCAGATTATGATTGGGAGAGAACAGCGACAGAGGCTTTCATTACAAGCTGATTATGGTGATATAATTCCCAGTGCTGTGCGTCTGCAGGCCCAACTTCACATTTGAAGGTTTTTAATATAATTTCCTTAGGGTGAAATGCTGAAGATTTATTAAACTTTATGAAGGGCTTACAGATCCAATTTAAGAGGACATATCATAGGGCAAAACTGACAGACGATAAAATACATTCCAAGAATAAAGAAAAGAAAGAAAAAGAAAAGAAAAACAGAGATGAAGAAAGGAAAGAAGGAATGAGGAAGGAGGAGGGGAAGAATGAAAGCAGGAGAAAAGGAAGAAAGAGAATGAGCAACAGAAAGAAGTGATTTTAAGTTTGGAAACTGTATAAAAGGAAATATTTGTTTATTTGAGCTATTCTTTTTATTAGCAGCACCTATAATTTTCTAAGGTTTGTTCAGAATTCAATTAATCTCAGGTTTGTTTCATGCTTAATAAAATATAAGTTTTCAGATACTTAATGCTTAGATAACTGAAAATTTTATTGGCTAGAGCAAAAATGGATTTGAAAAATAGTTGAGGGACATCACTTTTTTTGGTTTTCTTTCAGGTAAAGACTAGCTATATTTTTGAATTTATATGCTCCTTGACACTCCTTCTCATTCAGGGATTACTCTGATTTTATGGTGGTGTGTTTCCAATTACCCTTACAGTCATTTATGTGAAAGTAATAAGTGGGTAATATGTGTAACTTAATATACAATAATAACTGTAAACTTCTGAGCAATTCTTAAAAGACTTAACTACATACACGTACATATATATACAAGCATGCACATGCATATCTCAGTTGGCAGTGAGTTTTTTCTTTTACTGCGTGTGAAGCTGCATTCTTAGATGCATTAAAGAATATCAGATCTTGGTTATAATGTATATTCAAGAAAACAAGTCAACTCATTTCATTGTTAGAAAATGAGAAGCAAGGCACTTTTATTTTTTTTTTAATATCAGGGCCTGATTATTTTTTTATCCTCAAAAAAAAAAAAGGGAAGAGGGAAGTAAAACAATACAAATGGAATAATGAATGTCAGCAGCCCTTCACTTTGGACAAATGAAAAACAACTAAGTCCACCCCTGTCAAGTAAAACAGTGAGAGTTAGGAGGAAGAAGTGTGATTCTGGGAGATTCAGTCAGTTTTTATATCTTTCAAAGATGTGAAATTCACAAAGGAGAACAACTCTGACCACACATCAGCTGAACTAAAGGTAGATGAAACAGCCAGCTCTTTGCATCATTTCCTTTGCTATTTTGTCTGCAGAAAGTAAGATTTGCCAGCACAAAACTAAAGTGTTCCAGGTCTAACCTCTTCTTCTTAGTCACACATCATGTAATCATTGCTATGATGAACAAGGATTGAATAATAGATGAGGATACAATATATATGTATGTAATACATACATGTATATATATGCGTATATATATATATACACACACCTTTGATTAGGCAGCTAAATTGTACTCCCAATGTCAAAAGGAGATACAAAATTCACAGAAAATAATCAGTGTCCTGAATAATTAGGATGTACAGATGAAATCTTGTACAGTGCTGAATTTTGTTGCCTTAATCTGAAATGCAGTTATAAAATCATTGTCTAAATTTTGCTGCCAAGCCTGCTCTAATTTGATTCAAGTCAATGTCCGGTATAAACTTTCCAGGGACAACCAAGAAATATGCTAATACTAGGTCTAATCTGGTAAGCATATTTCACTTTTCCTTCAAAATAAAATCTATCTTTTAAAAGATTACTATAAAAAACTGTGAAGTAAATGTTATTAAACAGAGACATACTAATTTAAAGATACTAATTTAAGCTCTTGGTTTGACTATCCTGGAAAGGCCACAGGAAGAATATCAGACTCTTTGTCACTCAACCTTCTTCTGATGTCACCTCAAGATGGGTTTTGATTGATTACATTGTAAGAGACACACATTTACCTTATTCTCATTTAAAATGGTTTCCTCAAAAGATGTTTGTGTTTCTGTACACAGGAAAGGAAAGGTACAGTCTATCTTCTTGACTTCGGGAAGACAGTGTAGCCACCAGCTATATTCAATTTTGTTTTATAAACATAGAATTGGACAGTAGTTTAGGTTGGAAAAGACCCAGATGTTTAGGAGACCAGACCTCTGCTACTCTGCCTTGAGTGGCTCGCAGAAAAATGGTCAATGCTTGGTAAGCACAGTCTAAGGATACAACAGCAACAGTAAGAAAAATGTAGTAGACCCTCAGACAGTATGGTAGAAGCTTAAGTTTGTCTTTCACATAAAAATATTAAAAAGGCACACCTACTGCTGCACAATAAGTTATAAATATTAGCAGGGTTGCATGCAGCTGTGTTTCATTACTATGCAACTGAGATAATAAGATGGAACTGAATTCATGAGCTTTTTTGAGATCAGTAAGCAAAGAATTAATAAAAGAACTAGAAATAAATAAAAGTGTGGCTATCAGGATAACCTTTAACAAAAAATATATCTCTGAGGGACGTGACATATTGGTTTGAGTAATTTTTGGTTACCATACTGTACACTTCCATGCCTGAATAAATATGAACAGCATAAGGCAGCATTTAACATCTCTGATTATCTTGTTGTGATAACTCTACAAGGATCCTAACCCTGAACTTGCCTGGTGTTAGGTAAGATTAACCCTGGACCATACCACGTGCAGACAATTCACAAGCAACTTTATTTAGTGGCCAATCCATGCTCTTAGCAGAGCAGTATGTGCATATTGCTGGGTTATCTATTACATCACTTTAATATATGTGCATTACTTAACCCACTGAACAGTTTGAATTATGTACCCTGTACCACAGCCATCTTAGACCTGGCCAGCTTAAGTAGTGGATATTTACTGGTTTTCTTCTTTAGAGTCACTATTGAGTACAGGCCACATCCTGTGACATTTCTTTGGCCTTCTCGGGAGAAGAAGGAGGAGAAGGAGAAGGAGAAGGAGAAGGAGAAGGAGAAGGAGAAGGAGAAGGAGAAGGAGAAGGAGAAGGAGAAGGAGAAGGAGAAGGAGAGATTATTCCAGTTCTGTACATTCAGTCTTCCTTTGCTTCTTGGCCTGACCTGATCAGGAAGGTAGGCTTATTGGTTTGTTAGTTTTCTTCTTTCCAAATAAAAGCTCTAATTAGTTTTGGTGTCCACTGAAGCACAATCTAAACCTGTGCTACGAACCAAAATCTTGTGCAAAACTTAGCTAATAAATGGCTTCTTGATTTCAAAACAAAGTCATTCCTTTTGTCATTTAGTTACATAAAATTTTAGGAAGTCAAACTTCTGGTGGTCAAAAAGACATCATCATATGCTTAGCACTCTTTTTGCCAGACTGTAGCAGAGGTATACTGAAAAAACAAAATTCAGCCATCAAAAGTCAATTAAAAAAAAAAGAAAAAAATACAGGCCTGCTCTAGCCCCGGCTGTTTGAGTCATGTCAGTCATATGCACAGCTATAATCAGTGCCTGCCTATACTTTCTCAGTCTTCCATTAGACACTTTATGAATGCTGTCCTACCCACTACGAGGCTTACATTAGTTGCCATTCTTCATACATGGTCATTTCACACCTACACAAACAGAGAAAGATGGCTTGACTAAAGTAACCTCTCTCTTTGTATTTCTCCTTTACTTTCAGCTACATTTACGTGAGACTACTGCCACGCTTATAAACGTTCACCTTAGTTTGCAAGGTGACAAGCTAAACAGGAGTTCGATTTTTAAACAGATTTTCTTAATTCATTTGGTTTTGATTTTGTGAGCTTGCAGTGATATTAAAACACGTAGGTTATCCTAAGGTTTGTAAGTATGTAATAGAAGGATTTAACAGGATTGGTTTCTGCAGGGTGTGAATACACAAAATTAAAATTTGCTGTTCACCGAACATTCAGGCTCTGATGAATGATCATGATTGTAATCTTGCTACAGTTCATCTACAAGCCATGTCAAGATAAAGAACAAATCAGAGACAACACCCATAATCCTCCAAGATTTGCCATCAAACTGACTGCATATTCTTAATAGGACTTTTCTTACTTTTAGATCTAACATATTATTGACCTGTAGAACTCATTCACTTGCTTACATTTGCAAAGTGCTGAATTACTAATAATTAAAATTATTAATTTTTATTAATCCAGTGAGATTAAGTGAACACTTCAGGATATTTCTAAAAATTTTTCAGAGGACATGTGATGAGGGTAACAGTTGCATGGACATGTGGTAAGAAAAAAAGAACATTCTTCAGACTTCTCTGCATAAACAGATCACTACCTGAGGTCAGGTGAAATGGTTATATCACTCAATTGAGAGGCATATCATTCAAGAGAAAAAGTTGCATATTTTGAGTGCTATATTTTTTATGTGTTTCCCAAGTGCCTCCAGACTGGATTATGGTGAGCAATTTATGCTAGAAAAGAATGCATTATCTGTTAAAAAATCTATCTGGTAAAGCAGTTGTTGAAGAGTGATCCATTCTGATGAAGCTATGAAATTGACTCCTAAATCCCATAGCCCGGACATGCACCGAAGTGCTATAGGATGGTTGCATAAAATGCATAACAGTAATTGCTGTGTATCCAAGAATGACTGTTAAAAAGTACTTCGAAGTAATTTTCTTGCAGCATTAGGAAGACAGCAGCAGAGAGGCTGAAACCACAAAAACTATTCCCAAGCTTTTTCAGCTCTATGAAGTACAGCAACTATTTTCCCTAATCTTCGGAAAAGTTAGGAAATATAAACCTTAATAGTTTGACATTTAGTACAAAAAATATATATGATGTGCTTTTATAAGTACTGTCTGCTCCCAAAGTCATGAATTTAAAAGCTATAATACTAAGTTCAGTCCATGAATAGCTATGGTTTAAGACTAAGCCCAGGATATGATGATTCTGAGTCATCTGTAAGACTAAATTATTAAGGACTTGCTTTGTGCTCTGGGCAAAGATATAAGAACTGAATAAAACATTTGTGCTTCCACACTAAAAAGAATTGCAAAGCTCATGTTCTGTAGAAAGGTCTATTTGCCAGTTGAAAAACAGGAAGAAAGAGAAGTGTGGGTGACAGCAATAAATAAGACTGAGGACTTGTTTAATAATAACACAGGTGAGTGAGAGCTGATTTTTCTGCCAAGTCTTGCTATCAGAAAGTGTTTCTCCTGCAGGGATAATGCTCACAAACATAAACCCAGAGTAAATCCAATTGCATGAGAAGCACCATAATAGGAGGTTGTACAGGACAGTGTCTCCAGATGTAGTGCCTGATCCCTCTAATCTTAATCTTGGTGGCCATCTTCAGCATGTTGCAGAGTATGATGTAATACACACTTCCTCCCCACCCCAGTTTTGCATGTCCTGTGGGGATTTTTCTTGACCTATCAATACAAAGAACAGAATAGTAGCAAACATGCTTTGCTGTCAAAAGGGCTCAAGCATATGTAAGTGTTTTAAGGAACAAAATTTTCTCAGTGGTAGCTATACCCTGAAACTGAAAAGAATCCCTGATGTATTATTGAAAACAAATATATCAGGGGAGGAATTGGCTGTCAGAAATGGAAGTCAAATTGATTTTCATTTTTGCTCCAGTCTGGTTCCTGTCTTCAAAGATATTCTGAAAACCTGAGACTATGTATCTTGAAGCACCTCGTGGGCAAAACACAAAGAATCTGTAGCACTCTTCTATTTTATTTCCATATGTCATTCCTTAATGCGAAAAGAAATATTGCACTGATAATTTAGAGAATTTGCCACTTTTGAAATCTCTCCTTATCATAATCTCAGGAGCAGACATAACATGACATAATTAATTACTGTATATTGCTGGAAATTGGTAGTAAGCACACAGTTATAGCTGAGATATACCTTTGATAGGTAAACTGTGTAGAATCTGAATCCAAAGGAACATGGAATATGTTCAACACTTGAAGAAAAAGACCATACTCCCATTGAAACGGTTATGATTTTCACCATTGACCGCCAGGAACTATACAGATAGAAAGTTGAAATTGTCCCATGGCTAGTCTCAAAGAGAACGGTGAGCAGTTCAGTATTCATAAGAGCTATGCTGTAGGAAAACATTGCCTGGTTAGCCAAAAAGCAAGGAAATCTAGGGGAAGGAAGACTGTAAATAGTTTAGCAAACCACTGAAAAATCCATGGAAACTCATGTATTTTACAGACTAGCTCCAAATATCATCAAGAGAGGTAAAGCCTATTGACACAATGAAATTACGAATCTATGGAAATGTGTTGACCTTTGGAGGTTTTGAAAACATGGTGGAAGAGGAGGAATAATGCAATTGGAATCTCTGTAAATATTTTCACATCTGTAAGCTTGAAAGGACCACATGCACTTGCGAAAACACAGCATGCTACCTTGAACATCCACTGGCTTAGTGAAGCCATAAATGGTCCAAGGGTCTTGGAAGAGCTTTGGAAATATGCTTAGTTTCATTAATGTTTTTCTGCTGCACTCACAGTACCTGTGACCCCTCAATGTGCATATGAGAGTTCCACTGAGAAAAGTGAAAAACTGCAACACAAAAAATAAATTAGAGAAATCAGAATAATTAAGAAAAAACTATTTAATTTTTATCTTTCTAGTATCTTTTTTCCTTCTTTTTCCCCCTAAAATCATTACTCTGTGGGCAGGTACTAGCTGTTCCAATACAAGTAGGTCTTGCTATTGAATATATTTAAAAATGGCTTCTCAAAAATCAAGAATTCATTAATTTTGCTCACAGGAAAATGTTCTAAATGCATCCATGAAAGAATACTGATATGACAGCAAAAAAAGAGTGACATTTCACCCATAGGTGATCTTCTTCCTTCTCTTAAATCTCAGTTCAAGGGACAGGAACAGTGAGGGACAGCCATCACCAAGAGGACTTGTTTAACTAAATTCCCACAGTCTTTCTACCCTAAACGAAATCAACTCACACACCAGAGTTTGATCTAGTCAAGTAGCTCACCTCATAGTAAATTTAATGATTAGCTGGCAGATTAGATTCATGTATAGAATTGTATTAAAATCTTTTGCTAAAATCAAGGTAAAATATGTCCATAGCTTTTGCTCTGAGAAGCCTTTCAGATACTCTAGCAGTTCTTTCAGATATGTTAAGCATGACCACATTGCGTGAGCTCAAGCTGATTTATGTTTAATTAAGTAAAATATCTCATACAGAGCACTCTGTGTTGCCTTCCTCATTCCTTCTTTTCTCGCTGTCCTTTTTTTTTTTCTTTTTTTGATGACTTACATAAAAGTTACTTAAGGTTTCAAAGAATTAAAACAGAACAAAGTAATAAAAATATCTTAGGAAAGGGTGACTTATGACTCAGAAAGATCACAGCTCATCAACTTTAGCAAATGTTATCACATTTATTCTCTGGTATTGTAGGGTAACACTGTGCGTGTATTATCAATCCTTTCTCATCACACACTCCATTGCAAGGTGCATTTATAGTTCTGTATGCACAGGTGGAATGAAACACATGGCTAAATGGTCTTCCTGGGCCCTTAACCGGATTAAATTAATACAGATGATACAGAGTCACAGCAGCTGACAACTTTGGCCTCTGCTTTACTCATTGATAAAGATATTGAAATGAAATTGAAATATATGAAGTACCTGTACATTTTGAGTTTTCACAGTTGTATTTATAGTGGTCAGCCTTAGCTTCTTTGTTGCAAACAAAAGCCACAAGTCATTATTTAATCTTTAAAACTTTCAGATCTTCAACCTTCTCTTTTTTTTTTCTCTGTATTGTTTCTTTGAAATGTACACAGACAAATTCAGAAGGTGAACAGGGATAGTCTCCAAATCTAATGATAAACTTAAACAGCTTGTGGTTGTTTTGCAGAGATGCTGCCTCTGAGTCTACTGTCACATATCCATGCATTACTCATAGCTATGGCAAGATTCAGATCTATTTTATTAGCCAGATGCTGTTTTTCTCTCTCATGCACCCGCAGTTCATTGAAGGAACAAGCAGAGAAAGGTTTGGCCTTAATTCTTACCTGTCTTTAGAATATAAAAGATCAAATCATTTTAACATCTGTAAAACTGCTTAATTTATATCCATCATTCAGTATAAACTAGTTTAGAACTACAATCACTCATTATTAGGAGACTATGCTTTTTGCAACCCTTTTCGATTTCTTCTGCCATCTCATCTTGTTCCCTTTTCTGAGCAAGTTATCTCCACCTAACTAACTCTTTTACTATATTCAATTTCAGGCAATAATGATTATTCCCTTATGCTAGTTCTATTGTTCTGGAAGTATTCCAGTTTTAGTAATTGCATTCTGTTGACATAAAATCCCTTCTGCAGCTTCAGCTGGATACCATATTCTCCTTTACTTCCTGTTCTAAAGTGCCATGTCTTGTTGCTGTGCAGTTCTAAACAGCTGCTCTGTTCTGCTCCACTGCCTTCTGCATTTAAGCGATTTGTGCAGTCACACATTCATGTGCACGTACACAGACACACTGATTTGGAAAAGGAAATCAAGAACGCTTTACCTGCACTTGCAATGCAGGCTGCTGTATAAGTAGAGGATTGTAGTTACTTGACATTTCCTCGTTTCTGTCCCTATGAAACTTACCTAATATATTTTGAATATCTTCCTGCATCCTTTGAATAAGTTATCCTACCAACAGTTATTTTCTTTTCCATGTTTCTCAAATCCAAATATAGATACCTTAGCCTTTTTCTTTACCTGACATCCTTTAAACAGTTTTTAAACTCTATTGCTTTTTCACTTAATATATCTTCTTTTTCACTCTGTAAGGTAATCTTCTAATTAATTCCTGGTAGGTTTTGTTTAGCTTGGTATTTTTTTCCAATCAATTCCCTTACCATGTTGTGCCTTTTGAAGTGCCTCTCTGCTGATTTCATCACACAGATACCTCTGTATGTCTTTTATAGAACTCTATACTGCTGTTTTAGAGTGACTTAGCTTGCTTCAGTATTGCTTGCTTTTCATATTAACCCTGATATACAAATAATTTCTGTCTATGCACAACTTAACTCACTCTCATACATTTCTGGGTGACATCTAACTTACCTGACTCTGCCAAGAGCCTTCCAACATATGCTGATTTTTTGCAATTTTACATTCAGGTTGTAGATTTCATTTTGCTTCACTCAGCTTGCATTTTTATTTCACATCCAACTTTGGGGTTTCCTATAATTAAAACAGAAAAATAAGAAGTGTTCTCATAATTTGATGTTCACACACCCTCCTCCATCTGATCCATCCATCTGATGCAGTCTGAATATCCACCTTCCTCAGCCATTTCAGAGAATCATGTATTGGAATATTTTCATCAATAGAATATATAGAACAACTATTTTCTTTAGTACCTGTGTTTTACATTAACCCTTATCTCACTTGATTCTGCCAGATGTCTTTCAGTATTGAGGTCATGAAGGGAAATGGCCCAAGTTTTTTCTAATATTTGTGTAATTCTTGTAAAACCTGATTACTTGAAGGTCACTGATGGTTATACTGAAGTAAGAAAGAGAGGTTTAGGGAATTAGCGCATATTTTTGGAACATGTCACTGTAAATTTTAAACGGTTATCCTTCTAATGCTTAAATTTGAGACTAAAATTTCAAATGAGGAAAAAATAAGTAAGAAGAAAGGTAAAAGTAGGACTCATCAATCTATTTGAGAAGAACTTTTGTATTTTAGAAAAGACCCAGTTAATGAATTACTTTCAATCATATCCTTGTTTTGCCTGCTGTGATAAATATTTATATTTCTACAAAGTTCATATGAATAATTTCCAGTTTATTAAGTGATTCAAGGGAACATTCTAATATGACGAATTCTTAGTTGTGATATTTCTGGTTGTTTAAAGATTTTTTTTTTTTACTGTCTCAATAGAGTAAACAGTAAAACAGTGAACAACAAATAATTACCATTTTCATTCATGCACGCATATTTTGTCATTCAGATGATTACCAGTCATTCCCAAAACATTTGCTTAGTGCATCTGCCTAACTTGAAGGAGTGTTAGGTTTTCTATCTTCTTTTTAGGTTAGGCTTGTATGTTTAGTCAATATAATAGCAGGTACAGAAATTCACAAGGCAGCACATAGTGAAAGAAAAAAATTCTGAGCCAATAAATATCAAGCAGTTTTAAACTGAATGTAGATAATTAGAAAAACATTTTTAAAGTGTCAACAAGATTTTTTGGCTGCATTGAGAAAGGGGTAAAGAAAATATATATGATATGATATGATATGATATGATATGATGATATGATGATATGATGATATGATATACTAAGTGACAAGACAGTGTTCTGTCTGATTCCCTTACTTCCAGTAGGAAGTAGCAGAAAGACAAAATGCAAAGTGCAACAAATTTGACTAGAGCAAAAATAATAATTTTAATAGGTAACTTGGTGGACTGTAGCATTTGGACTGCATTCAAGCCCCCAAATGGCTGCATTTTTGAGAAATGTTCCTACATGTTTAATGTTTATGTTCCTACATAATGTGCATAAACTGAAAGATGGTAGATTAGGTGTGTGCTACTACATTCATTATTAAACAAAATCATTGGGCTCCATACTCAGCAGCTCTTCTGTTTATCCACAGTGAGCAAGTTAGGAACTGATTGCTCTTTTAACAGCAAGGATGATCTTTGTTTGGTATGAGGGAAGGGGTGATCATTTGGATAATTTCTTAAGTGAACTCACCCACATATAACACCGGGTAGCACAGACATCAGGCTAACCTTCCTTCACAGTTTGGAAATTAAATTTTGGGCCTAACTTCTACTATATCACTATCATTCCAAGCTGGCACTCTGCTGAGGAGAGATTTCTAATCATGTCAATTTTTGCCATGTAACACCAGTTTTTTGATGGGCTACGAAAAAGCCTACTAGGAGTTAGACTACAGTGGCTTGTAAAAGATATCTACCTACTTTTCTTCTCAGGCTTTTCACTTCTGATAAACAGAGTGGCATGGTTATATTATCACACTGCAGATATCCCAAGCTGCAGCATCGATCCAGTTGGGGTTCTGCACTCAGCTAATGTATGTATAGCTATGTATTTTTTGTTAATTACTTTCCTCAGAGATATCAAATTTTTGAAATGCACTTTTAGCTCATTAGATACCCAATCAGCATTCAAATCAAGTACTGAGTCAGCAGATTTTTAGGTAACTGCAATAATTATTTTAATCTTTCAGAAACAAGAAGCTACTCAATTTGGAGAGGGGGTGATAGTGTTATTATATATCAAGGGAACCATGCTCTGTTTCAAATATTGTTTAGCAATGCAGATGAGACTGTGAAACGATACGTCTTCAGCAGGCTATACTTAAGGATGCAGAACAATTCTAGACAAAGTGTTAATTATTTTTGTCTCACAAAGAGTTGAAAAACTGATTTTTCTTTTTGCCTCAACATAAAAAGCAAACATAGATTCATATTCAACTGAGGATAGTTGCACCACTTCTAATGAAAAAAGAAAGACAGAAAAAAATCAAGAGACAACTGATATAATGAAAAATGAAACTTAGGAAAATTTGGATAAAAAGTAAATGCAGTATATTCTTGCATTTTTAAGATTTTTTTTTCTGTGGACACAGATGCAGGGTCATATATGCTATGCAGCTATTCATGACAACAGACATGAATAGAAATTTGAGTTTTGGAAGGGGAGCATATGGAATCTTCTATCCTAATACATAGAATCAACCTGCTGTTTATTTTTGAAACAAAGCACACCCGCCCCCAATTAAAAAAAGGTATAGCATTTTCTCTGACTCTGCTTTCAATTACACTTATACGTCAAATGTTTTCAGAAGTACTGCAAAATTGCAAAGACTGAGGTTTGCCAACTGTTAATAAGGTGTTCAATGAGAATTCTCTCAGCTGAAAAGCAATATCATTGAATAAAACCATGTTTAAAAGAAATAGTCCAAAAACCTAAAACCCCCTTCTACCCATTTCCATTCAGTTATACATTAGTGATATAGTATCATCTTCCTAGCTGGCTGTCATTCTAGTCTCTTTTTTGACAAAAAATAATAGTTTGTTGTGCTTCTTCTTTCATGTTCCTTTAGTTTTTACAGCTGCCAATGCATCCTTTTTCTTTGGAGAGGGAGAAAGATCCCAGCTATACTTCATCGTATTCTAGGAGGAGAGGTTAAGGACATTGAAGAAACCTTTGCATAGTAGGCATCTTTGTCTCACTCTTACTATTTCATCGCAGAACAGCAGAAACAAAGCTGGCAACCTGTCATCTTCTGCCAAGAAAAGCAAGTAGTTTTCCTTCCCTGTGACCTTGCAATCCAGAAAAGCTGGGGGGAAAAAAGAAAAGAAAATTAAAAAACAAAACAAAACAAAAAAAAACCCCAGAGATGTTGTGGTCTTTCAGCAAAGAACTTACAGCTGGATACAACACAGCTTTGCATTTTGTGAGATGGTCAATTTTACCACAGTTCAGAAACATAAGAAAATAATACAGGTATAGCAGCCTTTTTATGCTAGAGCTCAAATGCAATTCGTGATCTAACCAGTATAACATCCTGTCTTTTATTTTTGAGGAAATGAAGGTTAGTTTGAATAGCCATGCACATAGTTCTTTGATATAAGGAGTTAACAAATTATGTATTCAAATCATTATTTGTTTCTGCTGTAGTAGCTTCTGTATAAAACCATGGAATGGCTTGGGTTAGGAGAGACCTTCAAAGGTTATCTGATTCAAACCCCCTTGTGAACAGCAGGGACATCTTCAACTAGGTCAAGTTTGCTCAGAGTCCCATCCAACCTGACCATGAAATTTTCCTGGGATGGGACATCCACCACCTCTTTGGACAACCTGTTTCACTATTTCACCATTCTCTTGTAAAATGCTTCATTATGTCTAGTCTGAATCTACCCTCTTCTAGTTTAAATCCACTACCTTTGTCGTATTTACTACATGTCCTGCTGAAAGGAGGATGGATGTCCCCATCTCTCTTATAATACCTTGAAGTACTGAAAGGCTGCAATATTGTCTTTCAAGAGCCTTCTGTTTTTCAGTCTGAATAACCCCAGCTCTCTCAGTTGTTCTATCACTTTGATCTTTTCTGTGGCCTTCCTCTGGAGCACCTCCAACAGTTCCATGTCTTTCTTGTGTTGAGGGCTCCAGAGCAAGATACAGTACTCTAGGTGAGGTCCTTGTACCAAAAGTACATGTGTATCACAAAAACCATATTGTTTGAACTCATACTGTGTTCTGAGCAGAAGAGGACTCTGTTCATCAATGAAATGATATGTCACCATCGCCCATTTATTTTCTTCATTTTTAATTTAGACCCTGACAGAGAGTGGGGTCTATTTGAGACCAAGACTTGAACGTAGAAATCTACAATAAAGCATGGATACAAGTAGAGGGAAGACCCATGACTGCAGAAAAGAGAGTGTGGACACAATTGTTTTATATGTACTGACTCTATTGTGCTATGGTTTGAATGCATGGTACAAAGTAGTACTTCTGATACAATAAGACATTTTTATTTCCTGACTAACAAGTATTAGGGAAATAAAGCTTCCTGTAAAATAAACCTTAAATTTTGAGAAGTGTAAAGCACTAAAGTTTTCCTGTATTAGCCAATGACACCACTTAAATAAAGATTCCACTGAAGTTTTTAAACTCCGATTTCCATTTCTTGAAACCTGCAGAAATATGCTATAAGGACAGAGCTTAGGGTTTTTTATTTATTTTATTTATGAAAAAAAAATCGGTTTGGCTAAATTGGTATGATTGTTCTCAGGCATAAGTATTTTTCTCTTTTTAGGCAAGTGTAACATATTCTTGTTCATATAAATATATAGTGACATAAACTTACTCTTTTAAGTTCTCATTCATAATCAGCTGTTTCTGCTGATTGAAAGAAAGGACAAGTAAACAAATCTTTTAGAAACTGCTTTATGCATGCATTGGAGAAGTATTAGCTAGAGCTGCAAACTAGTATGCAATTTGGTTGCTAATATTGTAGACAAAGCTTTCCTTGTAAAAACAATCCAGTGCCAGATACTTGACTTGACATCCTGCTGAGAGATTTCAAGAGGACTTTGCAGAATAAAAATTAATTTAGAATACCAGAAAGTAGTATAGAAACTACTATACGGGCAGACACAAAGCATTCTTGGGGCTAATTCTTTTATTTATTTAAATAGTTTTAACTGCAAGGTCTATACAGGGAATTCAAAGCCCAGCAATTGCATTAGGCATAACAACCCTATGACAGTGCATAATAATTATCATAAATACTTTAACTTTTTGTCATGCGTGTTGCTTCATTCTGGGTTCATATGTCAATTTGAGTGCTAAATAAACCATTGTGTGTTAAGAAAAAGGGGGAAAGCCTTGAGCTGAAATGTTGCTCAGATTAACAAATTCTATCAATCTCTTCACCAAGGTGTGTCCACAGAGTATGCAAACTTTCTGGTGGATGGATGCATCCATCCATCAGAGCTTGTGGCCAGCTCTGATGCTGTTTCTGGCACTGTCTTCCATGTTAGTGGAAAGTGCATTTATCCTGTCTCTCAATTCAGTGTTCTATTGCTGCTTATTGAATTGCGAAAAGCTATTTTAGATTTCTTTATTCTCACCTCTTCCTCAGGAGCTGTACCTTAACTAATAGGAGGGCTTGAATGTTCCAGAAAATCTCAGCATTGTAGTGTTATAAAAAAATGATGACCTGAAATACTAGAAATGTCGAAGAAGTGCAAATGAAATTAAATACTGCCTCTTCCTATCGTCTAAAAAACCCCTGAAGATAAATTAGATGAGGTTATTAGTACCGTTAAAACAGGGTCTCTTTTCCCAATTAAAGTATCTAGGATGGTATCTAGGATACAGCCAAGAGAGTTTAGGCTCCTTCATTACATATGATACACTACCAGATTATTGGAAGCCTTAGTTGACCTGAAGCTTTGTTGTTTCCTATCTTCTCATACATTTAGGCCAGTGACAAATCAAGGGAGATCTGGTTAGGGAGGGCTGATGGCTGAAACACATAAGGTGTGGGCTATTAGTCAGTTGCCAGAATATCAGAAGTTTTCAGGTGGTTGTGGTTTTTTAGGGAATTTTTAAAATAAAACTGCATTTACAGTGGGCTGTCCAATATGCTGCAATATCTTGTCCAATATGCTGCATTTTAGTATGGGGGTGAAAGGGAGAAATAATGAATGCAACCAATTTACATTTCCTTTTCTGTCTGTCACAATAGGTTTTGTCATGTGAGTAAAGTTATGGCATTTTTCCATTTAGTGGTGTCTTGTTCACTGAAAATTCCCCTTTCTCCAAGATACCATGAGTTGTTAGAGACACATCATTGCTTCTTTACTTAGGAGAGGGTAGTTCAGGAGGCCTCAGACTAACAGGAATTTCTGCTAAGCCTGGGAGACCTCAGCAAAACAGCCTCTGCTGAGTGTTCTGCACAGCCTGGTTTCAAGTGGTAGTGTGTGGCTCTGATTTAATACAGACAAGGGTGAAAAGCAAACAAGGTGAATTGCTTAGGGTAATAATATCTGAAATGTAGGATTTGAATAGGTTTTTTCTCAGTACTATCTTACCGGGATATGTTTTCAAGCTACTGTTCGCATCCATTGTGAGGTTAAAATAGTTCATCATTTTATCAGGATTATTGAGGGTATGACTGGGGACTTAATAGTGTGGTAGTGCTTTCTGTCACAATTTAATGGTGTATTGATCTGGGAGTGAACAATCATGACCTTCAACTGCTTACAGATGCTTTCAAGGGGAAGAGGCTTAAGGAGGTTATTTCTGAAGAACTGGTTATGGTGAGCCAGAAGCCGTCTGGATGTGTGCCTCCTAAACAGCATGGCAACTTGGAAAATGCTTGCCTATGTAATGACACCTGAAAAGAGAGAGATCACAGAAGATTCATGACCAGCCACTGTTATCACAGGGAATCAATAAAGCCATCATGAGTATCATTAGCAGACAGCAGATTCAAGTCTTAGGCTGGTTAGGATCTGTGTTCAGAGGTGTCTTTGCTCACAGTGTAGCAAGTGTGCAGGCCAAATTATGGAGTAATTTTTCAGTGACATCACTAAAGATCACAATTTGGAGGAAAGTGACCATGTTTCAGAAAAACACCGAGCTCTTTTAAGGTCTATGCTAGCAATGCACTCTCTTATTCTACAATCAATAGATTTCTTGTTTCTGGTTTTATTTTTCTTCCCCAGCTATTCTCCACAGAAACAAAATAATAGTAGCGAGAATGATCAGATAGACATTCAAAAGTTCAGAAACATCTTCAAAAATCTTGAAATCCTGCCATGGAAATACTGGTCTCTCCTTTGAAATGTTCCATCCTTATGTAAAGGGATTAGGAATGTGGATCTTGATGTAACAGCAAAGATACACTTTAAAAAAAATCAGATCACCTAGGTACTGTAACAGACAGATGGATAGATAGGCATGTCGCTAGATATGATATATAGCTACCTAGCTAGCTAGATGGATAGATTAGGTGAAGAAAAGTGTATATCCAGGTGTTGTGGTTTTACTGGCCCAACCCAACACCAGGCATCCATGAGAGTCACTCACTCACCCTCCCCTACCACAGCTGGGCAGAGGAGAGAGGAAAAAAAAATTAATGAAGGCTTCATGAGTTGAGATAAGGACCAGGAGAAACACATCAAGGGAAAAACAGCCTCAACTGAAGTTGCAAAGTGAAATTTACTACTAACAGAATCAGAGGAGGATAATGAGAAGCAAAATAGGCCCTAAAAACATACCATTCCCCCCCCCCAGCCCCTCCCTCCTTCCTACAAACAGTGCAGGAAGACAGGGCATGGGGGGTTTTGGTCAGTTCATCACTGAAATTTTCTTCCACTGCTCTGGGAGAGGAGTCCTTCCCTATGAGGCCATGGGGTCCCTCCCACTGGAGACAGTTCTCCATGAACTTCTCCAGAGTGGGTCCAATCTCACAAGCAGCTGTCCTGCCAAAGCTGCTGCAGTGTGAGTCCCTCCCACGGGCACACAGTCCTCCCAAAACTGCTGTGGCATGGGTCACTGTTCCATGGGGTGCAGTCCTCCTAGGACAGGCTGCTCCAGCATGGAAGCAAAGGCCCTCTCTCCACTGGGTCTCCCACTGGATCACAGCCTCCTCCAGGGATCCACCTGCTCCAGCATGGGGGTCCTCCATGGGTTGTGGGTGGATCTCTGCATCCCCCATGGATCCCCACGGGCTGTGGGTGGATCTCTGCATTTCCTGTGGATCCCCACAGGCTGTGGGTGGATCTCTGAATCCCCATGGATCCCCAGGGGCTGTGGGTGGATCTCTGCATCCCTGTGGATCCCCAAGGGCTGCAGGGCACAACTGCTTCACCATGATTTCACCACAGCCTGCAGAGGAATCTCAGTTCCAGTGCTTGGAGCAGCTCCTGCCCTTCCTGCCCCACTGACCTTGGTGTCTCCATGTTTTTTCCCTCACATGTTCTCACCTCCTCCTCCTCTTCTCTGAGTAGGAGCAAAAACCCTGTGACTTTGGTTTGATTTTCTTCTTAAATATGTCATCACAGAGGCATTACCAATTTTTCTAGTTGGCCCAGCTTTGGCCAGCAGCATGTCCATCTTCAGAGCTGTCAGGGATTGGCTCTGCTGGACATGGTGGAAGCTTCCAGCAGCTTCTCACAGGAGCCACCTCTGTGGCCACCCTGCTGCTAAAAACCAGGCCATGCCAAACCATCAGGATACAACTCCTGACTGCAGTTTTGCAATGGTGAATTTTGAATTTTGGACATTATGGGTATTAAACCTGTCCTTCCTGCTGTCTGATCGTTTCATATATCTTTGACTGAAAAGAGTTTTTTGCCAAAGGAGAACACTCTACTTTTTTGCTTCTCTATAAATGCCTCTTATGTTATTTGTTTCATTGCCTAATATTGCAGCATCGGGCATGCTGAGTGACACACCTACTGGAAAAGCACTCTCCCGTCTGTTTTGACAAAGCCACATATGCTAGTATGCATTTTAAGCCTGTCAAAAAAAAAGCTGAATATCTAATTATTGATACACTTAAACTCTACAATTCTACATCCTAGTTCTAATACAGTTGATGTGACTTTTAGCATAAGCCTTGCCTTAAGTGAAAATTGTCTTGGGTGAACAAGGAGCTGTAATGACCTTTAAAATACTCATATATGCTTTATTGACTAAAATGCACAGAAGACAAGGTGGTGCACTAAACCATATTGAATACACGTTTACATGGCAGTGGGGTGGGGGGGAACAATTTGTCTGAAATCGAGTAAATAGCCAATAAAAATTCACCTTGTCTCTATATTGTCCTAGGAGAGGCAATCACATTTACATTTATTAGAAGTAATGATGTAGTGTCCTGCAGATAATTAACACAATAAAATGCTGTTAATTTCACAGTGTCATTAAAAAATTTGCCAGTTTAAATTAGAAAGTGATTAACCCTCTGAGCGAGGCAATGACATTTCCATTCCCAGTCTGTGAATTAAATTTGCAAGATTTTTTTTTCACTTTGAATGGGAAATATTCCACTGATGTTGTCCTTTACTTTTCCAGCCTCCCACTCTGTCCAGTAAGGAAATTCATGGGCTAAACTGTCTGAATCCATTACTATTTCACACAGCTAAGCCAAGATCATACCACAGGCATGGATGTGTTAGTTACTAGAGGATAAAGTCCCTCTAAAAGAAAAAAAGAACTAATAATCCCTGATAAGCAGAAGTTCACTGAGTAATGAACTTCTTGTTGGTGCATGTAAGAGAGAAAGGTTTTTCCATTAATGAGGTGTCTCCAGAAAGATTTTCTTTCTGTATAATGACAGCAAATCCTTAACCTTTTGCCTGGACACTACTTTATCCATTTACTGTATCTACTTCTTCCACAACCTACTTTAATTAATACCTTAAAACAGGAATAAACTCATTAAAAGAATAGATTTATTGCACAACAATTTAAATACTCTAACTAAAGTGAAATCCTCTTAAAGAATATTTAATGAGGGGACAGAACCAAAACCAAATGAAAACTCAGGTCAGTGATAGGATGGTCCAACACATTAAAACAACCCATAACTGAATAAATGTAATGCATTAATTTACAATGCTGCTAAAAATATGGTTGGTTAGGCACACCCCTAAAAAATTTCAAGATACATTAATAAATTAGCAATGTACAAAGACTGTACTTTAGTGGAGAAAATGTTTCCAAGGTACATAAGTTTAATTGACAAATCCTGTTAAATAATAATGAGATTTAGGCTCAAACGCTGCTAAAATTTAATTAGAAGTAAAATCCTAAATAATATCCTGTAGATTTACCATATGGTCCATATGTTCAGGGTTCTTGTTATTATAAGGAAATACCTCCACTGGAAAACTTGTTTCAGCAGACAAGGGGGAAAAAAAAATATTAATGCAGTACATTCTCCATGTCAGCATTGCCTTTCAGTTACACCATTCCCCAAATGGCACCCACATTCAGAGTGCAGTGATCATGCAAAGGCTTTGACAAAGCCATTGATTGCTGGAATTTTGGTAAGACGAGCTTGATGCCGTCATAATATCTCACTGGATCCTGTTCCAGGTGAGGTCTGAGCCACTGTCAACACTTGGGGATCAGAAACTCAGCTTGAGTCATCTAAATCAGCAGGAAGCAGCCTCCTACAGTGCACTGATAGCCACCTACACTCACGTACACAATCTAGACCAGACTCAGAAGCAGAACAGGACTTCATTTCTCTTTTTCCTGCAGAGAGAAGGGGTGACAATTTTTGTTGTAATTTTTGTTATCATCTGGATTTGTCTCTTTAATTTTTTTTTTAAAGGAAATCATTAATGATGCACTTGTTTGATCCAACTATTTAATAAGTTATTGTACCAATACATAGAACGTATATAAGCTTGGATTCTCAAATATGTTTTATGTAAGTCAAATAATTGTCTCTCAGTCACGTAAGATATGAAAGAAAATAGTAGTTGTCTTTATTCTTTATCTGCCAATACCCACTTCAGGCCACGTGATGTCCTGCGCTCCAATAAATTAATGAATGGATGTAGTAGCAGCTGCAGTAGTTGTAAGAGAACAGAAGACCTGAAGCCAGAGAAGAGTTAATCTTTAGATGGTTCAGAGTAAAGCTTGAACATTACACACGAAGGGGATGAGTGATTAATTTTGGTTTGTCATCATAAAGATGACAGTGCTAAAATCTCTTTTTAAGGAAGTCTGTCAAACCACTCTGTCCGTTTCTACAGAGCAGCCTCTCTACCAAAGTCTCTACACTTGCATTTAGGGGACATTCAAATACATTCAGAGAAGTCACTGAGCCACCTGCTACTAACAGGTAGCAGGAAGTAACAGTCTCCTGCCTCTTTCAGATGTACAATATGAGTAGTTCACCTCTTCTGTTTCTATACCAACCCATTTTTTCTCCCCAAAAAACCAAAGATCTGACCTTCTTCTACGCTTCCCGGGTATCTGACTGTGCCTTGCTAACACCTGCTCAATATTTACTGTGATATATACTGTTATTGTTATTCACCTAACACTATTTACTTACAGACCAGGGACTACTGCTCCCCTGGCCCCAACTGGCAGTCATTTCCTGGGAGAAGAGACATAGTCCCACCTCTGCACTGGCCCAAGACTGCTCCTGTAGGGAACAGAATTCTTCTACAGCAATTCTTCAGCACAATCAATTCACTGCTTCTCACGCAAAGATAGATTTATAGAAAAAAAAATCTCTTCATACTTCCCCAAATTTCTTTAGCAGAAAGAAGATCTGGTGGGTTTTTTTTAACTTATTAAATTATCTGTTTTCATATTGGGAGATTAAAAAGAAAAAAAAAGGAAAATAAATGTTTGGAAGCCACCATGTACAAAATAAGAAAGGTGGAGAGGAAAGGTAGTAAAAAAAAACCTTCCACACAACTATCAAGTTGACAGATGTTAAAACAGAGAACTGACAGTAGTTGCTCAGGTAAACTTGAATGAGTATTCAACAGCACTGCAAATCTGAGTATTACAGAAATTTTCTTTACAAATATTGTCAAAATCAGTCTTTACAAAAAAACCCCAGATGACATGTTTTTCTCCTTCATGTAAGAAAGGTTTTATATTGCTGTAGCAATGTTATGGGTAGCACCTGCTACATACAGCATTGCAAAATAGTTTGTATTATACCTACTTGTCTTTGCAGATTCATGACTTCCTGACTTCATGACTTCATTTTTGGGACCAGTTTTTTTTTCAGTTTTTACCTCTGTCTGAAAGTAAGTAGTTTTTAGAGTCCCCTGCAGGTATTTTTTTAAGTTGAATGTGGTTGAAAAAAATAATTTGCATTCTCATTTAAAATCATTACTGTTTTCTTTCTTAATACGAAACAAAAATACAGAGTTTAGATCTCTGAAGTTCAAAACCCAACTGTTGCCAAGTCTGAAACTCTATATTTTCTAGCTGTGGCAAGCAAAAATTATGGAGCATCTGGCCTGAGAGCAGTTAATATCACTGAGAGAAGTGGATGAGCATTTGGATACAGAGCTCTTTTATTGAAGCAGACAAACAGTCAAATGTTTAGCTCTGCATCACTTCAGAGTCAGCTTTGGCTATCCCAAAATTTGCAGAGGCCATAATTTGACAAATAAGTTGTCACTACTGCTGAAAGTGGACCAAAACACTATTTTCTTGGCTGCTCATACCTGTCTTCCTATGTAGCAAGTCAGATCACTGGTTGAAAAGCGGGGGTTTGTTTTTACAAACATCTGCCCACATTCAAGGCGTGAGTAAGAAGCTGAGGTGAGCAGGCAGATGGGATTACAGAGGCAGCAGCATCAGTTTAGCTTGATCAATGCATCTGAGAAGTTACAACTTGATTTCGGGAGACCATTTATCCATGATGTGCAGATTGAAGAAACTGGGTTTGATATTTTTAAATTATTTAAAGAAGTCTAAACCTCATGATTTCAGCTAAGGCTATCCTGCATGCAGCAGTAACATTGACTGATGTCTTTTAATATTTATTCTTTCACCCAGGCAATGGCTTTTAGGCTTCTCTTTCTCATCAAAAGTCTTTTACTTCCTGATTTAAGGAAATCCACTGTTCTGAATTTTACGATGAACTCTCGGAAATGGCTAAATAGAATTAATATTTAATTGTATACCAGTTTAAAAGCTCTGACAAAGGTTTTAAAAACTGGATATCACATAGCAAGACTTCAAAACCTTAGTATGGGCACTTAGTAGTTGCTTTCATATACAAAATCCTAGGTCCTAGAGAAATCACTGAGAAAATGGGTGGTGTATAACTATTTCTGAATGCAGATTATTTGAAATTTTCATGGATAGAGTGTAATGTGTATGGAGATTTCATGAGGTATACTTTCAGTCTTCTATAAAAGGATCTAAAAGCTAAGAAAATGAAAATTTATCTTTTGCAATGAAACCGTAAAATAGAGAAACTGGTTTTGATAGAAATGGTGTAAAACTCGAATTTTGGGTGCAATTTATAAAGCATTAGATTTTCAGTCTTGCTTCAGCTGATACATCTCTAGAGCTTACTTATGTGGTTAGGATATCTTTTGAACTTTTAAGTTTCTGCTTCTTTTTACAGATGATGCTAAAATTAACTAAAAATGCTATACTAGCACTTCAGATGAGGGTTTTCTGGGTAGACCTCTTACTAGGTAATAGGTTGTGGCTGTTATAATTTAGAAATTTCCATCCCAGCTTCCAAAATTAAAATAAATATTGCCTATTCGTTCTCAGGAAGGAGTGCACAGGAGCTAGTGATATCCCTAGATTTCAAATTAGTGTGGCCCAAGGCAAAACTTTGCAAAGATTACAAAACTGAGTTTCATAAGAGCATGAACCTGCTGTAACTCTGGGGCTATCCCACCCTTTCCTTAAAACACAAGCTATGACTACATCTGCATCCTACTGCTTACTCCCCCACCCTGCGGGCATCTTCTTAACACATCTTGTAAGGTGTATAAAAAGGAATCCTTCACGTCCTGTCAGCCTTTGTCTTAAAGCTGTCTACAGATATCTTCTTGTGCTGTTAATGGCAAAGTTGATGAGGATTCAGCTACATGCCCCTGCCATGTAGATGTATGATCCTCATGGTGAGAAACATCACGGAAAAAGTACAATTGATATCTACCCTCCTTGTTCCCTGAGGCCCTGAAACAAGGGATGGCCTTTGCTCTTCTCCTTCCATTGTCTCTATTTGCTGTAGGTCACTGCTGAAAGCAGAGTCCAATACTGCCATTCTATTGCTCTGTTTTGTTGCAATAAAGGACTGTGTAGTCCTCCACAATCAGAACAAACCATTGAAGGATGTGAAGCATGGAGTGGCAGAGTCTGTTCAAGGCCCTTTGCCCAAGCCAGTCACCTGTGCAGCATGTCACCTCCTTGCAGTTCCATGTTCAGGTTAGATAACAAAGATCTGACTGTGTGCTTTTCTTTCTCTGGAGCTCCTGTGAGTGTGGGGACATGCACTCACAACATCTTGCTCTGAATTAGAGGGAGAAGGATTTGATGAGCGAACTGTTAGTTGGACAAGGACTGGATTGGAGAGTTGTATCCAGAGGGTTAATGGTCAATGGTGGTTAGTGGTCAATGGCTCAGAATCCTGATGAACATCAATGACAAGTGGTGTCCCTCAGGGGTCTAAACCATGACCACTATTATTTACTATCTTCGTCAATGACTATGATAAAGGGAACAAGTGCATCCTCAGCAAATTTAACACCAACCTGAGGGGTGCAGTTGACACACCTGAAGGATAGGATGGCATGCAGAGGGACTTGAACAAGCTTGAGAAAGTGAGCCAGGGATTCACAAATGTAACAAGACCAAGGTGCTGCACCTGGGTCAGGGCAGTCCCTGGTATCAGCACAGGCTGGGGATGAACAGATCCAGAGTAACCCTGGGGAGAAGGACTTGGGGGTGCTGGTGAATGAAAAGCTGGACAAGAGCCACCATGAGCACTTGCAGCCCAGAAAGTCAATTGTATCCTGGGCTGCATCCAAAGCAGTGTGGGCAGCAGGGGAGGGAGGGGATTCTGCCCCTCTGCTCTGCTCTGGTGAGACCCCACCTGCAGTGCTGCATCCAGCTCTGGGCTCCCAGCATAGGAAGGACATGGACCTGTTGGCATGAGTTCGAAGGAGGCCACAAAAATAATTAGAGGGATGAAGAACCTCTCATATGAGAAGAGGCTGGGTGAATTGGAGGTGGAGAAGAGAAGGCTTTGGGGTGGTCTGACTGTGGCCCTTCCGAGTCTCTGAAAGGAGCGTGTAGGAAAGATGGAGGGAGACTTCATACAAGAGCATGTAGTGACAGGTCAAAGGGGAATGGCTTCAAACAGAAAGAGAGTATGTTTAGGAAGAAATCCTTTGCCTTGGGGGTGGTGAGTCACTGGAACAGGTTGGCAGGGAAATTGTGGATGACCCAGCTTTGGAGGTGTCCAAGACCCAGCTGGATGGGACTCAGCAACCTGGTCTGGCAGCAGGTATCCGTCCTGTGACAGGGGAATTGGAACCAGATGATCTTTAAGGTCCTTGCTAACCCAAGCCTTACTGATTCTATGATTCCATGATTCACCTACAGAACGTACTCAGATTTAGAAGGAGGCTAACTTTAGTCAGATTATCTGTCTCAAAAAATTCCTCTTCTTGAAGATGTTAAAATATCTCCACTGACATGGTTGCCACCATTATTATTTGCACTCTGCACACATACTGCTTTATGGCATTTTGGGTAAACAGAGAAAGACTCTTTGTTTTGGCAAAAGAGAAGAATCATAGCACCCCAACTTGGAATAGAATATTTTTCTCTAACAGGAAAGTCTGCATAAATATTTCAAGACTATTGCATGTCATTGTATTGTGAACCCAACCCTTAATCATTTAACTGTGATCTGTTTCCGGATGAGATATTAATGATATAATTTCTTCATATCCGTTAAAAGAACTTAGAAAGAAAAATGTTTTTAGACAGATAGCTCTTAACAACAGTTTGTGAAGATCTCATACATTTCCTGATTTCAGGAATAGTTCATTGAAACTTCAAAGTTCATAAAAGTTGGTCTTACTGATACTCATTTCATAATGAATGTGATAACACTTGGCAAACATTCATAAAAATGTTGGGGATAACTTTCCTAATATATTATTCCTCATCACTAATGAAGATAACATTCATCTACGTTATGAGCAGTACATTAAATCAGCAAAAAAGGTCTTGACAGTGCATTCTGAAATGGGTGAACCAATAGAAAAAATACTTTGGCTTGATAATATCTTCTCCATTACAGGCAAAAAATTCAATGCTTATACTTAAGTCAGTAAATACTGCATGTCAACACCTTCAATCACCTTAGTGCTTTCTGAAGGCATTGTTCACTATTTCATTCCTCTCTTCTTACATTTACTAACAAAGATGTGAAATGCATATTCTGAAATACCATAGCCTTTATTCTGCTGCAATTGGCAATGAGATACTTATGTTAAAATGGTAGAGATTGGTAACTGTGGATCTAATCTAATCTGGACAAAAATTCAGTTAAGCAGCTGGGACAAATCAGGGGTGTTCAAAAATGCCAGAAGAAGTACCCTCTACTTCCAGCATTTGAAGATTAATGGTAACTTTCCTAAATAAAACTTATCAAATTACTGCAAAATATTATTCTCATATCTTAGTAAATTCTATTCCTCTATAAGCACAATATCTCATTTTATTGTGGCATAAGTTGCTTCTCCATCTGAGAAATCTGAGGAACAAAAATTGAGGAACAAAATAATCTCAAGGTTTATGTATAATTTCACACTTTATCATTCAGTTAATTTGCTTCTAATCTAACTAAACACCATGCTTGTGAACAGGGAATGAGTCTGTTATTAACAGGTATTTGCTATTACCTCATGGATCAGCTGGCATGAATTGCCAAACTGTGATGTTTCACCACTATTTATTTTTTTTTGTCAGCACCGGAAGACATAGACTACTCATGTCTTGTTCTATATTTATACCAGGCAGGCCATGCTTTGAATTTTTAAGCTCATATTTTAATCAGTCTCACTTGAAAATTAAACTTGGTTTTAAGTTGAGTTACAAGAAGACCTAATATTTATAACAATACATTTCTTGCAGAATATTTAAAACACTGCAGTTTGTTTAAAAATCAGGCGTCTACAAGAGCTAAAATAATTTAGCTAAATAGGAAGTTATGTGTTAGGTATCACATTGATATTTACAAGAAGTTCAGTACTTCATTTAAATTTCTCTTAACATACTTGACTTATTGTTTTTATATCAATATATTGAGCACTTAATTTCTTCAGGAAGATAAGAGTTTGTTCCAAAGGACTTGTCACTGGAATGAAGAAAATAATGGCAGGATAAAATTTGTGACTGGCCTGTGGAGTCAATTACCTACTTATAGCTCAGCAGCACTTTGACATTTTCTTGGTAAATATGTTATGGTTTCATGCTTAGTGAGTGTATAAGGCATGTGGTGGTGGTGGTGGTAGTAGTAGTAGTAGTAGTAGTAATAGTGTTATTAGTGTTATTATCATAACCATTATTATCATTATTATTTTTAAAAGGAAGAAATTTTAAATGGGCTGAAAGGAGAGGTAACTATTAAGGTACACAATCCTGTGAAACTCTTCAAGAACTTAACTTTAGAGGTCACTATTTTTTTAGTAAATAAAACCACTCATGGGTCTGTTTTCTGCACTTTGCTCAAACACTATTCAATTCTGTTAAATTATTAACTTAATTAAAGTCTTTTAATTATTTAATCAGTATTAATTATGTTAATTAGTGTTTAACAAGAAACAAGCACTTGTTTGTTAGTAGAAAAGGCATAGATTTGTATACTTATGAAATTTTATCTTAGCTTCCTAAATGTATTATAAGATCTAAAAATATAGAACTGTAGACTATTAAGTAGCAGTCTTAAAATAAAATAAAACTGAAATGTATGTGAAGTGAGCAGCACAAATTAAAGTACCAACATCTGAATATAGCACATGCCACCCACTGTGAATAACAGTGAAACAGGTATTAGATTCACAGCCCACAAAGCTGAGGCTACAGCTTGTGAGCACTTGAATGGTACTCCTCCATTTCATATTTGCTCATCTGTTAATTCCAAATTACTTAACCCTTTGACAGAACCTACCCAGCCACACAATCAATATTAAAGCCCTGATTTTTCCTCAGAAGTCAATATATTTTTTACTCTTACTTCTCTACATGCTGGAGACCTAAAACAGTAGTAAATTTGAATAGTCAGTTACACGTGGGAGTATTTTTATTAAAGAATGAGAAAGAAAGTTTAAAGGTTTAACAATCTTGCAATTGAGATATTGTGGGCGCATGAAACTTTAGCTAATTATTTCTCTGATGAGGTAAGGATGTCCACCTCTAAAGGCAAGAATGTGGACAGTATGATCAGCAGACCAAAAGTGAATATGGGAAAACCAAAGCATAGGCTATTGTATGCCTTTCATGCTTACCAGAGAGAGGAAAATTATCTCCTTTGGGAAGGAAATGGTATAATAACAACCAATAGCTCTTGAACAAATGCAGAGCCACAGGGATGGGCCAAGGAAAACACATATATAAAAAAGAAAGTCACTGAAGATCACTCCACTCCCATAGAAAGAAACACTTTCACATGTGACCAATCACAGTTTGGTAGTCAAGTGACCAGAATCAGTTTAAAAAACTATAATACGAAAAAAATTAAAAGCTAAAAGAAGCACGCTATACTAGAAAAGTCAATAAATGAATATGACTGTCACAGAGCATTTTAGGCGAGTTAGGCAAAAGACCTGTTCACCTCCAGCTTCAAGTAAAACAAACAAAATTAGGGATTGAGTGGAATATACGAGAAGTTCATGAGCCTATGACAAGTCATGGATTTCTATTTTGGCAGCTGGCTCAAGATCCAGAGAAAGATTAGTGTATGCTACTCAGCAAAATGAATTCATGCATTTCTCTCATTGAAGATGGATGAGGTCATGAGGTCAGTGCTTTGCCTTTCTGAGTCAAATTTCATACTGTTCAAACTTGTTTCAAGATGCACCAGCTTGTGTTGTGTGACCCATTACTGGCAGTAGGCTCTTCAGTTACCGCTGCAGCAGCAGCAAAGGCTAGTGCCTTAAATCAGAAGCAACAAAGAGTTTAATTAATTCCTTTAATGTTCCTTCAACACAAAAATGCATTTCCTTAATATATATTTCAAAAAATGGATTTGACAAGACAGCATTTCCTGCAAAGCTCAAATTGTCATGAAATTTACATTATAAAGGTTGACAATATGATCATTATATTTAAAACCTCTTGAACAAGATCCTTTCCACACTGATGTCAAATTACTTGAATTCAAGCAGTGTTATGGCCCATCCTGATGTTCTGTAGGGAAATTTCCAGAGAAAATCAATCTATTCTGATGCGATTTATTCTCTTGTGGCACTCTCAAAATTAATATTGCAGGAGTTAAGCACAGATCTTCTTTTGAATTTACCATGTTTTATGAACACTGCAAAGATTGAAATTATGTAAATAATGGCCAGAAGAATTTATTTGTAAATACATTATAGAGGTGTTGTTAATTCTGCCTTTTCTTCAGACATTGGAATGGACCAATCTATGTGAATAAGTTTTTTATCTGTCTACAAGTTAGCAGCTGTGCAGAAATGTATGAACATATATATGATGATAGAGCATGGAAATTTCACTCATTTTACATTTCCACAGCGTTTCCATTTTTTGTAATTTTAGCATCTGTCTTATAACACTTGGTGATATTCTTAACATTTCACATCTGAAATCATGAGTTTATGGGAGGGTCCAAATAGCATTCTATTCTCTATTTTAGAAAAAAAAAAGTGGAGGGAGGGAAAAGGACATAGGGGATGTCAGTCCTCACAGAATGTGGCTGTCTTGATTCTTGTCTTGAAAGGGTTATTTTCTGCAGTTACCAGGAAGGGGGCATGGCTAGGACACAGAGGTTACACTTTCTATACCACCTCTTGTCATTGCCAGGAGGCAGGGAGAGAGCAGTCTTTTCTGTGGAGAAGGGGTTCCTTCCATTTTCCGTGAGAAAATGAGGTGGAAGGAGCCGCTACCCATTACTGTGTGTTTTTTTCTGTAGGAATCATTCCTCTTCTTACACCTTTTGTTATGAATACAGTTGCTGCTACTGTTCATTTTCATATCTCATTGTTGTTTCTGGTAAATTGTTATAATCCCAACCTATGATCTTTGTCCTTTGTGGCTCCAGCTGGAAGGGGGGTGGGAGAGGGAAAGCAGTGTGTGGTTTTTTTGTGGGAGTACTAAATTGGAGGCTGCAATTCCTAAATCACAACAGTGGCTGTTTTCAACTGCATGAGATATCATTTTCTGGAGAATCAAAACACAAATGTAAATAATACCTCTCTTTTTTTCCTTTTTGTATACAAGTAAAACATAAGACATTTCAGGACCTGTCTCAGTGTTTTTCCTATCAATCAACGCATAATTGATTGTAGAACTGGGATTTGCACCCAACAATAGATCTTTGTTATTCTAAGCTGAATAGCTATTTCTGTAACAAATGGCAAAATATGAACATATCTGTAGGAAGCATTAGCCCAACCAAGAACTTAAGACCATAACAAAAGGTAAACAGAACATAAGCAATCAGCTGCTTTAAGGTAACTATAAAAACAAGTCACAACTTTATCAAAGCATTAGAAACTTAGTTTAGATCTTCCATTGAATTCTAATAGAGAAAACAGTCCTTAGCAATTCAGATGTCCAAGAGAGATGAAACATTCCAAAAAATGAAAATATATATTCAAAAAATTTTAACCCTTAGCAAAGCCAATAAAGCAGTTTAAAATATAGAATCACAGAATCACACGGTCAATTAGGTTGGAAAAGACCTTTAAGATCACTAAGTCCAACCTATCACCAAACACCACCTTGTCAACTAGACCATGGCACTGAGTGCCACATCCAGTCTTTCCACACCTCCAGGGACAGTGACTGCACTACCTCCCACCTCCATGCCCAGTCAAATGAATATGAACATAGATAAATATGATAAATAATCAATACATAATCATATCTAGAATTATTCCAATTAATGATAGTAGGATAAAAATAATCCAAACCAGAAGGACAAAACCTCATGAACCTTTATCTCGATCCACAATTAAATAATCTGTTAATTGCAAAAAGGAGAACAATACCTGTATACACATACAGTCTGTAGCATGTGATAACATCCAATACAATCAGAAAATATTTGAGTTGAGGAGAGGCTTATACATGAAGACTGGAGAATTACAAGACAAGACATTCCTGAATCTAGTGAACAGAAACCACAGCATGTCAGCTGGGGAAGGCATGGTGTGAGAAATGCATTTGTGATGAATTAATTACTATGAGAACAGTGAGATAAAAGTCTTCCACATCTTGGACTTATTTTTCCACGTCTCTTGACATGACAGAAAGGATGATGTTCTCCTGCTTATGAGATGTGCAATTCCAGAAGTCTGTGATCTAAACTTTTCTATAACAATTAATTTATTGCCACTGCAAGTAACATTTATCTGAATCAGGACATTAGAAAAGCTGCTATGCAGTTACACTTCTTTTTGTTTTTATTCCACAGACTAGTTAGTCTTAATCCAATAGTCCCATTTTACTCTGATACAGCACTTCTTGTAAGGATTTTGCAAATAACTCTTTTATATCTCATCATGATGTGCCCTGTGACTTGCCACATGTACTTACAGCAGGCACTGTGTTATTCTTTAGGATTCCACATTTTTCAGTTGTCGTCTCTGTCCTGCTGTCTACTTGCCCTCTCCTAACAATTTTTATGCCCTTCTGTCAAATGTAATTGAATCTGATCAACAGGATTGAGTCTGAAGGCACTTAGGTTCCTACAGATGTCATGAAAATTGGCATCTGAACAGAGAAAGAGGTAAAGGATGAAGCACAGGCAAAATTTTTCTTCTTCCATTTTGTAAGCCAGTCAGCACACACAGAGCCTAAACACTCATGGTAAGTACTGCCTTTGCCAACTACTGTGTTTGACCACATTGCAGAAACTGGATAGAAATTCAACTAACCTTAAATACGGTATCAGTAACACCTCCTACCTCTCAATTTCCCTGAGTTCTGTCTTCCCCTCAGAGACACAGCTGCAAGATGTTTCCAATGTGCTGACAAAAAAACCCATTGCTCTCTGAAACACAGAAAAGGCAGGCATACAACTTCTCTAGCAAATTACCCCACCAAACAAATTGGTGAAAATACAGCTTGTCCCATGTCAGCAAATCCCCTGTTTAAACCTATTAAGAGCCCTGGATCCCATGCAATTTTCAAAAGGCAAAAGCTGCTGATCTTTTGTTCTGTGGTTTCTTGTCTTCATTTAATGTGTTTCATCTAGTTCTTATAATTTCTTAGTTGAAATGTGATTGTTTATCACATTTCAAACTTGGAAATCACTGGTAACTATTATTATACTGAGTTAAACCATACCTGATTCTGCTTCCAGTTAGAATGCTAATTTACTAGAGTTTGACCCATGTCAACACACTGTGTTTATTTAAAAATTCTTGTAATGACCAGCCTGGATTTTACTCCCTCCTTCTCAACATAGCTAAAAAAATTATAAGCTGATAGTTCGCTAAACACCTGACCTGTTTCAACACTTCTTTCAGCACACTTCATTTTTAATATACTGCAATTGTAAGTGTCTTTTTCCTACCCTGTTCTATACACGATGAGGTCAGGTCAATGAACAGCTGAAGCCTCTTTTTTGTTTTCCCCCTGAGTCAGTAATAATGAATGTATTGTTTGTGAAAGGTTTAGAGCTGATAGCAAAAATAGAGGTAGCACTAATCTGGCCTTTGGCTGTCAGAGCAACTTGATTCTGAATTCATTGCGAGGGGGCGAGAACCACCATCTCCTGGGTAATAATTCAATCCTATCTTTCTGTTCATTGAGCCCATAGACTTCCTTTGCCACATTAATTCCACTTGAACTATAATAACCTCCTGGCTGGGAACTGCTATTGATAAATCACAAGAGAAACTGGCAAACTGACATTGGAGGTGGACAAGCAATTGTGCACAATAGAAAAATTCAAAATGAAGTGGGATCAATAACTAGCATTGTCAGGAAAAAAAAAGTATAGTTTTTTTCTGATTTTAGACAGATTAAGACATTCTACAAGCACTCACACTGCTGGAGATTTTGAATACCCAGTACTATTTTACTTCAGGCAGAATTTTTCAATCAACTGTTAGTTAATTAAATATGAAACAATCCAAATTACATTAGCCAATGCCTGCTTTCACTCCAGTTCACAGTATCATAATAATACCTTGTTCTTCTGTCTCTTTATCTATTTTTACAGAGTTTTATCCTTCACTCATGCAGGAGCCCTCAAGAACCTGCCCTGGAGGATGCCCACTGTATTCAGTGAGCCCCTGAATGACAACAATCATACTGTCAGGAAAGAAATCATCTATGGCTACTTATTTATTGGAGGAAAAATGAAACTTGCAACCTACTTGTCCATAACTAGAGCACATAATCATCTATTGTCATTACATACCATCTTCACCTCCACCTCATTTTAAATTTCCTGTTGCATTTTATATGCTGCATCTTTTCCCCAGTGGCTCCAATCTTCAAAAACTCACAGGTCTGTACAACTTCATTTATGCAAGCAATCCAACCAAAATCAAAAGGACTATATGCAGCTAATGAAAATACGTGTGGTTTATAAACCCATCAGAGACAAAGGACTTAATGATCTCTTCAGGAGTGGATTTCATCGTGTAAAATGCTCATGGCTCACACAATTCCAGGATAACATGAACCTTGGTGAGGAACTTGTTCATAATTGATAAGGCTGATCGATATCTGGCAACGCCCTCCATGAAGTGCATCTAAGTTCACATTCCAATTCATAAATTACCAAAAACAAACAAACAAACAAAAAAACAAAGCAAAGCAAAACAAACAAAAAAACATGCTTAAAGAAGGCAAGCACCTGGGATTATTATTAAAAAGGGAAAACAGATTAAGTGATTGTGATTGATATTTTCAATTTNTCAAAATGAAGTGGGATCAATAACTAGCATTGTCAGGAAAAAAAAAGTATAGTTTTTTTCTGATTTTAGACAGATTAAGACATTCTACAAGCACTCACACTGCTGGAGATTTTGAATACCCAGTACTATTTTACTTCAGGCAGAATTTTTCAATCAACTGTTAGTTAATTAAATATGAAACAATCCAAATTACATTAGCCAATGCCTGCTTTCACTCCAGTTCACAGTATCATAATAATACCTTGTTCTTCTGTCTCTTTATCTATTTTTACAGAGTTTTATCCTTCACTCATGCAGGAGCCCTCAAGAACCTGCCCTGGAGGATGCCCACTGTATTCAGTGAGCCCCTGAATGACAACAATCATACTGTCAGGAAAGAAATCATCTATGGCTACTTATTTATTGGAGGAAAAATGAAACTTGCAACCTACTTGTCCATAACTAGAGCACATAATCATCTATTGTCATTACATACCATCTTCACCTCCACCTCATTTTAAATTTCCTGTTGCATTTTATATGCTGCATCTTTTCCCCAGTGGCTCCAATCTTCAAAAACTCACAGGTCTGTACAACTTCATTTATGCAAGCAATCCAACCAAAATCAAAAGGACTATATGCAGCTAATGAAAATACGTGTGGTTTATAAACCCATCAGAGACAAAGGACTTAATGATCTCTTCAGGAGTGGATTTCATCGTGTAAAATGCTCATGGCTCACACAATTCCAGGATAACATGAACCTTGGTGAGGAACTTGTTCATAATTGATAAGGCTGATCGATATCTGGCAACGCCCTCCATGAAGTGCATCTAAGTTCACATTCCAATTCATAAATTACCAAAAACAAACAAACAAACAAAAAAACAAAGCAAAGCAAAACAAACAAAAAAACATGCTTAAAGAAGGCAAGCACCTGGGATTATTATTAAAAAGGGAAAACAGATTAAGTGATTGTGATTGATATTTTCAATTTAAACTTAAGACCGATGTTTCCCCTAGCAATAAGGCACATATATTCCACTTGAAAGAAAACAATTTGAGTTTTTTTCATTTTTTCCTTAGTACAGCTTGGAAAACATTTTTTTTAAATAACTTAATTTTGTTTTGAAACTTCCT
>VWZS01007390.1:0-22166 GCA_013397075.1 Rhabdornis inornatus | reverse complement strand
ATTTATTTATTTATTTATTTATTTATTGCTTTTGCTAAATTGGGAACTACTGCAGCAATTAATTAAAGCTATTTAACAGACTCTATATAAGGCAGGAACCTTGTGGTTGAGATGTTGAACTGAACTGAAGAGTGGTCGCTTATGCTTCTGGTTTTGGCAAAGGCTTCTCTTGTAACTTTAGTAAAAGTGATCAATTTCTCTGGACCACAGCTCTGGCAATAAAAAATTAGCTACAAATTTTCTGCAACTTAAAACTAAGGACAGAACATTACTTTTCATGCTTAGGTAACTGTGCAGACAGATAAGAANCTCATCATCCTTGTGGCTCTCCACTGGAGCCTCTCCAGTAGCTCCTGGTCTCTCTTGTGCTGAGGAGCCCAGAACTGGACACAGCACTCCAGGTGTGGCCTCACCAGGGCTGAGTAGAGGGGAGGATCACCTCCCTGGACCTGCTGGCCACACTCTTCCCAGTGCACCCCAGGACACCACTGGCCCTCCTGGCCACAGGGGCACTGACAGCTCACAGACAACTTGTGATCCACCAGGAGCCCCAGGTCCTTCTCCAGAGAGCTGCTCTGCAGGAGGTCAGCCCCAGCCTGTGCTGGCACTTGGGGCTGTTCCTCCCCAGGTGCAGGAGCTGACACAGACACTTGTCCTTGTGGACCCTGCACCCAACTCTCCCACTTAAAAAGGCCCTGCTTTTTAAGAGGTGGTATTAGCCACCCCTCTCAGTTTTGTCGGACTTATAGGTAAGAATTTCATTCAGTAACATGAGATGCTATAACAGAGGCCACTTATGTAGCTTAAAGATTGTCTCAGAGCTGCTGCCTCTGTGATGTGAGGATGACTGTACCAGAGAAGTTCTCCTGTGTACACTGGTGGCCACATGGGAACAGTGGGACACGGCCTGCAGAACATCACACTGGGTAACTCATGGAGATTAGAAAGATAAAGCAGGGTCTGTTGAGAGATCAACTGTGCTGAATGAAGGCTTAAAAAATATAGAATAGGATGAATACTTTCACTCCACTGGGAAGATGAGAACTACTTAATATGTTTGTGGGCATCCCTAGAATGGATTTTTAATCAACAATTCTCATTTACTGGAAGAGTGAGCCTATGAACAGACTAATACTACTGAGTGACATTATGAGCCATTCATCTGCTTAACTTGTCTGAAAATTTGAGCCACCAGTGAAGGATTATTATTGATTTTCAGGCTGTCTTTGTTAAATGCTTGATATACTGTACCACTCTCTTATTCCACTCTCCCTCCATTGTCACTGATATTAAAATGAAACCCACCTATTATCAAATCAATCATGCCTGATAAAACTACTCCGAGTAAGATGATGTGCATCATATTTACCCCCTAAGACTGAAAGATGGAATTTCAATCACTCAGGAAACGTGTATTTTAAAAAGAAAAATGTTGCAATATCTGCATGTGTACATGGGGTTCGCTAGTCAGGAACAATCCCCAGAAATTATTTTAGCAGCTCAGGCAGAGAGAGTGAGGTGGAGATTTCACATTGGGAGTCTAATGAGCAATGAATTTCCAGGTCATCAGTACTCCATCATCTTTGGCATAGTAAAACCTCAGAAAAATAATAGACCCAAAAGTCTTTGGGAGTTTGAACAGATGTAAAAAGGAAAGAAAATCTCCTTCCTGGGTTTTCCAATTGACAAAGACCTAATCTTGAGTATGAAATGGGCAGATGTAAGAAATAGGAGGGAAAAAATGCTTATTTCACTGAAGACCTTTACTATAAAGGACTTGAATTTTACAGTCTGTTTCACATGGTCTTAATGTCAGAATCTGAACTTCAGAGTTTACGTACAGTTTGGGTAATCTGAGGACACGTGTCCCAGGAGAGGACTTTCTACACTCTGTGAAGAGCCAACAGAGAACCCAGCAGTAAACTCATGTCTCCTTTCTATGTCATGCTACAAATAGGGGTAGCTGATGAAAGTAAAGCAGTAATGACTGTTACAGATACCTGGGTATATGCTGTTTCCCAAAAAAATTGATTGTAAGTCTATTGTTACAAGCAACACAACTTTCCTTAGTAGCTTGTAGAATCATTTGGCAGAACTGTTTGCAATATATCAAGGAGATTTTGTCCTTAGGTTTAGACTTTTCCAAAGATTTCTGACATCTATCCTGAAATACTTCTATTAAACTAATATTTTCAGTAGCCTTTTACATTGTCTACATTGATTTGATTTATCCTGATTTCTATTAATAAAAAATGGAAAATATTTTCTCAGCAACAGACCTTATATGCATTATTTTCTATAGCCTCTGCAATGAACAAGTTCCCTCAGCTAGTTCTCTTTATTAGCAAAGTTACTTTAACTCTAATGGCATAAATAAGCAGTGCCACATAAAAAGACATAACCAAATATATTTTTATGGCCTTTGTTTCTTTTACCTGTAATATTGTCTGACATGTAGGAGATATCCTCTTACATTAAATTGTCTTTTCCACTTCAATTCATCTAATTTTTCTTACTGTGTTTCTTAGTAAAATGAAGTATACGTGAATTTGTCCCAATCACTCTCTATAGAATGGTGATTTGCCCATAGCTGTTTGGGAGAGCATATTTCAGTCTTTTACTGAATGGACCATTTCTGAGGCATTATGGGCGCCTAAATAATAATTCACTTTGTTTAGCCTGAGAGGAGCAAAGGAGACTGACACCAGGACATAGATGAGGTGTCTGAAGTTCAGAGAGCAGCTCCATCTGACTCAGCTCTTTCTAGGCTAAACCAGGGCAGGACCACCAGAGTGCTGAGAGGAAGAACTTGTTCCTGATGGGTTTTTATATTATTTCACAGCAGAATGTCACCCAAAGGCTAGGTGGAAGAATTAGGTCTCTCTTGGATGACCTCTGAGACCAGAACTCGTGATATTTACCAAAATGAATATGCTGAGTCCAAGGAATTTATCAAAGAACACAGGTTACCTAGGGAAGTATCTGAGAAATACTGTTAGGAATATTTTCATTACTTAGTCATCTATACCCTTCTTTTCCTATGTAATTCATATTTTTTTGTTCTCCAAGAAAAGCAGCTTGTTTATAGATTTTACCTAGTTTCTAAACTACTACATGGCTGCATTTAAAGCAGATTACACCTTGGAAGCATTGTAAGGCAAAAAGGAGAAACTCGTGGTGCACATGTAATATTTAAATAGAACTTATATGTTTGCAGGGATTTATGAATAATTTTTCTCGCAATAAGGAGGAAGCAAAGGTATGAATTCTTACTAGAGCTGGAATAGATATGTATATATATCAATAGGTTAAAGTCTTAAAATTATTCTGACTGTATATATTGTCTAGTCATGGCCTCCATGAGTAAAGAGCTATTTATTTTACACATTTGCAAGAACCAAGCTGATTGGTAGAGACAAAATCTCAGAATTTGATGGCTAAGTACTGTCTTCTGCAAGAACTCTGAGACAGTATCCAGTATCTGAAAGTTTACTGTGCTAAATTGCTAGGTGTCTGATAACACTTTTTTTTGTTGGTTGTTTTTTTCTTTTTTTTTAGCACAGGAAGTCTGTCTTATTATTATCAAAATGTCTGTAGGAGAGTTTCTTTTGGAGCGTGAGATATTGTGTCTAACAGAAGCAGTCAGAAAAACAACAATTCAATTCTGCTCTTCAACTACCTCTGAATAAAAAAAACCCCACAACAACCCCTCTCCCCATAACTAGAGAGCCTGGGGATAATGACATTCATTGCTAATAGGAGCAAATATTTCAGTTCTTGGTAAGAAATTTTTCCTCCATTAGAATAGAAGCAATAAATGTGAGCAAGCATTTGCGCACTTTCTTCATTGCCTTATATATTACCCCAACATCTTTTATTGTAGAAGGGTTTGGTGGCAGCATCAGGATGACCATAGCCACCACCAGGTAGCTGTTCTATTGTGGCAGGACTGGAGTCAGACTCGGGAAGTGGCTGAAAACTAGAAGGGAAATGGATGAAATTTCTACTTCAGCAAAAGCAGCCCTTTCCACACTCGTACAATGCCCTGTGCTGCCTTTTTATTCTAGACAGACATTCTGACTGTTTTTTTCTAGAACAGAGGAAATCACAGATAAGGAAATTCTCTCTGAATTGCTCTGAATTTTCCTGTCTGAGTGGTTCTGAATATATTTCTTAACCTTTTCTCCCTCCTGCTCCCTCATTTATAATGTTCAGATTTGTGAAGTCTTTTCTGTGCGTTAATCTTCATTTAACACTGATCAGAGGAACCTCAGAGGGGGAAAAGACAGATTCTCAGATTATGTAAATCAGTATAGCTCTGCTGTTACTGTTGTACAGCTGCTGACACTCTGGGGCACAGAGCTCATAAAACATGTTTATAAAAACAATGCCAAACCATGGGTTTTGGCACTGCAAAGGATTTAAACAGCCACATAGAAATTGCAGCTGCATCAAAAATAGAAGGAACTGCAGCTAAACTAGCCCATCTTGCATGGTAGCACTTCCGTCTTCATATGCAGGACCTGTTACACATAAGTCTGGTGTGCCTATGGTCCCCTTTGTGAACACACCTACACACCTGTGGGTTCAAAACTAAGGTTTAACCAACAGATGAATAAATAAATAAACTTCTCCTTTTGAAAGAATTTCAACCCTGAGTATTTCTGTCTACATTTTACAAACACACTGAGAAAACTAAGAAAGGCATTAATTACATCAGTCCAGAGAGCTCCAGCCATACTAGCATTATGAAGCCATGATATATACAAAACACAGCATCACCATTTCCATCCCCATGCTGAAAGTTGCTTTCCTCTGTAATGACAGGTTGAGAAGTACTCAGCTATTCTTTGAGTCAGTTGTAGAAACCAGCAGGATAAGACATTAACAAGCTTAAAAGGTATTACCTGTCTAGCCCTACCAGGAGGTTTATGCTGACTGTAGGGGTTTCACATATCTCTTATACTTTCATGAGGGAATTAGTTAAAATTGCCATAGTGGAAAGTATTTGATTTAGATTAATCTGGATTTCTCAAGCAGTGGAGACTCATTACTCTGATTGGCTGTTCTACCCATACTGCCCTTAATGCTCTAACTATATACTCAGGAAAAAAGCCTTCAGTTCAAAGCTCTTGATGGATAAGTAAAATGGATCATTATTATCCTTTCAAGAAACCTTTAAAAGACTTAGAAGAACAAACTGAAAAAATATATGTAAGTGAGATATATACCTCCAGCATTCAATCTGGGCATCAGGTTTTTGCCTTCTCAGATGACAAAATTTCTCATCTTGAGAGAAAAGTGCTATATGTTAATCTTTTCACCTAAGAGATAGCCCTGACAATCTTACAATGCTGGTGCAATTCATGTCTTGTTTCTAGCATGACTGCATTAGATAAGGTGGGATATTCTAGGAATGACCAGTTAGTGTACCAAAACACAGTGTGTTTCCATGCTTTGGAACATTCTTAGTGTGCCTCTTCAGTTCTGCCTGTAGATACAAACCAGAGATCTTTCCAGGCATGAAAGTGTTAGAGCTATTAATGGCGACATACAGGAAAGTGAGAACTTTAGTGCCAGAAGCTCTCTGTCCCTGTAAGGACAGGATATTCTCAATTTTTTTTTTTTTTTGTTTCGGAAGCTGGTGTCAATCAGACAAGCCTTATGATGGTGATGCAAGGGTGAGTGTCCAATTATGTTTTAATGTCTAATCTTTCGGCCATGCAGGCTGCTAAATCCTGGCATGGAGTAAAAATATCTGATTTGTTCCTTTGGACTGTGGTTTGGGCTCTGTTCTCAAAAGTTTTAAAGGAACAGGCATGTGAAGGTAATAGGCATTTCATGATGCTGAAGTCTTTCTAGTGAGCTAAAACACTAGATGTTTATCCTTCTTTATGGATTACATGCATTTCTAAGTCATAAGACATCCATTGATCTTGCTGAGATGGTTTTTAAAAACTATCAGGGTTATTAACAGATCAGAGAAAGCTTGACATCACCAGCCAATAATTCTTGCAACTGTATATTTATAAGCTCCCCAATACTAATATCTTAATGTTAGAATTATCTCCAATACTGTGATTCAGAGGCAGATGATCTGACAGAGGAAGCTACATTTTAAAAGTGCTATCAGAGATAATGTGTGGAGTCTTGACCTGATTCAATTAGAGCTTTGCACTTATGTTAGCCAAGGGCATATTATCCAGCATTTATAAAGACATTGGCTTGGATAAATGAATGAGAAAAAAAGCACTATTGTTTACTCAGCAGGAGATGGACTGTGGAAATGGTTAGATTACCCTCTCGTACAGACACAATCTTATAAACACATCCACACAGGCACACACACACACACACACACAGAGGCACAGTACACATACACAGACAAGCACATGCATAAAACCCTAACAAAATATCCTCAAAGTCATCTCCATTACCAAAACATCATATTTTAAATATGAGAGACAAAGCTGGGCAATTTTGATTTTTCTTTTTTTCCTTTTGGATGCAAAAGCCAAGCCCGTTGTCGGTGGTTTATATACATGTAATTAGCAGTTTAATTTCCTCAGAGGCTAAATTAGCCCTATGAATTTATGTAATAAAGAGTGAGATTTAGTGCCAGATGTAGGCTGCGGCTCAGGCTCGGCTCTGCACTGCCCTCTGCTGCCTCCCGGCTGCGGCCAGCCCGGCTCGGGCACCCAGCCCCGGCTGGGCAGCGCTCCGCAGGACGGCCTCAGGGAACGCCACCCAGCTTAACACCTCATTTCACCAGCATCCATACCCTCCCTGCTTTATTTTCCAGTCACCAGAAATGCAACAAATATATTTCTACACCCCTGTGTTGTTTTGTTTTGTTTTGTTTTGTTTTTTCCCCCAGCAAACTCCTAGATTATATTCATATTAGCCTCGTAACAAACAGGTTGGTTCAATAATAGATTGCATCATGTGCCTGTACATAATACATGAAGATCGGGAAAATAATGTCACACAAAGCATCATCCATCGTGTCTGAAACAGTCTGATAGCTCTTGGTGCACCTCGTTTTCTGTAAAATCTAATTCAGGAATTATATAATATTCTGCTTTAAAATGTCTTTTAATAGGGGAAAACTAATTCATCTGTTGCAAAGGAGCGAAATTTTCTCTTGGAACAGACTGTGCTGACCACCAGCCCCTGCCAGAGAAGTTAATTTGTCAGCTAAGAAATGGCCTGCTACTTTGATCTGAAAGTCTCACTTTTCTAGATGTCTTACACATCCACCTCCAAAAGCACCTTTTGCATCTAATGAAATTTATACAGCACCTTTTATCTAAGCACTTTGAAATGCAGGGCAGACCTGTATACATGATAATGATAATGATAATAATCCTCGATAATATTAAGGGCAAAATTCAAAATTATTAAACCCTGCAATATGTCAGATTACTGTATTCTGAGACATTATATTCTTCGTTGTTTAAATGCAGCCTCTTCTGGTATGGAAGATAACACACAGAGCACAGCTATACAAAAAGCAGTGTAAAGAATAAAAAATAAATAAATAAAATCTTATGTAGTATAATTGCAGAGGGAATTTTAAAAGAAGCAGAAGGTAATGAGCCTACTGGAATTTAGCCAGAAATAATAGCCCTTTGTTTCTGGTGTACTTAAGGAACTACAGCTGGCATCACATTGGCTAATAAGCACAGAAGCCTGGCAGGAAATGAGATCAATTAATTTGAAGAATTGTATTCTGACTAGCTAAAGATTCAAGGCCAGACTGCATCTTCAGATCTGCACAGTGAGGGACCCTATAGAAACAGAGAGTTTGCTCCTGGCAAACAAAACAGCCGTGACATCTAGCACACACGTTCCTGCAGTGTTCTCACTGGGCTGGAGCCATGTGTATGGAAAGACTCCTTGAAAATTGGGAACCATGAGTCCCTTTTTAGCCTTGAGCGGTTTCAAATAGGTATCAGGGAAAAGGTACATGTGGAAGTATTTTCTGCATGTGGAAAACTGAGAGAAAAAAAAGACATAAAGTCATTACAGAAGAAAAAATCTTCCTGGTTACAGTCTTCTTCTTTTGACAATACATTAAATATGAATCTTACCAGTTGTGCAAACACGTATCTGGCTGTCTTGATGGAAGACTTTACTCCAGAAAGTATACCTCACAATCATTTCTTGATTCTTGTGGGAAAGTGTGATATGATTTTCATTAAGGCCACGTATAAATCAAATAGCTCTGTACATCTCTTTCAAATAACTATACCAAAGCAGATGACTTCAAAGAGTTGAAAGAGCTGCTCCAGAAAATTAATCATGTCTGTAAGAATTGCTTGCTTTCCACTGCTGTTACTCAATTCTATCTCTCAGTGTTGTTCTTATGATCTCCCCGTTTGAGCCCAAGAGCACGAGGTAGATAGAGTCCCACATTTTCATGGCTGTCATGCCTCTGTAACTTTTTCTTCAGTAAATGAACTACAGAAACTTATTGTCTTTTTAAATGAGGAGATAAATTCTAACTGTTATTTTCCTCATCTGGCACAAATAATTCAAATGCAATGCACTATTACGCAGCTCCATTATTCTCTTTTCTTTTGTAGGAAATTGACCCTTGGTACCTGAATTCTGGATCACTTATACTTGAAAACAATCTAAGAGCTGAACATTGCAAGGTACAAGGATCTCAGTCATCATACTGGGGAGCAGCCAATAAGTTTCTATGCACTTATGCCCTAAACTTTTTTTGCTAAGTGTCTCAGGAAATTATGCATGCTGAGAGACAACGCACTGCTTCTGGAAGCTCTGATTCAGTATTGTGAAATCAACTTAAAACAGGCAATTTGGCAAGATAGTCAAATAGGGCTATCTGGCTAATATGTGGCAGCATCCTTTAAAGAAGAACATAGAAAATAAATATCACCCATTTAAAATTGCTGGGCTGCCTTGGGAGCAGAATCAGATGGTAAATGCATTATTGTAAAATGTGAGAGATGCTGTCTTGTAAGACACAAGAGAGGAAAGGAGGTCAATGAAAGAAGTAAAATTTTTATTGTTGTGCACCAATAGTTAGTATTACATCTCTGAGGAAACACAGCCAGGAGGATCCACTAGATCATCCCAAATCACCTTATCCTATATCACACATTTCAAAACATCCTCCTGTTATCTATACACTGAGTATATTAATTTTTGTCTAACCAAAGCATAAATTGTGTTTTGGCAAAAGCATAAATCACCCTCGCTATTAGAAATGTATAATTTTGGGGGGTTTGAAATTACTTCAGGTCCAGACATCAGTTCCTGTTGTGCATTTCTCAAGCAGGACATCGTCTCACAAAGGAGATCCAAGGACCTTGGGTCTCTCCCAAAGTGTGGTTACTGAAATGCACAGGGGGCAGACACATTCCCTATTGCACACAATTTAAAGACATGCTGCCCCTTCTACTGAAATTGAAACCAAAATATCACTACAATATAAAACTCTTGCCGAGTAATTTCCTGAAGTTGGTCAGGAAACTTTTCATGTGCTTGGCTTTTCTCTCAGAATGACTCAAACTGGTACAGTCAAATCATCCTCTAGAAGCACTATTTTAAAATATTCATATGGCAGTACAAGAGTTCTTATTTGGCCTTTGTTATTCTGTGTGGTGCCTTTTTAAGTCACAATATTTTAGAGAGTACACTAGTGCTATGAAAATGTTTTCTCCTTCTTCTAATTTACTCTGACAGCTCTTAGAGCTAGGCATTCTCGAGGTAAGTTTCTGTCATGTTGATGTAGGTTTCTTCTGTTGATTTTAGCTGGAGCCATGCAGCAAAAACCTTGGTGGATTCATCTCAGTAACTCTAGATTTTCACTAAGCGTGTGAGTGTGTATGCATGTGTGTATGTCTATGTGTATACACCAGGCTTAGTTCTCTGGACTCCTTTTGCAGTACCTGTAGAGAAAGTGGTACACATAAGGAGCAGTCTTTCTGACCTATTTAAGCCTTCACTAAAATGAAATGACTCAAATGTATTCCTCTTTCTTCCCACTCACTACACAAGGATGACTCTCTGGGTGGAGAGCATCCACCCCATAGCTGCCTAAGGTTAGATGGTGTCACTGCTTCCATCCCACTTAGAATTACTTACAAACTGCAATAGTCTTACTAGAATCCAGCCTTTTTAGGGCACTGGAGCAGGCAAAGAATTCAGGGATCAATGACTGGTAAAATCTTCTTTGTTTTATGTAGTGTCCTATGGCTGAAACACAGATGTTGAGTTTTGCAGTATCACATGTTTTTCCATCATCTGCACTTCCCTTGCGGCTCATCCAAATTGGAAGTAGTCCACTAAGGATTCCAAGTTCCTGACACTGAGGTGGGTGCACTTGTGCTATCAGAGTCCATCAAGGACCCTCATTTTAAAGCAAAGAGGAAGATTGTGAAAAATGTTTTACAAGGCTGAAATGCATTCCACACTGAGAAAAACTACTAAGAAAAGAAATCTGTTTTTCAGGATATTTTCATTGTTTAGGAACTGGATTTAGTGGGAGACAAGAGACCACTGGATCACATAAGTCTTTTTCTAAAACTAACAGAGAAGATTGGATCTTGGAGCTGATGTAGGAAGCACTACATATAATCAGTACTGAAAACATTAGAGCCAGATAAGCTCATTCTCTGTCACCAAAGCTCTTTTGTGTGTTTACTCACATGGGAAAATAAGAAACCCTACTGGCAAGTAATAATCCTTAAACAGGAACTAAATAAGGAAAGGTCCTTAATTTCTGCATCATATCCAATAACAAGAAGAATCAACTGTTACTCACTGCAGGTCAATAACAAGACTGAATACAAAGAAACTAGTTTGAGTTACTAAATTAGTATGTGAGCTTCGCACTCAGGGTTCTCTTAAAGCAGCAGTTTTTATAATTCCTCCACAGGCCTGTGTTATATCACATCAAACCAAAGGAGGTTTGAACTGACCCGTCACAAAACAATGTCCATCATAATCAAGGTCTCAAACAATGGGTCATCATGTGTACACAATACCATCATAGAGAACTGGACAGGAAAGTAAAATTACCCAAATTGCCAGTTTGGAAATAAAAATATCCTTTATCAGGTCTTCTTTGTTCCCACAGAATATTCAGTTTATCCTTTTCTCAGGACACACCCAGAAAGCAGACAGATGAGCCCTAGGTAAAACTCTACAGCAAACTCTTCTTGTTAAATTGTATTCAGGGATTGCCTGCCTTTGCTTCACATGGTACCGCACAAGGCAGCGATGACTGTATTGCTCTGAAGGAGACCATTACCAACAATGGCTGCAATGCTGGCATGGACGAGAAATGGAATTTCATTATAACTGCATTCAAAGGTATTTCAATCAGCACTGATTGCTGCCTCTTTTTAAAGAAAAAAAAAAAAAAAAGAAACAAAAAAACCTGAGCAGATTCAGAGGTTGTGGGAATCACACCCCATGATTTCCTACTCCCTGGTCTTTCTTCTTACAAAAACAGTGCATGCGCTCTCCTGCTCATCTTTTGGCAGTGTTACCATGCAGCCTGAAGCATTCAAAAAGCTAGATTTTGTCACGTAATCTAAAATAGACAAAAAACATATATTTGAGGTTGTTGGGGTGGGGGTGTAGCGCTTTTTTTTTGTTCTAGTCAACATTAGAACAAGGTAAAGAAATAGAGCTGTAGAGACAGGTATCAGCTGGACAGGCTTGACTTTTTGTCCATAAAATCGATTCATGGTGCTTTTCCCTCTCCTAACACACTTTTGCCTCTTGCCGTCTGAGGCACCACATTAGGGAGTGATGTTGGTAAGGCTACTTCTGCCTCTTGCTCTTTAGCCTTTTAGTCTGAAGTGCAAATTGTGATGCCTGTGCTTTGGAGGAAAAAATTTCCAGCTGAAATTGGACTGACACCACAAAAGAAACCCTAGTGGAAACCCTGCCCTTAAACTGGGACAAATTTAATCTACAAGTGTATGAATTAAAAGAATAAAATAGAGTTCATCAGTAGCTTTTCTAACATTTTCCAGACATACTTGGAGCAAAAAATAATTTTACAGGACTGATGTTCAGCCTATAAATATCAGTCAAACATTTTCTGTAACAGTGACCTTAGACATAAAAACTATCATAAATCCTTGGCTTTTCTGTTCTTTTCTGGGTAAATAATTCTTAAATACATCCAAAAATAAAGGAAAAGAAAACTATGTATATGGAAACTTATACATACCTGTGCTTGGATGCATGTACATAATTGCAATTTTTAATTTTTTTTTAATATATCGCTCTAAAGGCAATATGGCTACTTTAGAGGAATGAAGGTCTAAAATTACTGTCCTTCCACACAGAAAGCTGAATTCAGTTTCCTCTTAAGGTCTGGATATGGGAAAATGTGAAGATCATTCTAATCGTCTTCCATCATAAATATATACTATTTATTAATTTCTCTACCAAACAGCTCAGTCCATTCCATCCCTTGGCCCCACCAGGTGTAGCTGCATGCTTTGTCTATCTAAACATGAATGTGTCATCTGCTTCCAGCTTGCTCTCCTCATTGCCTCATAGTGTATACCAAAAAGCCAATTGTGGCCTTTTAGGACTTAAAAACCAAAATTGCAGAAATAGGTGGGAGACATATTAGCAGAATTTTCTGGAGCCAGGCACAGACTGAGATCCATGCCCTGGACTGGTCACTGCGGAAGCAGCAACCCAGCCTGCGGAGATTTAAAAATAAATTACTCAATTAAGACATAATGGCCCTCCAGCCTCTCCAGGCTGTGAATGAGAGCAGACATATTTACAATCACAGGGTATAATAAAACTCTACACAGTTATATCAAATCAGTGGGCCTAAATTAGCCAGCAACATCCTGATTAGGTGCTGTGCCTGTATCTGTGTGTGTGTGTGTGTCTGTCTTTTTGTGTGTGTGTGTGTGTGTGTGTGTGTGTGTGTGTGTGTGTGTGTTGGATGATTTATGATAAGATCAGTTAGGACTGTCAAAAGAGATTTTAAAATGACCTTCCAGGGCGGACAAGGGTGGAAGAGAAGGATATTGAGGTTTCAGAAAGACAATTGTACTGCCTTACTGTGAATTATCACAGTGAATAGAGGTGAAGAAATATTACATTTGTCAATGTGTTTGTAGGATGAATTATCTCATGCACACTCAAGACACAGACACACACATACACACATAAGGGAGGCAAAGTTCATTTTCCATTGAGAGCTTTTATTATGGTAGGGTTTCTCATCACCATTTAATTATCGTTACAGGGGGATTTACCTTTCTTTAAATGAGTTTTATTTATGCTTGCCAGTATTGAAGGACTGTGTAAGCTCAGCAAAGTGGAATCTTCCATTTATCGAGAGGTCAGAGAGTATTGTAGGCAGGTGGTCCAATTACTTTGGAAAAAATCTGTCTCCCCTCCATCCCTCTCCCCACCTCGCTCTCTTCAACCAGCCCAGGAAAAATGATAATCAGAAATTTAACCCAGAGCCTCATAAAGGAAGCTTCTGGAGAGGGCAGCAGTATAGTTTGGTCTAAGTATAGTGTGTCCATGAATCCAAAACATTAATCACTGCCTTCATAATACTGCTGAGAAGGCAGGGAAGAAGCCTTTCTTAGCCAGGAGGGCAACAGCAGCAACATCTCAAAGGTGAGGGAGGTTAGAACAGGTTATTTTTTGTCGCCATGACTCCACTCTTTTTGCTTTTCCAACCATTCACAACATTTCTTTCCTTGATATGTGCCCTATCTCCCAAACTCCTGGCCACCCTGAAATTTCTCAGCTGACTGCCCAAGCCCACTGGGTGTGACGCACTCCAGAAAGGGCTTTCCATGCTTGTTAGTTCCTCCTGCTGCCATAATCCTGCAAAGGAAATATTTTTACAGGGCAGTAATGCGTGGCAGACTTCACCTTCCCTAAAATATGGATGAGGAATGGTTTCAGTGATTGAGCACAAAATGAAAAAGCCTTTATACCAGTTCCCCCAAAGGGAGAAGATTATCCTCTATGCCGTCATTACAGCACAGTAAAAAACAAGACAAAACAAATCAAAATGGTACTTTATATCAAATACAGATTTTTTAGGGTAAGAGTGTGCATACCATCAGCAGTTCAAAAGCTAGACATTGTGTCATCATTATTTCTTAGAAACCTATTTTCACTATTGCTAATTATTGTTACTACTACTACTACTATTGCAGCTTTGCTATGCAAATGAGAATCTTCATCTGTCCTTCATCTAAAATTTCCTGAGGATTTGAGGCTCTGCTTCACGAGTTGATAATAATCAATCACATAGCCAGACAATGGGTTCAGGTCCACAGGCACTATGCAGATCTGACCACTAACCCTACTCTGGTAACCCATTTGCCTTCACCAGGAAGTGATGTCTGCTGCTCATGATGTACCCATACTCTCTTTGAGCAGAGATTTCTACCCTTATCAAATACATCTGAGGTGTGCCAAAACAGACTGTGGATGATCCAGTCCCAGGTACAAAAAGTGATGGGAAAATATGCCAGAGGAAATCAGGAGACTGAGAAGGCAGAAGAAATTGCAAATTAATGAAGTTCAGCTGATTTTAGGAACTGTCATGGTACAAAGGTACAAACTCTCTAGGGATAATAGTGTGAAATCTCATGTCATTTAGGGAACCCCTAAACAAGCCAACAAAACCATTCTTACCACCTTTCTACATAAGCATTTCAGCCCAGCTATGCTGCACCTGGTAGGTGACCAAGCAAAGCCATCACAAGCAGCAACAGCACAAAAAGCTAGAGAAACCATTGAGGTCCAGGTCCTCACTTCCCAAAGCATTCACAGAGTATTGATGAATTCCAGTTCAAGTCAAACTGAGTGATTTATTTTCTCCCCACTGTGAGATTTGTTGTCAAACCAGCGTTCTACCCAAGAGTGAATAGGTGACTTCACTAATTACACAATCCAATGTGTGGAACAACTGAGTTAAAAGGCTGCCAATAAAGTTCAAGGTTAGATATCTGCAGCTTACATTATTAGATGCATCTTAAATAAGAAATCATTTATATTGTCTTGTATTCTTCTCCTTACTTGCTAAAACTTAGGATAAGCAATTCAAAACTTCTAAAAGAAACAGATGCCTTAAAATATACATTTCAAACAATTTCTCTCCTGGATTGAACCCCAGATGAACACAATAAACTAGCTGAAAACAGATCATGTCAATTGCACACTATTTTAATGTCACAAGCAACTTTGACACATACACACACACACACACACACACACACACACAAAATATTCACCTTTTTCCCCTTCATCTTTTTCCTGGATTGTAATTCTAAATGAAATATTACTTTCAGAAAAGGTGTATTCTGCATAAAAAATTCAATTACACACATAGGGTTTTTTTAAAGATACTACTTGTATTACAGAAAAAATATTTGACGTATTTTAGTCATTACAATTTTAATTATGATATTCCATAATTTATGTTTAATAAGAAAAACTTACACTACTGTTCATCTTCTTTGTTCCTTTAATCCTCTGTAACATGGATGAATGGCATACCATTTCCTTCCAGAGAATGTGTGGTGATATCATATTTGTATTTTAGTGAGATGCACAATAAATTTTTCTATAACCATAACAGTTAGGTGCTGTAACCTTCAGAAACATTCAAAATATTCCTGTGTCCCCCTATTAGTTAAGTAATTAATGACTCCTGGGTTACTTCTGCAGCTGCCCAGCAGTGCAGCATCAGTGTGAGAATGGCATTTGGTCTCAAGGTGCCCATGTGCTAAGAGACAAGCTAATCACTACCCCCCTCATGGTGCTGTGTTTGGTTTTTTTTAGCTGTAAATACGTGAATACTACCAATACTTGTCAGCCACTTGCCCACACTTACATGCTTTTGGCACAATTATTTCTGTTCATCTTTTCCTGCCGTTCAGTGAAAAGTTGGAAAGAGTGCAGCTGTATAAAGCAATGGCTAGCACATTTTTTATGAGTGAAATTTATAGAGTAACATATCTACTTTTAGCATGACTATTGTTAAACCTGGAGATCAAGCAAAGTGACACTGAATATATTGCTTTATCAATTGGATTCGTTCAAGTGAAAAATGCTGATCATGCCATGTCTATCCCCTGGGTGCAGAAACACTACTTCACTACTGGAGCGGTCGATACATAAAAGTCAAATTCATTATAATTTGTAGCTTTTTTTTCTTGAAGAAGAACGTGGCTCTCAGTACATCAATATCAACTCTTAAATCCACATTGGATGGAGAGTGTACAGCACAGTAATTCAATCTCTTTACACTTAATATGGTCAGGAAGGGAGAATGAAAACAGCCTCTTGTAAAATGATGGAAAAACCAGGATGCAATCATTCTGATGGAGCTGTGCAAAGGAGTCATTTTACACCATTCGTTACCAGGGCAACAAAAATACAGTGAGCCCCATACATCTAACAGGTGACATTTTAGCTAAGAAATTGCTTCTTTGGTATTTTTTCTGTCTATGAAAAACAATGTTACTAGCGTTTTCACTTGTCATGTACTATAGGGCAACATATTCCTGCTGACAGGCCCATAATGGAAAAATAGAGCAGTTAAATAGTATTACAGTCTAACTTTTAGGATACATGCTAATCTGCTCTTTAAAGAGACTTCAGACATTTTCAAACACCCTGGAGACTTGAGTGACTGGAAATTTCTTCATGAGTGTATATAGGTGAGCAGACAGATGTGTTTAGTGGAAACAAAAAAACCCTCTTTTCCAATCTTTCTGATTTAGTTAAAACATGGAAAGGGATTTTTTTTTTTTTTTGTAGACAAATATGCTGCAGTGTTTGTAAATGACCACCTACAAACACACCAGTGCCAGATACATCAAATGCGTTAGTTTCCATATATTCCTACCAATGATTGCACCAATTATTTCTGGATCAGATGTATGAAGGTCACATTTCTGATCCCTGTATGGCTGCTACCGAATTCATGAAGGGACAAGGCTTGACTTCTATTCCACAGTTTTACATCTAGATGGGATTAAAGATCTAGGATGGGCTTTTGTGTAAATGAATCCGTGCATCTTAATTTTTTAATTTTTTTTTTAATTGCAGCTGTCCCAGGAGTAGCATAGGACTCTGGTACTGGGCTAATTCCAAGAGCTGGTACTGACATAAACCCCCTGAGAACTGACTGTCCCTGTCTCTGGTCAATGGCGTTCCTGCAGTAAGGAGTCAGCACAGAGACGGAGTAGTGGCATCCACTGACAGGACTCAGAGGTCACAGAGGATCAAGATTTAGAAAAAACTAATGAGAAATTTGGAGAAAATCAATGTAATTTTATTCATAGAAACATTTGTTCGAGTTCATGAGGGCAGCACCTGCTAATGGCTGAGAAGAGAAATCCAGATGCATAAAGGAGGCCAGAGATGACTAAGCTTTGGTTAAATTGGTAGATACAAGAAGGGGAGCACTCTTGATAAAAATGCTGTCAAGCCCCAGGCACAGTAGAAAATTAGTGACATCAGTTGTGGAATTTGATATAGGACCTAGGCTACAATATGAGTGATTGCAAAAAGAATAGCATAATAAACATGTAAGTACAGGAATCGTTCAGTTCAATAGGAAAACAGAAGGAGAAATATGCAGGATCAAGAGATGAAGCAGGCCTGATGCTAAATGTATGCAGAAGAGATGGAAGGATGAAGAGTGACACACCAGGTAGCAAGTGAGTCATAATTTCATGGAAGAGAAAATGAATGCAGCTGACCTCTACAAACCTTGAAACCAGAAAGTATGACAAGACTGGGGTAACTGGAGGTTCAATAATGGACTGCATTGGAACCTACTTTCATTTCCTGTATAGAATCAGAGCTCAAATGTTTAACAGGATGAGATTAGCCTCTGCTGGCTACAGAGATAGGCTGACACACATAGTAACTAAGGCAATGTTATGGCCAGGACTTTTAGGTCAAACACATATTTCTGTTTCCTATGTCATGTACAGTGACTACCTATAGGTATTATATGAATTGACAGCTTACTGGTTATTAATTTCCAACTCCTGAATTTAGGTGAAGACAATTTGTCCCTCGATTCAGTCCTTAGGCCATACTGCTCCCTGTGGTGTAATGATGTATGTTTAGCAAGCCTACAAAACAATACTTTCCTGTAAATGGGAAATGCATTGTTCCTGAAGGCTGTTCAGCTTCCAAAATCATGCCCATCCATCCTTCCTGAGTGAGTAATGGGACTCCTGGCATATCACAGGTGGGCAGGGAGTTATGTGTGAGATAGAGACAGATTTCCGGGATTACCACACGCCAAAGAACAGCATAGCACATGTTAGTGGCATTGCAGGTCATGGAAAGTGTTTGCTACCAAAGGTACCTCCTTTGCTTTGTCCTCTGGATCTGAAATCTGTCTGCAGAATTAGTGGCTTTACTCAATACTCACCATGCATGGCTGTGCCAAGCTGGACTGTGCATGGGCTAAGCTTAGGATGTGCCTTGTGAAGCAATGATGAAAAACTTGATTTTGAAAAATGGGGGATTGGGGCACTTAATATCTCTGCCAGTATGACAAGGCTAACCTGTGCCTTTTGAACCTTACCCTCCTGGCAGTTTTATTTCACCCGTTTCCCTTTCTTCTATCTCTTGTACTTGTTTCTGTACAAAGTATTTAACCCTCCAGTATGGGTCTCACATTTTTCAATGTGCATGCACTCCCTGCCTCAGGCCAAGACAATACTTGGCTGAGAAGAGGGCTGCACAGTAATTAAAGACTGGTTTACTGTCACTTATGAGCCATACTGTCTGTTCTTGTCCAAGTGCTCTGAAACAGAGCAGTCGCCTTTGAACGCATGTGTATGCTTAAAGGCACATCTTTTTAGCCGTGCCTGCACCTCCAAGCAAGGGCTGTATGTTGAACTACAGATGATTTGCGTATTTTAGTTGTTTCACATGCATTTAGCCTACATCAGATTAGAGCATTTGTCAACGTAGTGTTGGAAGCTGTGATAGTGACAGAATCAAAGTACTCAAGCAAGCATAGTGTAAATATGCAGGTACAGACTTCTGTGTTCTCTCAGACAATCGACTTGAAGATGTCCCCACCCTGCAGGGGGGTTAGAGTAGGTGACTTTTAAGAGTCATTTCCCACCCAGACCATTCTGTGATTCTGTGATACAGATTAAGCTTTCAGGGACACAAACTGTGCATACTGTGTAATTATGAACTAGAATAGCCTTTTAAACCAATGCATGAAGACGCAGAATTAAGGCCTTTATAAATGAAATTTGTCAGGTAACCCACCTTGATGCCATTTAAAATCTCCCTGTAACAACAGATAGAAGAAGATACTGACAGAAGACTGCTGTATGTTTTCATGTTCGAAGTCTATGGGGTTCTTTTTGAAAAACAGAATAGGATTTAATAAAGAAGAGGCTCAAAACCTGTTGAATATTTGTATGATAAGAGTGTGTACAACTTCTGAATATAACAAGATTTGAAAAAGTAGTTAGTATTTTTGAAGCTTCACACCAAGAATGCAATATTTCTTTTGTTTTCTGCACTCTAGATGACCCATAATTTTATCATCAATTACGGGAGTGCAGCAAAGGCATATCTCACACTATTATTAATTGCTCTCTTTGTCTGCACAGTCCTTTAAACTATAAAGAAAAAGTACTAAATAGATTATAAATTAAAATTAAAATCATACTACCATTCTCCAAAAATAGTATACTATTTAAAAGAAATATTTACATATTTTCAGTTCAAAATTTCACACTGCTTTCCATTACCATTATTCAAAACAGCAAGACTTCTTCAGATTTTTCTTTTGTGTTTCTCTGAAAATTATTTCTGTGCTGGTAATAATCTATACTTCAATTGTTTTAAAATAACTTTCTAAGAAGTATGTAATCGTTAAACATTTAAAGATTTGAGAGCACCTTTCAAAATAAATCCACACATTCACATAAATGTTGCAAATTCCTACTTATTCAAAATTCCTTCTCTCAAATTAAATTAAACAAAATTCTCACAAGAATACAATTTGTATCTATTTTATAATAGAAGCATTTCTTGCTGATGCGTCTGCTCCAAAGATAATTCCTATCTAAGTAGTAAGAGAAGAGCAAAGAAAGGAAAGGTGGAGTAATTTTAGAGTAGACAGTGTCACTTAGGAAGTTCAATCTCAGAACAACGTCTGCTGTACGCTAGGTAATTTGAAAGAATATGTTGTGAATACATAAAAATAATATCACAAAAAATGAGAGTCCATATAATTTCACTCTCACAGTGTCAAATATCTGTTACGTTTACACTATGAAGGTAAAATTACTAAGGAGTTTTTCTATCATCAACCTCTTATTTGTTTTTGCATTACAGCTTTATTCCCTAAGAGCAAGAAAGTTGGAAGAGATCCCTCATCAGTTACTGTCATGGACAGACTCAGCTTAGGGGGAAAAAAATTGCATTTCTTACAATCAAATGAGAGTAGGATAATAAGAAATAAAACCAAATTATAAGACCATCCTCCCACCACACCTCCCTCTTAGCAGCCTTAACTTTATTCTCAGTTCCCCAGGTTTTCCCCAGGCAGTGCAGGGGCACAGGGATTGGAGTTATGGTTATGGTCAGTTCATCACGTGTTGCCTCTGCTGCTTCTTCTTCCTTAAGGGAAGGGCTACTCACACTATTCCTGTGTTCCAGTGTAGGGTTCCTCCCACAGGTGACAGTCATGAATGAATTCCTCTAATGTGAGTCCGTCTCATAGGCTGCAATTCTTCATTAACTACTCTAGTGTGAGTACCTTCCATGGGGTGAGGAACCTTTGGAACCAAACACTCCAGTGAGGATCCCCTGTGGGATCCCAAATCCTGCCTGCAAATCTGCTGCATTATGGGCTCCATTGGGTCACAATCTCCTTCAAACATCCATCTGCTCCAATATGGGGTCCTCCATGGGCTCCAGGTGGAGCCACCATGGACCTCCACGGACTCCAGGGGACATCCTGCCTCATCGTAGTCTTCACCTTGGGTTGCAGGGTAATCTCTGCTCTGGTGCCTGGAGCACCTCCTCCCCCTCTTTTTTCACTGACCTCAGTGTCTGCAGAGGCATTTCTGTCACGTATTGTCACCCTCTTCTCTGTCTGCTGCTTGCTTCTGTGCAGTAACTTTTTCCTCTTCTTGAACACATTAGCTCAGAGCTGTTACCGCCATCGCTGATGGGTGCAGCTCTGGCTATCCACAAGTCCGTTTGGAGCTGGCTGGCATTGGCTCTGTCAGATATGGAGGAAGCTTCTGGCAGCTTCTCAAAGAAGTTGCCCCAGCAGCCCCACCACTACCAAAATCTTGCCATGCAATCCCAAAAAATCAGTTGTGCTAGTTGCTCATGCATTTCAGTTAAATAATTTCATTATTGTCAAAGTCAAACAAGAAGGTGAATCCTAATACTCCAAGAATACAGCAGCAGCAGAACTCTTCCTTCTAGCTTCTTTTTATTTTTTTCCACTTGAGTTAATGAATGTTCATGCGTTTGTACTAAAGTAAGTTAAATGTCATAAGTTTAGAACACTGTTTTCAATTCACCATATAAAATTTAGAGTACTCCTTGATATCTTCTCTTTCACATAGTAGCATCTTCAGAACATAGATGATCGAGAAACACCTGTAACAACTGTTTCTCTACAGAGAAACAACCAAAAGCAAGCACCTGCTTTTTATTTTTCTGTCCTCACCAACCAAGATTCATTGCTTCTTGGCATCTCTCTGTCCTCACTGTACACTGATTTGATGCCAAGGTAGTCTCTTTTCTATTCAGCTGTCATTCTTCTAACCACTGCCAAGATCTACTCCCTTAGTGCTTTTGAAGTGAAGACAGTGGAGTGCATGCAAACCTTGTTAAACCATGTGCAACACCATCTAGCATGGACAGTAAAGAAGACTGGCATCTGACTGGGCTCACGTAGGGACTATCAGCTGTATCATAGAGAGCAATAGGCTGCAGGACCAGAAGGACACAAGTTGTCCCTGTACCACATATCACACACTGTTTGGGTGGGCAGATTTTCTCTCAACTGAAAACCTGGTGTCTTATCCTGTATATATTTCTGTCATCTTGGCTTTTACTGCTAATTAAGAAACTATAGTCTGTTGCAACTCAGTACCCTG
>VWZS01007389.1:278838-321788 GCA_013397075.1 Rhabdornis inornatus | reverse complement strand
CATTGTGCTCAATTTATAACATAATTCTACTTCAGGACTTCTGGATTTTATGTCAGCCCTTGTGTGCCATGATGCAGGTCTGCTCTGCCAAAACACCAAACACCCAGAATCACGTAGTAAGTGGGCACAAAAAGCTAAGGGAGGGGAGAGTACAGGGAAGTATTGTCTCCACCAGCTTAAGTGCTCTTGTAGCCAGTGGTGAGTCAGTGGAGTCTGGGTTGTGGCCCAGCTGGTCAAATGTGGGCACCTACCTTGCAGTAAGGCAATCACATCCACACTCCTTTAACTCTACCAAACGGGTCTCTGCTGATGGCAAAGGGATCCCATGGTCCCATATAGGAGTCTGCACTACAAACACCTAGATCTAAGTGAGATGAATTCCCCCACAGGTGCTGTCTTGGATTTGGGGGACAGTAGGTGCCATATGAAGTTGTTGGAAATGTAAATGCAAATCAGATCTAGAATCCTGGATGGGAGATCAGCTCTTCTGTGCAAGGACAACTGCAAGGTGGAAGGTCTGGCTCCATCCTTTTCAGGCAGCTGGGCATTAATGTTCACACACAAGATCTTTCAAATTCATTCTACCTTCTCTTATTCTTTAATGGCCTCCATAAAAGGCATTGATAAAATTCTACTATGTTTTTATTTTTCAAGGCATGACCAATCATTATCTTCCTGCTTTGCTTTTCATTGACCACAGTTTTTGTTTAATCCTCTGGCTAATATTGATGCTGATATTAATGTACCTCTCTTCAGAAACTCCGATTTTATAATTGTTATTAACATGATGTCTGCCATTCAAGGAAAATGCAAAATTTTTACAAGGGTTCTATACAGAAAATTAAAGATCATGTCTCATGGCTGATGGAAAAAGGTTCCTCTCTATTAACCTTCATTATCATAATGAATTGTGACTGACATGAGGTGGTATAAACTGAGGTTTTAAAATAACCTCAGACTAAAGTTAATCAGGTTATTCCCAGGGATGGGAGGATTTTTAGCTTGTGACATCTGTCAAACCTTCAACAAAGGAAAAGAATCTGTACAGGTATGTTAAAGGGAGACTTGAGATTTCAGCCTGCAAAACCAAGGAGGGCAGTTCTTCATTAGCAGGATATGAACCCCCAAATGAAGTTTAATCACCTTTAACTTTTGTCCTTCTAAGGCCATGCATCAGTTTTATTGAAAACAGAAGACTACTAGTACAGCTGTATTATTTTAGGAGTGCTAAAGTATGAAAAGCCTCATTTAAGAAAGATCAGAGAGGATTTGTTGAAAGTCACAAGAGACGTGAGGTGTTTGTTGCCATACTCACAGGACCAGCCTCTAATATGCATTCCACAACTCTGTCCCTTGGACAGTTCCCTCTGACCTTTTACAGTGTCAGTTTTGACCCATGCAGAGAAGAAAGATCCAAGGTCCATTCCTTATAAATCAATGGGTGTGTGTTGCTTCGTCAGCCTGCACAGGGTGAGATTTACAAATCTGTCTTTTAATGTTTTGTTTACCTTGTATAAGGTGCTAGAAGTGCATCATGACAGCTGAATAACTTGCTTCAATACCGTTGTTTACCACTCACATCCACATACTTTCTTTAAAATCCCAGAAAAGCTGCAGAGAGTTAATGACCCTGCTTCCAGGGTGTTTTGCCAACTCCTCACATTTACATAGTCAGCAATCAGTGGAGGTGTGACACTCGAACAGCAATTATACTTCTTGCCATCTAATCAAGATAACTCTGATTGACATTGCTACATCTTCAGAAAGAAAAAAAAAAAAGGGTCAGTTTCCCCCTCATTATTTTATGAAGGCAATGCCTTATGCAACATCACAGAAACTCTCTTCAAACACCACACACAGGTAGTTCACACGTGTATTTTCTTATGAAGGAATGGTAGTTTTATCCAGAAGATGCACACCTTGAAAACTCAATGTAAATTCATCTTTTATGCAAAGTGAAATTCGGGATATTAAATTTTGGTAACAAGCACTTTATTTCACTACCTCGACTTGTCTAATGATGCCTCGAATGCAATAAAAACTGATGCAAATATAACTGCTGAGCTAAATCATCTTATACAAGCTGAGAAACAATGAGAAATAAAGCATTTCAAGAAAACTTTTTGCATTTTCATTGGAAATTAATCTGCCAGATGTTCATTGCAATCGACTGGAGGGGGATAAGTGCTGGAGTTAGCAAAGAACTTACTCTTTTGCCAACTATATAGAGATAAAAACGTGTTTCACATGAGGTGGTCAAAGTTTAACCCCACATCAGAGCAACATCTTATCTTCTGTCATTACATCCATCACAACATTGATCACATTCTGTGTTTGCTCCTATGCTGGTGCTTGCCAGGCACAGTCTGTGTTCACTTGCTTCTATTCTAATATTGAGGTCTTTCCAGCTAAATACTTTTGTGATTTTTCTTTGGTGGCATACAGGTAGACAAGTACCCTAAAGTATTTACACTTGGTGGCAATAACAAGTTGTTGCAGTCAATGTAAACACCTTTAACAAAATAAGAAATTAAAACTGGATGGCAATTCTAGCAGGTGATTGCAGGAGTACAGCTTTTATTGGTTTAGATGAAAGTTATGAGGACTTATTGTTAAAAACTCATGTAAAACAAATAATAAATTATTTTGGTTTAAAAGGGACATTACATTTTATTAGATAGTACAGAGCCCAAGGAACAAGATTTCACTAGAGCTTTGACCAAATTAGCTTTCAAAATTGTAGTTTCTTTATTCCCTTAAGAGTTGAATTTTTCATTGCTTCCTAACGTAATTTTCCACATCTCTAACCAGCAACCCTAAGAGAAGATATTGCAACTAGAAGTTTTCCTAATTTTTGCTGCCAGCTCTAACCAATGTTCTACTTTTGGTCAGCAGGCCTCCATCACATGTCAGGGCTGCTTCCTCCCTTGTTCTTGTGGCCTGCCTGTCTGACACAACTATCACATCTCCCTTGCAGAGAACACCACCTTACAAATTAAAATGTGGCTTGAGAGTAACCATCTGTCTAAATTTCTGCTATGCTTTGTTTCTGGTGACTTTCTTTCAGAGAGCTTCCTCAGATAACTCATACCTTTTCAAGTTGTAGTGGAAATTACAATATTATTCTCAACAGATTGATTAGGTAGTTGATTTTAGCTGGAAGTAACCAATGCTAATTAATAGTAAAAAATAGGGTTTTAGCTACATACCACGGTAGAAGATCTTTTATAGTTACTTTTAATTCTAACTTAATGAGACCAAAAGGAACCTCATTTTGTAAGGTGATTTTTACAACATCTGTGGTCAAAAAGAACAGTTTTCCACTTCACGGTTATTTTCTACTGACCCTCTGAAATGCCACATGCAAAGAATGCAGCAACTTCTTTCCTGTGCAGAACAAGACAGGAGAGACAGCAGCAAAGGAGGATTTGCAATGTATCATGACCACTTCTTCAGAGCACTTTTGAGGGCATTCAGCAAACAACTTTCAGTGCATATGACTAAGCCAAAAGACTTGATCCAACCAAAACAATTAAAATTCAGATAAATGAGTAGTGAACTTGATGGGGGATTTTGCTCTCCAGTTTCACATATGCATTTTTTTTTCAGAGGCAGCTTTTGCTTTGTTTGTTTTTTCTTTCACTCCATTATTGTTCCCCAGCCTTTGGTCATTGCAGGGAGGTGACTGTAGAACAATGAAAGTTTGGCAATATCCTCCACAAAAGTATTCCAGCTCCAGCCAGCCCATCCTCCACAGCAGCCCACCCTTTGCTGCCTTCATGCAGGTTCCTGTAGAGTTTTGCAGGGGTCCTGTTCATTGTGTTGCCCCAAAGCAAAATGGTGCTCTCACAAATCACAAATGTACTTACAAATGCTCAGTAAAGCTCTAACACAGTAGGATATAAAGGACCATATCCTATTGCTATTGCCAGTTGCTAAGGGCAGCATACAAGGAGTACCATATGCAAAATGAAATAGAGCGTGTTACATAGTTATGAGCAGTGATTAAAAAATTGCATCTGCAGAGGTTAAATCTGATTCCCACTGCTTTTTATTCATTATTTGACAGATCTCATATCAAGTCTCTACCACAGCAGCAGACTACAGCTCATATTCCTTTTGATTCATTGCTGCAAGCATTGCCACTGATGATAATGATAATATTACTTTATCAGATTTTTATCAGATACATAATAGAGTCAGACTGAAAGATTAGTGCTATGTCTTAGAAGTCCCTTGGCTCCACCTCAAGATGAAGAGGCTGACCTGGCTTGCAGACATAGCCAACCTGTGGAGATAAATCAGGAGGAAAGAAGGAAGAAAGTCTTCAGGAATCTCCATGAGGGATCAGCCCTCCCCTTCCTACCTTATCCTCGTGTCACCACCCTGCACTGAGGAACAAGCCCAACAGGCTCCCTTGTATGAGAAAATCACCCAACATCCGACACTACAATTGTAGTGCTTTCCTGGAATTTTGGATTGGACACCTCTACAAGACAACTAACTTGTTTATTTATTCATTAAAAGATTTAAAAATTGCCCATTTTTAGGGTCACATCGGAATCCTATATTCATTATGTCATATGTCTTAAAATATTACAAGTATAATGATGAAGTATCCATACCCTGAAATATTCTGGTTAGATACTCTGTGGTAAGTAGATCCACTAAATGCCCTCTCCCACTTTGCCACATGATTCAATGTTTGTTACTTTAATATTTTTATACTGAAAATTCATCATAATTATGAAGTCTATCTCAGAGTTTCCATTATTGTCACTTAACAATCCACAGATAATAAGATTATGGAAATATTTAATTCCTGAATCTCTTATCTGATAAATCACTAGCTCAGCTATTTACTAGATAATAGTCCATATACTGTTTTAATTATTCGATCTCATTAATCAGCTGCAGCCCTGTAAAGTTTTCTTCACAAGTCTGCAAGTGTCATCTGATTCCTTCTGAGTCTAGGCTCAAAAGCATGGGCCAATAATTGTTTGAAACAAGAGTCCTTCCAAGGAGAGAAAAGCTGGGCAAAGCTTCCCATGGGACCTTTCACAATATGAGGCAGCGGGCTGTGCCTGCTCTGCTGAACGCAGCTTTCAGACCACACTTGTAAATAGTCCATACTGTGAGCTTACACCCCATGACCATGAAGGTTATTCACTCAGCAGTTTGGGGAGGGAAAGCACAGGATCAGAAATATGTGGTAGAAACACTTTTTGCACCATGTGTCTGTAGGACAAAGGAACAAGTGGGAGAACCCACAGGTGCACACTGGGACACACTGGGACACACTGGGACAACAGCAAAGTGCCTCTCCTGACCTGGCACTGAGCCCCAGTGCCCCTGGGGCAATCCTGCCCCTCGTCCTGGGCACTCCTGCATCCTCAGTCCACTGCTCCGTTCCCAACATTGCACCACAGGGTGCAGAGCCATCATGAAGGGCACCAGCCTCCTTTTTTTTCCATCCCAGCAGTCTGGGGGACAGCAGTGGGTGTAGGTTTTCCTGCCCCAAGAGAATTCTGAAAGTGCAGAGGGGAAAGTACACCGTGTGGAATACAAAATAGACACAGCTTTCCCCAAATAAGAGAGGGAATCAGGGACCTTTCTGCAACTGACTCAAACATTCTAGCATGGAACAAGTGTGTGCCATTGCCTCTTCAGAGACTGATGAAAACCTGAGAACAGAGGTTGCATAGACACAAAGAGGAGCTTAAATTAAAGATAGCATAAATAGAAACAGGTTTTGTGGCCAAGATCTAAAAATACGGGATGGTGAATAAATGGGCTTTGTTAGTTCGTTTATCTTTTATCTAGCCCTGTCAGATTAATACATTAAATTATTTAGGCTGGATTGATTAACGCTGATTTTCTTTTAAATCCTACAAATGACTTTTTTTGCCTGCAGCCTGGCACAACTATTTTCCTTCCCCCTCCCCTCCATATGCACTACAAGGCATAAAGTAAATATCCTCTTTGCAAAATGTGTATAATCAGCTAGGTGATATTGAAATGCCTTCAGAAGCCTGAGCAAGTGCAATGTGCTCAAATCTCTTCAGCAGCAGAAGGACCCTTTAGGGGTAAATATTAAATGTGGTGTGGTGGGATTTAGCTCCATGCTTCCTATTACCTTTCCCAGGAGGCACACAGCTCAAGATTTCTGCACCAGGTTAAAAATTTAGGCCTTGATGTTTAAATATTGAACAAAATATTTAATGTGAGAACATCAGTTGCTCTTTCTTTGTTGTTCAGCCACTACCAAAAAGGGATGGAAACATTTTATGAGCTTTCATATTGCTTCCTTTCACTGACGCTGCTAAAAATGAGGGCACCATTTAGAAAATTTGTGAGCCTCAGCCAATGGCACAGAAGTGACAATTTTAATTTATTTCATAGTTCATAAATACATATAGGCAGAAGGTTAAAATTCCCACCCTGGCTTTCAACATCACAAGCACTACAGGAGCATGGATTGAAGGGGAAGGAAAAAGTACCAAATTATCATCCCAGGAGGGAAATTTTTATCTCCCACCATGTTTTGGAAGTCCTGGTTGGAGACAGCATGGGCCATCCTGGTGAAAATGCAGCTGCCATATAAACAGGAATGAGGATCACCCCTGCACATGGACCCCCTCACCACTTGCTGTATCCCTTTATCTGTAATATAATTGATATAATAATGTCTGGCCCTGTGTTGCTATGTCAGTGTGAATTTGTCATGCTGTGGAAAGAACAGCCACAGAATTTTGTCTTTTTGTTTCACTGTAGGAGTTTATTTAGGCAATCAGGAGGATGGCACTGTCATGGTTTAGATTTGCCAATTAAGATATACTCATTTTCTGTTGTGAGACAGAACCAGGAGTAGAAGCAAGGCAGGCCTAAAATTTAAGAGGTTATAACAAGGAATTTATTAACTACACAAAGGGGGAAAAAAAAAAATCCAGAATAAGATTGTCAGACCACTCTTTCCTTCCCTTTCTCAACCTTCATAACAACAGAACAAACATACAAGAAACTGCTTCAATTAATTCCCAACTCAAACAGTCCCTTCTTCTGTTCACTTTGGAGTGAGAAGCTTTCTCTTGTTAGGCTATAGGGATTTTTTTCCACAAGAAAGTAGAAAACAGTCTTCTCGTGGTTTCATTTTCACGATTCTGCATCCGCCCGGTATCTGCAGTCGTGGCATTCCTCCCGACTCCACAGCCTTCCCAAAGTTGTACTTGTGGGTCAATGGTCAAAATACATGGGGTATTACTTTTAAGAATGAAATGTTCCAAAGCAAAGGTTCTCTTCATCTCTTTTCTCTCTGTTCATGCTTCATTCTCTGAAAACCGAGACTCCCCTTCTTTCCTCGGGACAACGGATTCTCAACACAGGTGCTTTTGGTCAAATGACTATCAAATGGAACATTTCCAACCCCCCCATGTCTTCTCCATGGTTTATAGGAATATTCAGTACATCAGTTCATCCCTACAATCTTACAAAAGGATTTTCAGCCATTTTCACAGCATCTCCTCATTCTCCTTCCATCTAAAAAACTTAAGACTTAGCTTTTGCTTCACTGACTTCAGAGTATCTCCTTTTTCCTTTTCACTCCAGGGAGGATTGAAAAAGTCCGCAAGTCTCATCTGAACATTAAAAGAGTTAAGATTTTTGCACAGGGAAAAGAAAAAAAAACCAAGGCCACAGTGCTGGAGCTTTGCCAGGATCTCAGAAACCAGCCACGCTGGGGAAGGGGGGGGGAAGCGGCTGGGATTTTTATATTAGTTTGAGTCTCTCTGGTCACTGTCCATGGCCACCCCCCTTCTCTCCCTCTCTGCCAGGACATGCCAGCTCCCCAGACAGGGGGCCCGGCCCGGCCCCTGCCAGGCCCACAGGCCTGCAGTGGAGCCAGGCCAGGGCCCTGTTACCTGCACTGCTGCCGGAAAAGCCAAGAGGCCTCAGTTCCGGATTACTTCCTTCAAAATGTGTGTTCACGGAGCGAACTAACTTTCTTTAATTGGTTCTTCACGCTGTCAATAACCAAACCAGCCTCCAATTGGTCACTATGAACTCCCAGGGGAGTACTCACAGAGAAGACTCCTCTTTGAGTTTTTTCCTCCCCAGGTCAAACTACGACACGTTATTTGAGTTGGTTTTTATGTGACAAGTATTTAGTATCTGAAAGCTAATCATGATCTTCCAGGGTTTGTAGACCTATGAAGATCTGAGGAGCTCCCAAAAGTTACTAAGAGGATGAGAAAATACAACTTCATAGAAAGAACATAAGCCTATCAGACTCAGTAAATAGTGGAAAGACAGAAATGGGCAGAGGGTTATAATAGTTCTATTGCTAGCTTGTAATGCTGTGGTGTGTTTCACTAGTGATTTTTTTCTTCTGGGGCCCAGTGGTGAGAGGAGCCCATGCTAGAGCAGGTTTGCTGGCAGGACTTGTGACCCCATGGGGGACCCTCGCTGGAGCAGCCTGTTCCTGAAGGGCTGCACTCCATGGAAGGGATCCACATTGGAGCACTTTGTGAAGAACTGCAGGAGTGTCCCTTGGGAGGGACCCCACAATGGAGCAGAGAAGGAGTGTGAGGAGTCCTCCAGAGAAGGAAGGAGAGGCAGAGACAATATGTGTGTGATGAACTGACCTCAATCCCCACTCTCTGCCCCCAGGTGCTGTGGCAGGGAGAGGGTAAATCAGTGGTGAAATTGAGCCCAAGGAAGAAGGAAGCGCTGGGGAGAAAGTGTTTTAAGATTTGGTTCTATTTCTCATTATCCCGCTTTGGTTGGTAGTAAATTAGACTAATTACCCCAAGTCAGGTCTGTTTTGCCCATTCAAGTAATGGTCAGTTGTGTCTTCCTGCCCTTGTCTGCACCCACGAGCCTTTTGCCTTGTTCTTCTCTACCTTGTCCATCTGAGGAGGAGAGTGACTGAGCTGCTTTGGTGGGCACCTGGTGTCCAGCTAGGAATAATCCATCACGTAAAAAATCTCCAAAGCAGAAGGAAGAAAGTTCAGAATAGTTCCAGGGCTTCTGAAGACACAAAAAAAACCCCACAAAAGTGAGAAGATCACGCAGAGCAAAGGTGTGTAATTGGTAGGCTTCAAATATTGCTTAATGCTACACGTCCCTTTTATACCAACTGCATCCTAAGGAGAATCCAGGTTGACACATGATCTATATTAGCTTAGGGTAATCCACCAACACTTTAGCCAGAGATCCTGCAAATTTGTCAGTATGATCTTCTTTCCTGATAAGTGGTATAAGAACCTCAGAGTCAAGCAGCAGGAAACAAGAAAGCAAGTAGAAAATAAGTGACAGCCAAGCCTTTAGTGGCAAGAAATCAGGAAAATATGTTGTAAACCTGTTGCTACTATGATATCATTGTACACGTGAGTAGACATTGTCCCATGAGCTCTTGTATACAGATTAATTTTATCTTTTATGTGGCTACAAATAGGAGATAAAAAAATAATTTGCTGGTGACAGCAACTCTGTGTTATAAGTGAAGGAATAAATATAAATGAAGTAATAAATGGAGGAATTATCTATTAAGCAGTGCAGAGAAATGAAAGTCAGACCTGAGCAGTGCAGAGAAATGAAAGTCAGACACCTGAGGGTATTTTCACAACTCATGCTTAATGATGATTGTGTGACACCCCCAAGTCAGCTTATCTCTGTGCCTTTTGGATCCCAGCCTGCAGAAAGGAGACGGCAACATTTTATTCTCAGAGGCCTCAGGACCTCTGAAGGCAGCTTAACAACTATTAATGCAATTGAAAATGGAGATAAAAGCCTTCTTTTGCTTTTTCTTTATTTAATATTATCCTGAACTACAGATGTGCTCCAAGATGGTTTTGTCTGTTCATTTTTTCCCTATTTAATAAGAAACAACTCTATCAGTACCAGTTACCCTTCACCACATGGACTTCTGTAGGAAACACTGAGATCAATTTCAGTTGCATGGCCTAAGGCTGCAATGCCCCTGCACAACTCTCTGCTGTGATATCAACACAGTCCTCCACTTTTTAACTACCTCCTGTCATGGAAAGCTTTGTCTGCTTGGGCTGCTGGTTTCTGAGATATAGGAGCTGTACCTTGAGGGAGCTGCTTCTGTCTTAAATTCTGTCGTCCATTCCAACAGAGTCCCAGGGGACAACTGTGCTGCTGTTAGGTCACCAAAGCTTCAAAAGCACAAGCTAAGACCTGGCTGGAGACAGGCACTGAAGCCACCTCCAAATATAAGCAAGTACCTGATAACCTGTGCCAAGAATTCAAGATGGACAGATGGAAGTGCTGGTCATACCTTCCCCTGCCCTTGTGTGCTGCTAACTGTGAAGCAGAGTGAAGACACTTCACTCTGCGAAGCTAGAGAAGAGAGTGATGTTCCAGAGCCCCCACACCCTGATAAAGGATGCAGAGGATGTGGAAAATGCAAACTGAATCCACTGCCCTGATTGATTCAAACCATCAGCTTGAGCTTTGATGGCCCACATTTTCCTGATGTGTCCACTATCCCACAGTCCTTGCTCAAGAAAGTGCTTCATTTGAGGGTCATCTGGTGCCCTACTGGGTTTTCTTGACCATTGCTTTCCTTTTTTCTCTATACAGAAATCCATCGGTTCTAGTAGCAGGTCACTCACCTGGCAGATCCCAGACAGATGGTGTTGGAGAGCTGAATAATAACACTTTCAGTGCATAATAGGTGCAATAGGTGTGGGGCTCTGATTTGCTATATAGATACTGTACAGTGTTTATGGACACATCATCAGAACAAATGGAAATGCATGTGCAGGTTGCTGCTTTCTGACTTTTGAAATTTGGCATGGTGTGATGATCATTGGGATACTTATAACTCTAAGGAAACTAAAATATCCCTCTCCAGTTTACGTTTTCTCCAGTTTATGTTTTTATGAAGGAGTGTCTTCAGTCAGAAGACATAACAGGCACTGAACCTCACTTGCTTGGGGCTTTTCTTTACAATTGCCTTGCTTTCCCTATGTTCAGCAGGATAGTTTAGATGACCTGCTGAAGTCCATTCTATATTTATAGTCCATGATCATTAGTTATTAGCCAGGACAATTGATAAGATAGTAAAGAGTAAAGTTGTAGAATGACCCAAAACCTGTAAGTTTCTCCAAGCAACCATTAGTCATATAGTAGGATCTAGAACATATGCAAGCTGAACTCATGCAAGATGTTATTTAATACAGGCACAATAAAGTTCATCACAGTGACTGAGTTGCACTTCCATAATAAAGAACTGTGTTTTTAAAAAAGGCAGTTCAGAGTTCTGTGAGGGCAACCAGATGAGCACTGACTCTTTTTATAATAAATCACTGAGGAGACCAAGCCCCATTCCCAACTGTGGAAAGGAAATGCTAATCAGGAAAAGGTCTAAAATATTTACCTCTGCCCGAGGAACTCAGTGCTAGGATACTGAGCTCGGTGCTGAGGTTTGAAGAGCAATGGTTTCCACCCACTGCAAAGATTGGGGGATTTTTCTTGTTACTTTTCTTTAGTTTCCAAGAAACAAAGGTTCCAGAACAGTGTAGCAAGAGGTTGGAGACAGCACTAGGAGGAAAGACTAATGAAAGTTGATAGAGAAACTTCATAAAATCACAGTGAGAAGATAAATTGATAATGTAATATAAATGCTTCCATAAGGAAAAGATGACATCTATAAGGATTGTTTAATGTAACAGAAAAGGACAGAATTCAGTCTTTTTTAAAGCTAGGCAAAGAGACTGGAAATAAAACATGTTTTAATGGATAATTAAGCACTGAAAAACTTTCTTTACAACCTGATTAAATAGCCATATCCGTTTAAATGCATCATCTGTGACAGTCTGCTCCTCTGAAAAGATATTTTTTAACTCAGTCATGGACATTAAAGAATTGCTGAGTGATAACCTGTGGCCTGGGTGATCCAGGAAGTCAAATCACAAGGCAGTAATGACGGGTGAAGACAGTGGGACCCAACTCTTCCAAGTTCTTGTCCAAGCTCCTTGTGTACTATTATACCCGCTAAAATTCTTGCACAGACCTAATCTTGCAATGTTCTCTACATAACCTTTCCAGTGGGTGAAGGGTCACTAACCTCTGTGTACAAAATATTTGATTAAATCACAACATCAGAAGGATATTACTAGTGATACTACACTAAGCCAAAGTTCTGTCTTCAGTAGATCCACCTCCATGTGTCTTTGGACTATTTTGGACTTAAAGAGTATTAAAATACATCTGTTCCTGGAGATATCTTCCAGATCCTTAGACTCCAGTATAAATTCACTATGACTAGCAACTTTTTCTGCATCGTCTACTTGCTGAAGCAAGGCAAACAAAACAAACAAACAAACAAACAACAACAACAACTAAAATAAAATAAAATAAAAGGAGGTATTTTCCCCAGAAATTTAATTATGTATTTCATCTTTTGACTTTCTTGACAAGAGAATATTTAGAATTTCACTGATAATCCTCTTGGTTGCTAAGTGACAGTAGAACTGAGGATGAGAAAAATTCAGTTTGCAGGAGAGCACCCACAGAACACTGGAACACTGTTCTCAAGATAACACTTGTACTATTACAGTACAACACATGCCACGGAAAATGATAAGATAAAGAACATCCAAGAAAGGGACTCCTCCAGGAAAGCTGACGGTTTGCAAATTTGAGCTGAAGCAGTCATTGCTCAAAAAAATAAATGGGTTTCAGAGTGAAATCCGTGCTGTCTTAGACAATTCCAGCTCATACAGCAGCCACTTGCAGGGCTCTGATTCAGTGATTTCTTGAGCTTGCTGCCATAACCCAGCCCTGTAAGGAAATGTGGGGTATCAGTGACTAAGTATATTCCCCAGAAGATTTGATCCCAGTGAAGACACAATCAAGGTATTTTATAAGTGGCAGGCTGACATTTCATGATCTCTGGTCCCTGTTCTTTTGGGAAAATTTAGCTTGTCAGATGTCTGCTGGAAACTCAACACAGCAGAGAGAAGGCAGTCTAGGAGGTTCCTGGAGTGTGTGGAAGAGATCTTATGAGAGTTTATGACTTTCAGAAGAAGAGGCTTGCAACTCAGAAAGAATTCAAAGATGCTAGGTCATGTAGAGAGAAAATTAAAAAGGTGAAAGCTCAGCTAGAACTCAGTCTAAGCACTGCTGTGAAAGATAAAGTGTTTTATAAATGCATCATCAACAAAAGGGGAGCTAAGGAATATCTCCATACTTTATTGTCACTGAGAAGGAGGAAAAGGCTGAAGTATTTAATGCCTTCTTTGCCTCAGTCTTCAAGAGTAAGACTGATATCCTCAGAACAAGTGGCCCCCTGAGCTGGCAGACAGAGATGGAGAGAAGGCTAGATCCCCTGCAATCCAGGAGGAAGCAGTTAGTGGCCTGCTGAGCCATTTAGACACTCACAAGTCTATGGGGCTGGCTGGGATCACCCAAGGGTGCTGAGAGAGCTGGTGGAAGAGCTGACCAAGCCACTCTCCATCATTTGTCAGCAGTCCTGCCTCAACAGGGAGGTCCCAGCTGGCTGGAGGTCAGCAAGTATAAACACTATAAGAATGGCTGGAAGGAGGATCTGGGGAACTGCAGTCCTGTCATCCTGGGCTCAGTGCCCAGGAGGCTTATGAAGCAGATCACCTGGACTGCTGTCATACAGGATAACCAGGAAATCAGGCCCAAAAAACATCAGTTTAAAAAAAGCAGGTCCTTCTTGCTGTCTTTCTATGATCAGGTGACCCATCACGTAGATCATGAGGGAAAAGCTGTGGATGTAATCTGCCTGGACTCCAGTAAATCCTTTTATACTGTGTCCCATGGCATTCTCCTGGAGAAGCTGGCAGCCCATGGCTTGGACTGCTGCACTCTTGGCTGGATTAAAAACTGGCTGGATGGCCAGGCCCAGAGAGGGGTGGTGAATGGAGCTAATCCAGCTGGCAAACAGCAACCAGTGGTGCTCCCCAGGGCTCAGCAGTGGGCTAAGTTCTGTTTAATATCTTCTCTGATGATCTGGGTGAGAGGGTCAAGGGTACCCTCAGTCAGCTGGCAGATGACACCAAGTTTGGTGAGCGTGTTGATTTTCTGGAAGGTAGGAAGGCTCTGCAATGGGATCTTGACAGGCTAGGTCAATGATTTGAGGTCACTTGTATGATATTCAAGAAGGTCAAGTGTCCTTGGGTCACAACAAGCCCTGCAGTGCTCCAGGCTGGGGATAGAGTGGAAGGAAAACTGCCCAGCAGGAAAGGAGCTGGGTGTGTTGGTGGGTAGCAGCTGAACACAAGCCAGCGTGTGCCCATGTCAGCAGCAGGTCAGTGGCACCCTGGTCTGTGTATCAAGGATATAACGTGCCCAGCAGGATTACAGAAGTGATTGTTCCTTTGTCCCTTTGATTTGCTGTGGCACGTGGGCCATGGTCTAGTTGGTATGGTGGTGTTTGGTCAAATGTCAGACTTGACCATCTCAAAGGTCTTTTCCAGCCTTAATGACCCTATGATCAGTGTTTTTATAGTTCTAAGGAGAGCTCTGTTTCCATGTGGCTGCCTCAGAAAGGGGTAAGGACTTCCTCCTACACTCATCCTTTCAGAATGACTGGAGACTTTCTGCATGCACTGTTGAGGATATATCTAAATCTTTTTTTGCTGGCCCCTGGTATCCCAAGAATGCCTAAACTTCTCTGGGGCTTATACAGCCCTGCATTCAATCAGCAGCCTTGTTGTGGATTTGAATCATATGAAAGTGCAATGACACAGAAGAGCAATATCTTACCACACAACTTATTTTTTAAAAGCAGGAAAGAGGTGTGTGAGTATCTCTGAAAAATAACAGGAAACCCATGCCAAAATTTCATGTGGTGAGTCATCTCTACAAATATATGTGGGGGGGAAGGTGCTTTGAAATTTGGTTTCATTTCTCATTATCCTGGTCTGATTTGATTGGTAACAAATTAAACTAATTCCCCCAAATCAAGTCTGTTTGTCCATGATGGAACTGGTGAGCCTTTTGTTCACTTTTCTCTCCCCTGACCAGTTTAAGGAGCGGAGGTGACAAAGCAGCTTTGGTGGGCATCTGCTGTCCACCCACCACAATCACAAATATTAATTGTATCTTATTTTTACTTTTAAATATCCTAAAACAATATTTGGAATGTTAGACTAAAAATATGGGGGGTTATAGAAAAAAGTTACATATCCATTAATCTTAAACATGCAGATTAATATTACCAGTCCTTGAAATCTTACCTTTGTTTCATATTTTTTTTTTTAATAGGTATATTACAGGAATATTGTCTTTATGTTCAACAATCTGTCAGAATAAGATTAATTTAGAACTCCGAAGAGCAATTTTGTTTAGTTTATTGTTTTTGGGTTTTTTTTGTTGTTGTTGTTGGTTGGGGTTTTTTTTGTCTTGAATCTTCCAGTGAGGTGGAATGACTATATCCCATCTGTTTCATTTTACACTTCTATCCTTGTAGCACTTTAGTATTTTCTGTGTTACTTTACCCACTTATAGGACTGACCAGCTGGCACAGATCCAATTTAGGCAGCTGCTAGATGCTCCACTGAGGCAGTACCTGTGCCAGGGAGGGTTATTAAACTGATTTGCAACCTTCACATGAAGTTGTGAATATCAACTTGTAGAATAAACATTCTCTTACTGTTTCAGTCAGTGGATTAACACAATACTTCTCACATATCAAACTGGTTCACAGCATGTTATTTCTGATTAATTTACAAATATGGCTTCAGAAGACTAACTTGGTTCAATGTATTTATTGAGTGAAACTGTAAAAGACCATACCTTATGAACAAGATAAAGATTTAAAAACATGTGTTATAAAGTCCTTTGCTCTTCTTCCAGCTATAAACAGCAAATTGAAATGAAAACAATTTTTTAAATTGCAGGGTTATATTTTCAGTCACTGTTTATTAGTTAATTGCATGTTTTCTGTATCCTGACATAATCTCTATTTGACCATCTAATAAGCAGCTGTACCATTTTACTAAAATATTAGTCATAAAGACCACCTAAAGGCCTCCCTGTTTTTTAGCAGCCATCTGGTTGTTAGAGAAAACCTGGCTCAGAGGGAAAGTAGGAAAAATGCAGAACTTCAGAATAGCTCACATTTGAGGAGAGAAAAAAAAGAGTTCTAGGATAGCAATCTAACAACCCACCCAAACCTGCTGGGGAAATATGAAAAAGTGAAAAATTTATCCAAGCCTAATGCTGCATAGCAGATCTTGGAAATTCGTGAAACAGCTTATTATGAACACATAAGACCTTTTGCCAATGGATAGCCAAAATAATGGATGATAACAGCAGTAGTTGAGATAAGGTTTCATATTTTGAAAGAAACTCTGGAATTTTTACAATAAACTGTGATTTAACATATCAAACTGCTCATGACAAACTTAAATTTAGGAGAAGATAAATCCCAGTAGAGGAACAGAGCCAACAATTATTTTAAAACTATAGGCTGGTTTTATAATCAGACCTTCATGCTACCTGCTAATATCCATTTTGTTGCTATTTTTCAGCAGCTTCTAGGTTTGGTTTGCAGCGAGGAATAAAGAACAAGGACTCATACCTCTCACCTTCAAATCAGCCACCACGCAGAAGGCACTGCCCTACACATCTCTGTAGGACATTTATAAATTGGTAAATGTTTTTATGTTCTTATTCTCTCTTCTCTATAGATATGCAAGTGAACATTCGTGTTTGTATATACAGGCTTTTTATTTATGGTATAACTGCAGATTTTGCTATGACACCTCAGATATTCAATATTCTCCAGAAAAATCTAAAAGTCGCTTTATATCCTTAAACTGGACTTTTTAACACATATAATTCACGAGTTTTCTCATCTCTAAAACACTATTTTGGCAGTTTTGAGGATTATTGAGTTGATGTTATGAAAGTATCTGGAAAGCAAAAATGCCTCATTAGATCTTAAGTATTGTTTGTATTATTATTTATGTGTTAGAGGTTTTGGTTGACCTTAAATAGCACTGGCTGTTGGGCATTTTCAGTCGTGTTATGTATCATTTCATGGAAACATTTTACCCAGAAAAAGATAAAATTTTTGGTGAGAGGGGGGAAATTTTCATTTTATTTCTTTTTCTTATATTAAAATAAACCTGCAGTTGGTTCTCCAAGGGCTGACAGTGGCCTGATTCAGTCCCCCCAAACAGGGTCTGTCATCCCTGTGGGACCCTCACAGGACAAAGGGGTCCCTCACCCAGAATCTCCTGGACTGTTTAACTTGCCCTATAATTTCTGACTATAGGAGATAGGATTGAGAACCTGAGGAGATGTTTAGCTGGATACTGCAGGCTGAGCACAATTCACATGAGCTGAAGGACAGTGTCCCCTGTAAGGAGAAGGTGATGGTCTGGAAAGCACATCTGGGATCCAAGACCAAATGTTCCCTCCATGGATTTGAGGGATGAGAAGGCAAACACCTTTGAGAACTTAGCATTTCGTTGCCCTTATTTTCTCTATCTGTCATTTTATGCCCTCCACATACAGGTTTTGAGAGATAAAATGAATGTCTATAAATTATTTTGAGCATCTCAGGTGAGTGATTTGAAGCAGGACCTGGATTGTGACTGGGTAAGCCACAGTATGGTCATGGCAACAAAAAGAATCATCTTGACAGATGGTGAAGTTGATATTTTTGTCTCTTTGGTTCTCTTTTCACATTCATTTTAGAGTAAACTTGGTGATTTTTCCTGGAATGATGAGCTGTCTGCCTGGACAATTCTGTGTAAGTCTAGATGAAACATATGCAGAGCTTTATATAGATCCAGCTTTCCTTCTTTTTAAATAAGTGGGAACCTCTTGCTGCCTGTATTAAAAGAAGAAATTAGGCTTTTGTTCAACTGTTTTTTCTCCAAACTACTTACATTTCACTCCTGAAGATAAATCCAATACTCTTGCCAGACAGCTCTTTAGAAGACTGTGGTAATTAGAAATACAGTAAAAACAGATTTGTTGCTCTATTTCTACAGCTAGGCCAGACACTGGCAATGAAAAAAGAAGCTGGCTCAGAACAAGGTGGAAAATCTAAACTTTCGGACTTATCAGTTCTGAATGTTCCTTATGAAAATCTGCCTTTTCAGACCTAGTAATAGCCAGATGGAAAATTTCTATATGTTTAAAGACTTAGAGGTTTGCTTTATCATATTCAGGGTACTTTCTTTTTTTTTTTTAATGTTTGAGGGGTTTTGTCTTACTGTGATAATAGTTAACTGAAGCTTCTCTGTGACAAGGTAACCCTCCAAGTAGATGAGGGAAAGGCTGTAAATGTTGTCTACCTGGGATTTAGTAAAGATTTTGACACTGTTTTCCACAGTATTCCCCTGGAGAAACTGGCTTCCCATGACTTGGACAGGTGCACTGTTCACTGTGGTCAGCCTCAGAGAGTGGTGGTGAGTGGAGTTAAATCCAACTGAGCACAGGTCTGGTGAGGAGCAGCTGAGGGAGCTGGGGCTGTTTAGTCTGGAGAAAAGGAGGCTCAGGGGGAGCCTTATCACTCTCTACAAGTGCTGAAAGGAGGCTGTAGCCAGGTGGGGATCAGTCTCATCTCCCAGGTAATAAGAGACAGGATAAGAGGAAATGGCCTCAGTTTGCACCAGGGGAGGTTCAGGTTGGATATTAGGACAAATTTCTTCTCCTAAGGATTGTCAAGCACTGGAGCAGGCTGCCTAGGGAAGTGGTTCACTCACCATCCATGGAGGTATTTAAAAGATTTCTAGGTGTGGTGCTTAAGGACGCGGTTTAGAGGCAGACTTAGCAGTGCTGGGTTAACAGTTGGATTTGATGGTGTTGGAGGTCTTTGCCAATTTATTCCATGATCCTATGATAATCATAAAAATAAAATCAATACTACACAATACCAGAACTCACACCATCAAGTGCAAATTTTGTTTCTAAATGTATCCATTTCATGTCAAGCAAAATGAGGAAGATTTAAAATAGCTCCAATAGATTAATATAAAAATTAGCAGGATATGTTTTGTATGTACACACACATGTTTTCAGAACTTTGCCTGATTCTGGTTTCTGTTCCTCATCTGTCATACTCATTCTAGTTTCATCAGATGGGAGAGAAAAAGCCTGAATTAAATGTCAGTTGTTCAGAAAGTCCAGAAACAATATCCTGACAGCTCTCAGCATTTCACTTAATGAGAGACAGCTGCTGGATTTGAAGATCTAAACAAACTCTTTTGATTTGAACTGTTTAGGACAGAGGTACCTTCACTAGGACCATGAATCAGACAGATGTACTCCTTAACAATGTCTGCTAGTCACTTACTACAGATCTCAGATCAAAAAGTAACTCTGCTCTAATCCAGAGACAGTACATCAGATATCTGCTGAATTAAGAAACACATCACATGTTCTGCTTTCCCTCTCACCATTTACCTGCAGATACGAACTTGGATATGAACCACAAGTTGTTTGTTTTTATCCATTAAACCTGATTTTTCTGTAAAGCAAAATTGCACTTATAAAAATATTACTTGAGAAAAAAGTCACCTGGACTACTTGTGTGTGTGTATCAATATTCAGCATCCCAATTTTTAATGGCTAAAGTGAACATGAGATTAAAAGCAGGAAAAAACTGTATATGGGACAAACCAACCTCATAACAGTGTCACACTGTTTCCACTCTGAGGTCTAGTAGAAAGTCAGGTTTCCAGCTGAGAACTGCAGACCATTCCAGACAGCAGCTGGGAGTCTGTCCTTGCTCCACACAACCATTCACCATGGGATGAAAGCAAGAGCTGCAGTGCTTGGTGAAAGGAGGACTAAATGGCTCTGCTGCAAGGTCCACAACTCCAGAGTGCCAGTGTCTTGGGATTTTGGATGCCAGAGGAAGGTTTATTCATTCTTATTTCAACTAGCGCTTCCTTCCCTTTTTTATTTCTGTCTTGGCCCCTTCTTATCTCTTAGGGACAAATGCAACACAAGTCTCTCCACTCTGCAAACCACCGTGGAGGATGGTGAAGTTCACTGGTGTTTCAGTCTTCTCGGAGAAGAGAAGGACGGAAAGAGAATCCTGCTTAGCATAGGAATGAAACATTTTCCTGTTTTTCCTAGCCAGGGCTGCCTGTGAGAGCAGGGCTGTGTTTTCAGAGCCGTCTGTGTGCAGGCAGGTCCTGCCATCACTAGGGCTCGCAAGAGAGCTGCAGGAGCCAGCCCTGGCTCGCTGCAGGAGCTGCTGCTCCTCTGCTGAGCCCAGGCTGCAAGGAAGCTGCCTGTGCCTGCCTGCCTGCCTGCTGCCAGGAATGGATGATCTTGGGAGGGCAATCTGCACAGCAGGAAGTCTTACAGCCCCTGCCACAAAATACAGAGGGATGCCCTGCCACCCAAAAGAGCCAGATGCTGCCAGCTGTGTCTCTGGAAGTGGATCCTTCAGACCCTGCACTGGTCTCTGTTGCTTGCTGCCCTCCATCTAGTTGTGCTGCCCCGGTTCCTGGGCTGTTTATGAGCTCTCAGCAGGCAAACACTGGTGTGACATCTTTTTCCTAAGTCTCATTCCCATGCAAGCCCTCACAGAGTGAGAAAAGTTGTTTTTTTAAAAACCACCATGCTGTAACACCCAAACAAACACCTCTGAACAGTGAAATGCCCTGTCATTATTTCATAATTAATCATATGGCTTCTCCTGGCGTGGTGGATGACACAAACGCTGGCATCAACTCAGTGTGGGCTGTGCCTTGACACCAGCACCAGCATTTCCCTGTCATCTCCCTCCCTTTCCAGCACCCTTGGAAAGCACTGCTGGGAAGGGGAACATGACCAGCTGCATTTCTGAAGCACATTCAAAGCCATTGCTGTGTGCTGTGTCTCCACAGAGCTGGGACAACTTGACATAATTATTGTGCCACATAAACCCTTTCCTAAACAACACGGCTGCTGTCAGAAAGCTCCTTGATAGGCACTCTATGACGGATTTTAAAAATAATTGGTTCATATTTTCACAGGTGCTGAGCTTGTAATCCCAGTCATTTCATTACAGGGTAGGGTACAATGAATTAAGAAAGTGCCAAGGCATCACTAAGGTAAAGCAGATCACCTGCTTCTGAACTTGAAGAAAGAAAACAGACAAGTTTTCCTATTCCTGCTTAATTAACATCTCATTTACATTTGGTTATGTGGCTGCTCAGCTGCAGTCAAAAAATGTGCAGCTCTGAGATATGGGAGACCCTGAAAACAGCATTTGGGCAAAGATCCCACCTTGCCCATTGTGTGGCCACAGGCTGTGCTAAGCCAAATAACTGATCAGACTGAGACCTATGTGCTGGGAAGCTTTGTGGTTTAATGGGCATAGCAGTGGCTTCAGAAGGGAAAATACATTATTTAATACATGATTTATCCCCCTGTACTGAATCCTAAAGTGCCTTCCCTTGTGCAAGGTGAGTGTCTGAGCAATGTTTGGTGAAAGAGTAACCTAACAGAGTCTTATCCCTGTTTTAAGACTTGGTCCCCTTGTGGCTGTCATTCAGATAAGGACATTGTCCCTGGGAAATACAGATTTTTGTCATTCCTAAAAATTGTTCATCACATCTGATTTAGTTGAAATTGCCTTTTGGGGGCACACAGATGATTCACTAGTACAAAGTCAGCTGGACTTCAACACTGCCTTAAAGAAGGGGGCAAAGCAACATCCCTTCAGGCCTGTAGGAAGCAAATCTCTTGCTGATGTCAAAGCCTTTACTCCAAGGTTTTGCAGCACCGGGATCTTCTTGGTCTCCATTTTAGTTGTCTTATACTGGTCCTCTCAGTGATTACAGGAATGTGTAAGAGCACTTTGGGCTTTCTGAACCTGTTGGGTGGCGCTTAAAGTGCCTCTTGACCTCATTTTCTAGAGGAAGCAAAGAGCACAGGAAGAGGCTAGGAGACCTGGATCTGACAGCTTCTGGGAAAAAAAAGAAGAAGAAGAAAAAGAAAAAAGAAAAAGAAAAAAGAAAAAAAGAAAAGAAAAAGAAAAAAGAAAAAGAAAAAAGAAAAAGAAAAAAAGAAAAAAGAAAAAGGAAAAAGAAAAAGAAAAAGAAAAAGAAAAAGAAAAAGAAAAAGAAAAAGAAAAAGAAAAAGAAAAAGAAAAAGAAAAAGGAGTGGTCTGGAAGAGATGTGGAGAGGCAGAAATCCTCCAGCAGTATCCAGGGATCCCTGCAGCTGTGTGCTGAAATGTGAAGAACAGGAGAACAGGAAGATGGATTACTGGGGAATAAGGGTCTTCCAAGGACTGACATCCTATTTCTGAGGTACCTGTCCAAGCCACTCAAAACCCAAGAAGTTTCCAGGTAATCTGTGCATTTAGTAAAGAAACTGACCCAGATAAGAAATTTAGGGATTTCATCAGCTTTCCATGTGTAGGCTACTGGTAGGAACAGCTAAGTTCCTTATAGAAATAAAAATATAAAACAGTAACACCCTAAATATATCATTTTATGAAACAGAAAAAAGGTGCATTGAAGTGGTTTTGAAGTGACTCTCATCACAGGCCGTTCATACCAGTGAGTCCAAAGGAGGGCCACAAAGACTATCAGGGGGCTGGGACACCTTTCCTGTGAGGACAGGCTGATAGAGTTGGGGCTATTCAGTCTGCAGAAGAGAAATCCCTGGGGAGCTCTTATTGTGTCCTTTCAGCATCAAGAGCAGCCTGCAGGAAAGCTGGAGAGGAATTTTTTATAAGGGTGTGTCATTATATGATAGGGGGAGATCGTTTTAAACAGAAGGAGGGTAGGTTTAGACTGGATATTCAGAAGAAGTTTTCTACAAGAGGGTAGTGAAAAATTAGGGTTTTCTGTCAGGTTTCCAGAGAGGTGATAGGTGCCCATCCCTGGAAACATTCAATATCAGGCTGGACAAGGCTCTGAGCAATTTGTCTAATTTGAAAATGTCCCTGCTCGTGTAAGAGGATTGGACTAGATGACCTTTAAAGGTCCCTTCCAACCCAAACATTTTAGAATTCTATGATACTATAACTGTTCCAGTAAGAGGCAGAGTAAAGTGAGGGGTCAAGGGAAAAAAATCTGGGAGCATAAAAAAGTGAAGGATCATGCTGATGAGTCCAAGAGTTGATCCTGGAGGCAAAATCAGGAGCTTTCATGCTAAGAACTGGGGTGAATCTTGGACAGAAAGTAAGGATTTTTTTCTCATTTCATTTCTCCTGCTTTCAGGAAAATGGGATTTTCTATATTCATAGAATCATAGATTTATTTGGGTTGGAAGGGACTTAAAAGTCATCTTGTTCAAACACCCCTTCCATGGGCAGGGACATCTTCAATTACACCACATTGTTCAGAGTCCCCTCCAAGCTGGTCTTGAACACTTCCAGGGATGGGGCATTTACAGATTCTTTAAAAAAGAAAAGTCAAAAAATCTATGTCTATTATCTCTCTCTTCTCTTTAAAGAGATAAAAAGCAGTTTGAATTCTTCAGTCCATATGGACTATGGAAGGCTGCTGTTACTTTTCTGGCTTGCAACAATTCTTTGAGCTATTAATTAAAATGATATAAAGCACTTGGAACCTCATATTAATGACACAATATCTGTGCATTTTATCACTTGATTTATTATAATCCTGGACAATAGACAGTAATGTTTCTCTGCACATTTTTGTCCTCCTACATTTCTGAAGCACTGCTCTGTTTTCTCTCCCAGTTTTAAACCATGATGAAGTTTAACTTGCCATCTTTTTATGCTTATGTCCCTGTTCAGCGCCATCTTCATCCATTAGCTGTCAACACCAGGTTTCAGCAGAATTTCAGAAACCACTGGTGCTAATGTCTCACAGTCCTCTATCAGAAGCAATTAGTCACTTTGGTAAAATTGAAATTTGTCAGTGTCCTCCTTCTAAATATATATGCACTGTTATTCCCTTCAACAAACTTCTTGTGGGGCAAGCTGGTGTTCAGTCTGTAAAAGAGACAGCTCCAGGGTGACCTTACTGTGCCCTTTCAGTATCTGAAGGTTCTACAAGAAAGCTGGGATTGTACAGTGACAAGATAGTCATGACAAAGTAACCCCCATAAAGCAAAGCAAGCCTGAATCCATATTGCAGAATGTGATGCTTTTTTTGAGTAATGTACGATCGCTGAACTTTGCTTATGCAAACAGTTGAGGGCAGGTGCAGCTACTCATGGGGACAGGCAAGGTTCAGCACATTGATTAAGGATCTGTCAACCCTAGAGCACTGGGGACTTGCCCTCCCAAGCAGAAGCTGGGTCAGAGCATGAAGACAAAGATTCTTGCAATCTAAATTTAAAAAGTGAGAGTCAGCTCCCATGTCTTCATCCATTATGTTTCCTGCAATTATCGGGAAAGGGGGACCGTGCATCACACTGAAAACTTTCTTCCATGGTTCCTGCTCAGACTTCTCCACTCCACTCCAGAGGAGTGCTCTTCTCCACTGACTCCAGAGGGAGCCTCAGTTTTCAAGCTCTCCAAAGGCCATCAACAGAATCCTACAGTTTCCATGTTCCCAGCCTGGTTAGCAAATGCAAATGTCTCACCATGCAGAACTCTAAGGGAATTCCTTTAACAGGGTTGAAAGTCTCAAATACAAACTTTGCTGCACAACAATGCAGTAAAAGAGTACATGGAGGATCACTGGGAGACCACATGGGATTGCACCATCTTCCTCTTCATTCTGCTGAGGCACTTTGTTAGTGTTGGACACACTCAGAGAAACATTTCCCCTTAACACATTGGTCAGGCTGCCCATTATTTGACACATCATTCAAAATGCTTAAATGGGGACACTCCCCATCGCTCACTGCACACAAAACAAAACAAAAACCAAAGCATTTTCTGGGCAAATACAGAAACTAAAACCTTCCTGTCTTCTTCATCTCTCCCTTCACAGGTTTTATGATAATTTTCAAGTGTTTTTTCTGCATGCATAAATCTATCTTTGTTAAAAAGTAGAACTGGCAATATGGAAAGCAACTCTTCTCCTAGCAGAGATAATAATACATGAAAATGTCATTACAAACCAGTTTCATATATATAGTATCTAGATCTAGGAATTATAAAAGTATCTCAATATACCAGCTGCTATGAATCAATGCAAAGATGTAGTCGACAAGAACTACAGTTACAAGCTGACATTGGAGTTCGTTTGAGGACAAACCTGCTTTTCCAATTTATGCAAGGAAAAGAAGAATGACAAGGGCAGAGAAAGGCAGAAAAAGCACAGCACAAAGCCATGATGGCCACAAGTCACTGTTCTTTTCAAGTGATCTTTTTGGAAGATAAACACAAGATCAAAGATTGCCTAAATTGCAACAGCCTGGGTAATTTTTTCTCTCCTTATATCTCCTCATATGTAGTTGAAGGACAAGTTACGATCCCAAAGTTTGGATTAGCACCTGTAAATTGTGAGCATTCTGCAAGCAATGAGAGAGGCAGTTCCTGGCAGCTCTGACCCTTGATCTGTGGTCTGAGCCTGGTTTGTCATCTCCTGCAGCGACCTTACTGCCTCCCTGGAGCAGTCCAGTAATCTGCCTGGATATTATTAGAACATCTATGGTGACAGTCATTCTGTTTTCCTAAGGACTGGAAAAAAAAAAAAAAAAAAAAAAGAGAGAAGACAGACTTCATAGTTAGAACAGGCTGAGGCCAGCTGAGGCTCCTGAGAAAGAAATGCTTTTTTCCTCGCCCTGTGATGAAAAGCAACCATGAATTTTCCTATTTTTTCCTCTCATTGCTAGCAAGGATCATTTCAACCCTCAGCTGCAATCTCTGCTTTTGTCAAAACTTAGTCTGAAGAGATGCTAAGGAATGAGGGACTGATAACCAGAAGGGACCTGGGATAGGTGGGATGGAATCTGTACAGCCACATTAAGAGTCACATCAGCAGCCTCTGGCCACAGTGCAGCTGCCACTCCCAAAAAGGAGCAGGATGCCCTTCAACACCCCTCTGTCCTCAGTAAGTAAAGTCATCCCTGGCAAGAAGCAGAAATAATTCACCAGCCAGAGAAGTCCATACGTGCTTTACTTCCAGTTCCCATTCAAGAAAAAGGAGGCATTTATCAAAATGGAAACTGAAAGTTCAAACAATAAGGTTTTCATAGACCACATGCAATTAAGCTGTTTTCCCTGCAATGCAGCAAGTTCTTAAGGTAAAGTGCACAAGCAATTTCTAGTCAAAGTCTTGATGCCCAAGTTGCCCTGAACCGACTAAAGAAATTGGAAGAGCCAATTCTGTTAAAGTATTTTAAAATATTTGTCTATCAGAGACCAGGGCGACAGCTGATGGAGGACCGGGATTATCAGGTGATTGCTTGGAACCTAAACACTCCTCTGAAATATCCAAAATGGCCCTTTTAAGATATAGCTAGGATTTCATGTCCAGTCCTTTCAGTCAGTCTTTCTGTTTATGAAAGACTGACTAAAAGGACTGGACCACATTTGCCAGCTTCTCATCCCATTTGTCAGACTATTGTGGCAGCCTCATGGGACGTAACATGGACTGACACAGTGGCTGGATTACATAGCTTCAGCCTTAAATATTGTGCAGGGCTGTGGCTTGGTGCAGAACCACTTTCCTTATGGGATATGTGTCAGATAACATAGCAGTGGCAGGGTTTAAACAAAAATTGGTGGAGCTTGGTCCCTGCATTCTGTTGACAGGAGTTATCCCTTTGCTATACCAGGACACACATTCAGAAATAAGAGTTCCTTTTCATCTCCAACAGCCATCAAGACATTGTACCCTATATTCTTGCCACACCACTGAGAAGAATGTCGAAAAATTAAGTGGAAAAGGGTGTACCAAGGCAGGCCCCTGGAAGACTTTTTCCCTGGCAGTCAGTCCCCATCACAGAGTCAAGCTTCCTCTCATTCAGTCCTGCCTGCTCCAGATGTTTACACCCACTGCTTGCTCCCTTCAGCAAATGCTTGTTTAGCCTGGAGCCCAAAACTTGCTGGCTTTGCATGAGGACAACACAACCCTGTCCTTTTCACCTTCCATCCCTGTGCCATGGGCTTACAGGGAGTAGCCTTCAGCCAGTCACTCAGTATTTCCCCTAATTTCTTTGCTGGAGGTGTGAATGCCAGAAGGGTGTTATCAATCTATTGCCAATTACTGGTAGCTTTAAACAGTCAGGGTCATAATGCTTTCCATTTCAGACAGTTCAGCAAGAAAGAATAAGCTATTTCCAGAGCTGAAGGCTGTCTGTACTAGCTCCTTGTCTAGAAAGTGCTTCTACGTTTACACCAAAAGATCTCATTTCTCTGTAGCCTACACTGCCCAGTTGCTGATCTCATTAAAAAAGGCCACTACCTCAGTTTTTTCAGGTGAAATCTTCAGTCCTTTTCCACCAGTGCAGTATGAGCACATGCATTTGGGGTGCAGTTGCATGATACCCACACATTCCCAGAAGACTCTCTTGGACAAGGGTTGCTATTCTAACAGCATTGCCTTCACAAATAAACCACACACAGAACATCTTGTGTGCTGTTTCTAGCAGCAGCCAAGAGCTTTATGACTGTCTGTTCTGCCTGAGGGCAGCCCATGCCCATCACATCTTGGCCAAGCTACTCCAGAATATCTCTTAATTAGTTTGCTGAGATTCAGGGACAGGTGAGCTTTAACAAGTCTGCTATGACTCAACATACATGAGCACCAAAAATCTCATTTAACCAGCTGTTCCCAAGTGCAAAGGTGGTGCTTCTGCAGAAGTTCCACACTCTTCAGCTACTGTAAATAGCTCTATTGAAATTAAATTTCAATAACCCTTTCAGAAGACTTATGGTCTAATGTTGCCTAAGAATCCTTACATTATAATGCTAATAAATTTTGCTCCTGATTCTGTCACTGACTTGTTTATCAAAGAAAACTACTTCACCTTTTCTTCATTGTCTCCATCTGAAAACAGGTTAAGCAATTTAAAGAATCTTTATTTTTCAAAGTGCTTTCAATCTTGGAGACAATTCACCATACAATATTTAAACATTGCTTTGACCTTGGCCTACCTTGAAGGATTGTATTAAGCCAAGGATCTCTTTTGAAGACAATATTGTTGCTGAGATGGGTCAAAATAGCCACGTTTTTTCAAGAAGGCTACCAGGTAACCTCTCATCTCATAATTTCTGCCTTGTGCAACTAAAGGGAAGTTAAATAAACACACAAGAGAGAGTGCATACAATGAAACAGGGAGTATTTTTGACTGGGTCTGATCACATTTATTCCTTTTGAAGTCAGTAGTGCTGCATGCCAGAAAACTTCCATTCATAGTCGCCAAATCAGAGGTTTTCTGGCATTTGAAGTAAAGAGCAAAGCAAATGTAAGACAATGTTTAATAAATGGCACACTGACAAGCCTGAGTCCATTTTTCTTTGTGTAAAGCAATACTGAGTTATTCTGTTATTTTTCCTAATGTTTTCCTTCCTTTCTGACCTTTGTTTCCCCTTGCTGGTTTACAGCAACATAATAATTGCTGGGCCAGTTTAAAACTGATCTTTTAAAGCCTTTTTAAAGTCTATATCTTGATGATAAATAGTAACAGCAATATGATCTTTCTTTGTGTTCCATATTGCACATGAAAGAGCTTCCTGGAGGCACTACATGAGGGAGACCACACTTACATCCAAGGAAAATATAAGCCAGAATTGTCTGTGAGGCTCTTTAGCAGTGCAGCACTTAGGTTTACAAGTAGGAGAGTAGTTGTTTATGTAAGTATTTAAGGGGAAGCAAAGTTTGGGGAAGAGGCTGTATCTTCTCTCAGAGCAGCTAATAAGGTCAGAGAAGGGATGAGCTTCATCAGCTTGCTTAGACCAGGTGGTAAATATTGTTTGCTACTACCAAGGCACAAACATTTAAAACAGACCTGCAGAACTTCACTGCTGAAGTTCTGCAGTTTTAACTGCTGTTAAACTGCTGAAGTTTTAACTGCTGAACACAAGGCTCACAACTGGCTCCTGGCTCACACTACCCCACAGGTAGGACACAGGTAGCACCACAGCCAGGGTGTCCCTGCCACTCTCTTCATCAGACTTTCCACATCCATCTCTCCCAGTGGATGGGACCATGTAGAGTGCAGGGCTTCACCTTGTGGGACAAGGGCACAAGTCTGTGTCACAGCTGCTGATGTGCCATGGAAATGGAAAGCTGTGTTTAGGGGAAGTCGTGGCTGTGAAAACCTGGCAATGAGCATGAGTCCTGGCAATGAGCAAACATTCGTCAGGGGAACTCCTGAATAGGGGAGTGGGTTACACAGGTCTTGTGTGTAATGCTAAACTTTGAGATGTCCAGCATGGACAGGACTAAAATCACAATTTAGGACCTAACAGAAACAGAATACCTGTAATTTAACTGTGTTTTCAATGTGCTTTTGAAACAACAGTAAGGATCCTTGTATATGTGGGCATATACCAGAAGCGTGACTTGAATGGTTAATTATTAGAACAACCTATAACAACAATTAGTTAATTGGCAACACAACACACTGAAATGGTCAATGAGTAAGAGAAGTCAGAGCTGATAGCCTTTGTGCTTTGTCGTCTTGTCTTATGCCTGTTTCATGGGTGGTTTTTGACAAGCTGTATGCTTGTCAGATGGAATAAATAAAGCAGAGACATCATAACAGCACAGATAATCACAGTGAGAAGGGTCAAAGCCCCTGGTAAAGGAAGACCATGGAGGCTGGCAGAACATAGAAGAAGGCCCAGGCCAAACACCACATAACCCAGCATATTTCCCAATTCCCATGGTACAGTACATAACATCTGATGCACTCTGAGATAAGATTTGGATAATTGTGAGGTCTGATAATGAGTTATGCCTGTGTATAAAGCATCTATGGTTTTCCTCAGCTCTGCTGCACATTGAAGCTTTTGGGAGTTTATTTTTTTCAAAGCTTCTGGAATCAGAGCTTCGTTACTGAGAGGCCAAGGAGATCTGTTTTCCACAATTGGATGGAAAACAGTTTTCTCATTAGGTGGTCTTTGGAGCTCACCACTTCTGGAAAATACAGCTCTAAGTAGACTTAGACTGTATTACCCATTGAAATGATCTGTGGCTTAGAGAAAGATACAGGGATCTCCTTAACTACAGAGGCATTAGGAACAAGTCATCTGCTCAATCATTCTCTCCCACCTAAGGGAGGCATCATGTTGGGACATCCTTTCTTCTTTGATCCATAATTCACCTGAATTTCCATCTTCTGGGACTAATGAAAACATCACCTGACCCTTTGCACAATGTTTGCTGATAGAAAAAGATGATTATGGTAAGGAAACTGTGAATTACTCCACCACGCCTCAAAATGGTAGGTGAAGATGAATAGCTCTACCCTAAACGCTCCCTGTGTGAGACACTGGCCTACAGAGGCCACCTAAATTTGCCACTCCCTCCCAGATCTTTTTTATGGCTGCCAGCCAGGTATCTGCTATAACAAAAGCATGAAAGTGTTCAGCAAAACTTCATCTAACTTTCTGTCCTCTCCAGTAATAACCACCTATCTCAGAATACCAGCAAGCTACCCACTAATATCACTGGATTTCCTTTCTGACACTGTTGTCTATTGAAACAAGCTAGGAAGAAAATTCTTTACAATATTAAGAGCACTTATGCACCACTAGTCAAAATTTTCATAGTGCTTTGTGAACATGAATTAATTAATCTGCATAGTGGAAACAAAAGTGATGTGACTTTGACTCCTGTCCCCTTAGGTTTAAAGCAGGAGTGCAACTTGGTTTTGCATAAATTTGTTTCTGGATCAAGCCTTGCATACTTTGCCAGCATTAGCAATAGGTGGAGAAAGGGAAAAATATGCAAGAATGGAAGAGTGGATTAAAAATTTCTTTCAAAAATTTCCTTGAAATAGAAGCCTTACAAGGGTGTCTTCAGAGTTCATGAAATAGAAATAACATTTGAACGAGTTTAGATCAACAGTGCCCAGTCATGAGGGATTTTCATTGATGCTGTGCCAGAATGGAAAGTCATTATAAAAATCTAGATGTGTTCAATTTCACAACAGATGAAAATTGAAGTCCAGAGCTAGACCCCAGAGTCAGAATATCCAAATTCTGATCTAGACTGTAATGTGGCAAATTGCTTAAAACCTTCATATCTGTATATAACTTATTATGACCCTTCACCTAAAGATCTAAGATGATATCAGTGAGGGTGAATGATGGTGTTTAAATGGGTTCTTGTCTCTCAGAAGAGTGTGACCACTGAAGCTGTTTTGCCTGTATTACTGAACTCAAGAAATGACTACCAAATTTTCAGTTTTGTTTCAGCATAGACACATGTTTGATATTTTTTTTCTAATGTTACTTTGGACTTTTTCTAAAATGAGCTCCAGATAGTCGAGATGTGGAGAGGATCAAGAACTCAAAGGTCAGGTGTGGGTGCTGGTCAGTGCTGTGTACCAGGGGGCACACTGCATCTCTGAGGAAAGAGTGGATGTACTTTATATCACTAGACAAAGATTACCAATTTCTGAATGACTATCAGGGAGAAACACTGACATGACATATGGCTCCTTTGGATCCTTCCTAATTGCCAGCTCATGTCACAAGCCCACTGTTTTAACCCTCTCTTTTGTACTGCACTATCCCATTCCTTTCATTCTATCAAGGTTTATGCAAATTATTAGTTGGATTTGTAAGTTTTTGTTGTTCTCTTAAACTTTCAATTTAGCTTCTTCCAGAACCACTTTTTTTAGTCACAACCCAACAGCTTCACTAGGGTGTTTACAGAGACAGAATAAGTTGCATTATGCAAACCATATCTAAAAAGTCTCAAGAAATGGGGCTCTGCAGTTTTTATCCCTACGGGTCAGAGTCAGTTCTTTCCTTGGTGTGGCATCACAGTCATTCCATCCCTTTTCAGGGGACATCAGCACATCCTGACAAGGTTTTACATGCATGCAGCCAGCATGGATGGGTGAATTGATTTCATCATTTTATCAGGCATCTATGGAAGTAGAAGACCAGAAGGACCTTTTTACCCTAAGGAAAAGTATTTATACTTACATCATCTGTGAAAAATATGTGTCTTAATCCTCTTAAAAATTGTCAGTGAAGAAGATCCCACAAAATCTGCATACTGTTTGTGCTATGCATCTTTCATATTTTTAAATATTTTCCTAATGTGTAATTTACGTTTTCCTTGATTATTAAATTGATTAATGTGAATTGATTTTTTCCTATCTTACAACAGGTACAAATGATGACATTTTCATTGGCCTACATTTTGCAGACGAAATAGGATTTAATCTACTCTTCTCTAGGTTAACACTCTTTTGACAGCCTTTTCAAATTTTTTTTCTGACTGTTTCATTTGGATTACTTTCTTTTTGCCTATATCTTTATTTTAAAATTATTCTAGTTATTTTAAAAGTTACACTTCTCTAGTCTTACATCCAAAACCTTGCACAACACCTCCCAGAAGAAAATGTTTACAAAAATGCCCCTTTATAAAGTAATTTCAGTTTGTGATCCCCAGTATTCACCATTCTCTTTTTGGCAGTTGTACCAAAGCAAACATTAACCATCTCGTATTTCTCCATCTTTCCAGAGTATAGCACTTGGCTCCTGACCTTCATGGCATTTCATCTGACCACTTTCAGACATTGCCTCCAATTCAAATCTAGTTTCAAAGCTGATCTCCTACCAAGATTTCACAACTCAATTCTATCCAGGGGTCTGTTCAGCTGTCCTAAGCATGTTGCCTCTTCATCATCAAAATCACTCACAAAACAGCTCAGCAGACCGTGGCCCCTCTGAACCCCCCTCTTTCATTTTAAAAATCTCCTCTTTCTTTGTGGGTCCTCAAAACATATTTACATCCACTGCCTTCATTTAGACCCTATTCTCTAACCAAGGACCCTCTTAACAGAGATGGAAATGAAGGGGAAATGCCTGACATGAGCCATCATTTGTCCTGCTGAACTCCTGTGTCAGTGAACTTGGGCTCTCAGACATATAAACTCTATTCTCCTAGTGCACAAACTAGAGTCACCTGGGAGATCACCAATAGCATCAATAATCTGGATCTATTATTTACTAAAGAGACCTCAACTTCTGTGTCCACATAATTTTCCAATTCTCTTTCGAAAAAGAAAATTAAATTAGTTTGGCCAGATTTGCTATTGACATGGTTGCACTCGTTGCTTTTCATGATTCAGCCTTAAGTGGAAGGAAGGACCTTTAAGAATATTTTATTATTCTACAAACTTGAAGAAACTGATTATTTAGTAATCTTCTCTTGTGTCTACCTAGGTTACAAAATTAAAGTAGCTGATCTTGAAATCCCTGATTCAATGTACACTTTCTTTCAGTCCTCTGGGATCACAGTGCCCTTGCTGAGTTCTCAAAGATAATCATGGATAACTCAGAACTGCCTTGGATATTCCTTAAATCCGCTCAATTTTATCAGGTCCTGCTGAGCTGACAGCATCTATTTTATATAAGTAATCACTGACTTTTGGTTCCCTCCCTGATCTCATTTGCATTTCAATCTCTTTGTTAAAATTAATTTTGTCATGTATCTAGGTATAAGTAATATTTTTGGGGGAAAAGAGTGAAGCAAAGATGACAATTATTTTCAGTCTTCTCTGCAGTCTTCTCCCCTTTTTTTTGTTCTTCTCATTAATGGTGGGGTGCTATGCACTCTCTTTTCTTTCTTTATATTTCTAATGTATTCACAGAACATTTTCTTGTCAACTTGGTGATTTTAAGAGCTGGATTAGAACTTGGACCTTTTGTGTTCAATCTTTACTTTGGGGAAGATTTAAAGAGGAACAGGGAAAGAATCAAAGGAGAAGTCCAATGAGAAACTAAAGTTAAAAAGAAGAGCAGGGCAGGAAAGGAACAAAGTTGGAACATAATATTAAATAAAATAACATCTCTTTAAATGCAGTCATATTTTATCACACTCAGTTTAAAGATTTATTCTGTATGTGAAGATAAAAAAATATTAATCTAGGAAGACTTTAAAACTACTTGAATTATTTTTTTAAATTATTTGAATTTCTGGGGCCACATGAAGGATGAACGAATCTGTGAATCTAAGTCACTCTGTCATCTTAAAAATTAGTTGTTGTGCTTTCCCAGGGCACTACCACATGAGTCACCCAGGCCATTTTCAGCTCACTCACTCGGTGCAGCAGTAAGGGTCACTTTCCAAACAGACCTGATGCTGGCAGTGGCTCTCTGATGCCCAGCATACCTGTCTAAGCCAGTCTCTTTCAGAAGATCACCTACAAAGACACAGTTGATAGAACTGGGTCATTGTTTCACCCAGTCCTGAAGCCTTGGAGGGTATCCTGGCAACACCCCCACTGACTTCACAGGTGCCAGGTTGTCACCATGCCCTCTTCCAAAGGGAAAAGGAGCAGGTTCTCTGCTGTTGCCTGCAAGGAAGGAACAGGAGTAGGTCCATGTAGCACACACAGTGTAAAACAGCCAGCTCAGGGGAACCATTAACACAAGGGCTCTGTTGTTTCCCCTGTGTGGGAATGGGTTGTTATTCACTGTGCTGGTACGACATGCCAGGTGTCACCTTAAAGATGCTGGACTACAGTGGCATGCTGGGTTTTGACTCCTATCAGTAGCTTGACACTGGACACTGCAGAACAGACCTGGTCTGCGGATCCTACCAGAAAGTTTGTTACCCCTGGAGAATGAATGAATGTATAATCTGGTAGAGAATTATTTGTCTACCTGACTCCTTAAGAGTTCCCTGTCTTTTACCTGTGTGCCCAGGTAAAAATGTCTGGCTGCCAGCCTGTGAAAATGTGAGGGCACATAAGCATGCACATTGTAGCACTCCTTGAATGGCTTTAGATCTTTGAACTGACTTGACATTTCAAAGTTGTACTGCAATATTGAATTTTAGGTACCTGGGAGAAGCCTGGCAGGCCATTCTTTCCACACAGCAGACATGGAGAGCAAGTCCAATGCAGATCACATTTGGAGTAAAGTTGTCAAATGTTTGGTAGCAGTAAGTGGGAGCTCAGCCTATTCCACTAATTAATTTCTTTGATATAATTTTTCTCCTAGGGTGCTTTTCCAATTTAAAGTTATGACTCTGAGCCTTGCACTTTGATATCAACTATAACTACTCTAATGGCCTGAGCAAATTGGGTGATTTAGATCCAAGGCAAACGGGATGGATCCAGGTTTAAGGAGTTAGTGGTTTTAAAAGGTGCGACCCGAGAGGAAGTGGGAGGGAGGGAAGGGAGGAAAGGTAAGTTAATGGGCTCTGTTGTAGCAACTCCTCTTAACCTACATTTTTGTCCCTAAAATGCATTGGGGTTTTGCAATTGTTTCTTTTTTTAATAATCAGAGTGATGAACAACTGGTGAAATAAGGTGCTTTTTAGTGCTCTGACAGCATTAATCACTGCCATAACTAACTCAAGGCCAGAGTGCTGTCACAGCAGATCTATAAATCAAGAAGAAAATTGTGTTCCAGGTCTCCCAAAAATATATATGCAATGCAGGATCCATTGGATGACCTCTTATGGAATCTGTGGTAGTGAGAAGATTGGATTATTTTATCTCAGTGTTGCTTTTCAGTCTTAATATTTTCTTTTTCTAATTTCAATCATGTTCCAGGAAAACATCTCTATTTCAGAGAGCACTTAGCCATATGCTTACTCAGCAAAATGACTTGCTTAAATCCTGTGAACTTCTCAGTGACACAAGTACATGCAAAACTGTTCATCTGAATTTGATTTACAATAAAGTTGGAATCCACCATGCCAGTAAAAGTGCTCCTAATTTATTCATTTTTCCTGCATCATCATTAAACATGATGTGATCATTAAGAGCAGCCTAAGTTTGCACTTGTAACTTTGGCTCAGGTCTGCCCAGTCCAGATCCTGTGGGCTCTGGAAAGACAATGTTTGGATGCTTACATAACTCCTCAGCTTTGATGTGGTTCAGTTTATTTATAACAGCAAGATCTTGTGAATAATAATTCCTGCTTCAAAGACTTCATAGTTGGCTTCAAGTTCTTGGCCCTACAGTGCTCCCCCTGCAGAAGGGCACTCTGGTTATCAGTGCACTTCCCTACCACCCATGGGGGAGCCTGCTCAGGGACAATTCCTCCAGTTTGATTCTGGCTGGGCAAAGCTCAGGACAATGCCATCAATCAGTAAAGTAATTCACTGGATTGCCAACATTTTCGGACATAATTCTGATGTTCAGTTTGAGCCTTTTGTCCTCTACTGTGTATTTTTAGAGACTCTTGCCACTGGCATTGGTGAAATATTTACAGATGAATTCTTTGACTTTCGATGTCATCCAAATGCTCTAGGTGGCAATTAAAACTCAAAATAGAGCAGTGACAAATTCAGAGTTGTGAAAAAAATTTCTTTGCTCAGGACAATATTTTCACTTCAATCTATTCACTGAATTTCTATTGACATGTACAAGAAGTTTGCCCAAGGGCCCTTGAAGAAAGACGAAACATTTTGCCAGTATTGCATAAGGATTCTAAGAGCATTGTGTTTCACCACCCTGATCTGACTTTCTGTCCTGAGAGAAAGGCACCAAGTACTCAGAAAAGAAATTTCTGAAGGAAAAAATTCAAAGGGATTTTCCAGCCTTTTGGTTTGTGGTTATAAAAATAACATTTCAGGGTCTGAATATTCAGCAAGGAATATACCTTGTGTTTCTGGATTAAATTGGACTTTTACATTGCTAACTAACATATCAGAATTGGTGTTCACCTACACTGTGGTCCTTTGAAGCCATGTGTAGTGTGGAAAATCACATGTGGAACCTTTTGTGGAGCAATTAGCTCATTATTTCATCTTTCCAAGGGTGTGCTGTAATGTACCTCATCTTTTCTTCCTAGGTCAGTAATTTCAGGCCCCTAATCATTTTTATTGCTCTCCTGAATGCATTCTAATTTCCAGTAGTTAGAACTTAATGCAATATGCCCAGTGCAGTTACAGAAAAGCCTGTAAAAGCTAAAAAGGACTTCAGTTATCTCTTTGGTCTTTAACTGCAATTATGTTTTGCTTTATTTGCTGATAATATCAAAATGACAAATTATATATCTCCCATCATGGTAGTTAATGTGCTCAAGCTATTTTCCACACACTATATAGAGCAACTAGCATATTTCTGACATACATTGTGCTGCCTTTTGTTCTGTATTTCTAGCCTTTTTCTCAGTGTCTTATTTCTCTGATTTCATTAGCATGCACAGAAGCTGTAGCCCATTTAAGAGCTGTATTCATCTGCTCACAATGGATGATCACCTTGTAACAAAAATCTGTCAGTTATAAGGAATTAGGGCAAAGTGTGTCTGCCATCAAGGAACAAACTGAATCTGAATACAACGCTGAGACAGCACACAGGTCACCTGGAGAAAAGAAGGACAACACCACTCTTGTGGTTTAACCCCAGAATATTTTTGGGGCACTACAGGAATTCTATCCTCTTCTACAGAATATAAAAATTTTGGTTGGGCAGGGACAGCCTGATTGTCAGATCCTCTAGTGTTGGCCAGCCAGGTACCTTTTGTTAAATGTGTATCTCTAATGTTGGAAGGTCCCACCACCCACTGCTCTCAGCGTAGTTTTTAACAGTCCTTTGCATCATTCAATCTTCCCAGAGGCTGGGGCATGATGTGGGAAGTGATACAGCCCCTCAGTGCCAAGTGTCTATCAGATTGTTTCAGAAATGAGCACCATTGTCTGAGTCAATTATTTCTCGGATACCACATCTCCCTAAAATTTTCTTTTCAAGGCCCAGCATAGTGTTCCAAGTGGTGGCAGAGGGCACAGGTTATGTTTCCAGCCATCCAGTGGTTGTTTTCACAATTGTAAGAACAGTTCTTGCCTTGGCAGGTTTTGGGGACTGTTTATATTTTGAGTAAGATATAAAGATAGAAGATATTGGTGTGGAAGATCCCTTTGGCCAGTTCAGATCACTTGTCTGCCCATGCTCCCTCATGACTCCTGTGCACCTGCTCAAGGACACTGGAAAGTCCTTGACGCAGGGTAAGCCCTGCTCAGCCCCAGCTGGAATGTGTTAGCAGTTATTATTGTACTAAATTAAAAATATAGCACTATACCAGCTACTAAGAAGAAAATTAACTCTATCCCAGCCAAAACCAGGGTGTTGACCAGACACCCTTCAGAGGGAATAGAGAGAAATAGGCACTTTCAGAGAGAGTTTTGTCTGGTCTGTTTTAGGCATCTACCTTGGCAGGACACAGCTTAAAGATGCTGTGTCTCTTCACTGAGTAAGTGGGGCAGGACTTTACTCTGTAGGTGTCTAATGCAGGATGAGATGAATCCAGTTTTATTTCTGTCCAATTACAGCCCCATTCAGAGTCATGTACAGCTGCAGTAGATGCCTGATTTCAGCTATAGCAGCTAGTTTGGCATCAGAAACTGAAGGGGGTGATAACTGAGTTGGATCAGGACTCATTCCCTAGGATCTGCACAGACAGTAGGGAATTTCTGCAACACCTAAGCACAGCTCTCAAAATAAGCTAATTACCAGCCTCTCTGTCCCACTTTCACAGTCTTATAGCTTTGATCATGGGAGCATTTGAGCCAGACTCCTGACTCCCACATTACATATGTACAGACTCTGCACAACAAGCCCATTTTGTCTAAGGACCCCTTGGGTGCGACTTGAGAAATAATACCAGACTAAAATAGGATTTTCATTTTCTCTAAATATAGAGGCACATTTCTGCTAGTGGATACTTGTATCATATGATCAACCATGAACACCTTCTGTAAATATCTTTCCTGCGATAAATACCACATAATTCAGTTTGCTGTTATTTCTAAAAGCAAATTTCAGCTTCTGGAAGCTGAACAGCCTGAGCTGCTTCTTAGGATGAGAACAATGACTGAAAGGAGTGAATATGTGTGTTCAACAAAACAAGCAGCACAATGCCTTCATAGAGGTGCTTTATTTTTAATTAAAGGAGGCTCTTGTAAGCTGACACTGTGCCTCAGTCTCCTTCTCTCCAACCAAGAGATCACGGCAGAGCAGTGCTCTGCAAGGTGAAAGATATTCAAATTGAAAATGTTGTTCATTTAGTGCTGCTCCGGTATTGTCCATCTCCCAAGGTCATTAGCAAACCTGCCTAAAGCCTCATTTGACAGGCACTGAAGTTTCTCAGCTCTAAGCACTGTAAGGCTCAGTGGGAATGATGAGATTTCACAAGCTATATTCAGCTTGCTAAGATATAAGCAGACACCCTCTGGGCACACTCAGGTTTCTCAAGCTGAGCAAGCTTGCCCAGGAGCCAGGGTCGACTTGCCACTCTGTGACACGTTCTCAGAATGACAGAACAAAAGCCAGCAGGTCAGAATGATGGCCATTAGACTGTTTTGAGTCACCAAAAAAAGTTTTATTTCACCTTGGGCTCCAGATTCAGCATTTTTTATTTCAGGAGAAAGTAGTAATTAATAATGAGAGAAAACACCAGGTATTCACAAGATAAATAGTCCCAAGGGCACATGCAGGACAGAGATCTTTTTTTTCCCATCTCTTGCAAAAGAACTGGCTTCATACTAGTTCTTTGTTCTTTTGTCCTAGTTCTTGCAGCAGTATGTTTGTTGAAACTTTAAAAAATGGCACGGACCATTATTTACACTCCTGAGTTTTTCTCAGTCATCCTCAGGAATGGCTCTTTACCCCAGAATAATGGAAGAGCTCCCTAAACTGCCCACACTGGAGACAGTGGCAGCTTTGTTGTGACCCAGGCTTTTTGTCACCTTCAAAATGTTGACAGGAATTAGTCTCCACTGGAAACCCCTGCCTGCTTGAGACAGAGGACAATCCTGTGTTTAAACATTCTTTAACCACCCTTAGGAATAGGGTACTGGAAGGATCTCCTGGGACAAGTGTCATCCCCAGCTGTCACATATCATCAAGTTTGATCTATAAGCTGATCATGTTTCAAATTTAAAGAAAAAAAAAAAAATTAAAATATTTTTGTCCTTATTACCACTACTGGAGGTTCTTCCAGAATCTCAGCAATTCTTGCAACAATTAGGAGCACTTTTCTGACTTTCAAACATTTATCCATAAGCAGTTAGTACCTAATTTTTCTTATAGTTGTATTCCTCAAATTAACTCATTCTGATCTTTCCCTGGTGTTCAGGCATTGCTGTGTCTATAGCAGAGAGCCACACCTCTCCTCACTCATCTTTCTGCAAGATAAGACAAGACCCCAGGTTGGTCAGACTCCTTCCAAGTGGTGAACTCTCCCAAGCCACCACCATGGCCACTCTCTGTGACTGCTGCAGTATAAATTCATCTTTATTTTCAGAAGGGGAGGACAATGCTGCAGTAATACAGCACAACTTAACACTTTCCTGCTGAGGATACTTCCCCTGAGACACTGCAGGAGTGCCTTTGCCTTCTTCACACCTGCACCATTTCTATGGCTTGTGTTCAGCTTTTATCTATTACATGTCTTTCTTCGCCTTAGTTACTCCCTGCTGATGAGCTCCCAGCTTATTACAGAAATCCATCTTATTACTCCCTAAATCCCTGCTACAACAAAGTATTTAGGTTTCTAATTCCTATTTAGTCATCTCCTAACATCCCACTGAAATCAGTAGGAATCAACTGATGCTACCCTGCTCCCACTGAAATCAGTGGGAATTCAGCTTTGTAGTATAGAGCTATCAGCTATCAGCTTTTCTCTAAGAGGCTCATAATAGAAACATTATCAGCAGGAGACAAGACACCATGAACCTTAATATTTCTATTAATTATTTCAGGAGAAGTAAATCAGAAGGTGCTTTTAAAGACCTAGTAATGAATTCAGGAAACAAAATAAGTGTACACTCGTTTGACAGCACCCATTCTTAAAAAAAAAAAAAAACAAAAACAAACAAAAAAAAACCAACCAAACAAAAAATATCAAAAACCAACAAAAAAACCCAAAAAACTATACTAACTGGGAAGCCCTGTTTGGTGAGGGAATAAAGTGTTAATACTAAGTGAAAAAAGGCAAAGTACTATTAATAATGATAATAATATAACAGTCCTAGCTTTTTTGCCTGAGTCAGAAGGGCCAAGTGGAGGTTCATAGAAAAGAAAATTGTCCCTCCTCACCTTCTGGTCCCCTAAATCATTGTTGGTACCGCCAGGAATTGTCAGTTTCAGGAGCTCCTGTGAATGAATCTTGAAAGACAGTGACTTCAGAGAGAGTGACCTTTGATTATTGTATTCTCCACACCATTATTTCTGACATTTTCCAAAACTTCCATGTGTTTTTCTTAGTGCTACAGTCTAGCCTTGCCATATTGCTAAATTATTACAGGGTGATACTGCTTGGGATATCACTTGAAAAAATAAGGCACAAGAAGACAAAAGTCTTTGATGGAAAAATCACAATAATTTAAGAATATATTACTTCCAAAGCCAAAACCAGACAACTATTTGTTGGAAAACCTAAACTGTAAGAATATTGCTAATCATTGGGTTCTGCAAAATAATAAAAGTGTGTGCTTTACTTCCAGCCTTCTTTATAAACATGAAATAATGTAGTAAAATATGAGAAAAGATTAAATTATAATGATTACATGACAGCTCAGAAGCAAAGGCATGTCAGTTTTCTTCTAGGATAATTTGTTTCTTGGAATTTACCCAGGATGACTGGAATTTCTTCATGCATCAGAGATAAGCCATTGTTGCAGAAATGGATGCAAGAAAGGGGTAGCCAGGACCTCTGGGTGCTTCCCTGCAGCTCATGCAGAGGCAGGGGCAGTGCAGAGCACTGAGCCCTGGGTCTGCACCCAAACACCCATCTATTCACCTCTCAGTTACACGAGGAGATTCAATTCCAACATCATTACTCTTAGGAAAGGCCGGAAATGCTGTGGTGAGATTTCCCTGACACAAGCTTTTTGGAAGAAAACTGAAACACTTCCCTATGAGAAGACCCAAGCCAGGCACAAAGGGTGATGAAGTAGTCAAGATGTGTCCCAGGAGACTTCAGGAGACTTACAGAGCAGCCTGAAGATACAGCTGAAAGCTTTCTCCCATCCCTCAGGCTTTTAAAAATAACTCAGCCCCCAGAAAAGCCCACATTTATCGTTTCAGAGGTAATTTTGTGAAGCTAGTGCTGTATATTAAAGAAGCACCATGAAGAAATTTAACCCCAGGAGTGTCATTTTATATATGTGTGTATGCACTTATATTTGTATATATTATATATATATATAATATACATTGTGTGTATATATGTATATAGTATATATATGTATATATTGTGTATATATATATTTGTATATATTATATATTATAGAAGACAGTGAGATGCTCAGGTACTGCTAAAGAATCAGAGAAGTTGCAAGGAGGTGCAAATAGCAAAGACATGTTGACAGAAATACTTCCATTCTGTGGATTAACAGATGGATCCTGTAAGGTGGCACAGGTCACTGCAATCTCCCCAAAATCTGGACTAAGCTTGTGTTTAATAAGGATAACTAAATCTCCTTGTAAGGGCTTCAAGTGAGGGAGAGTTCAGCACCTTCACTGTAGCTGCTCAAATAATTTATCTCAAACTAAGATACTGCCATTTTTTTCTAGACACATCATGTCACAGTGTAAGAGAATACAAGGCTGGGAGAGACCCTGAGAGGCCTCCTGATTTATCTTTTTTTCAGGTAGGGATCAGTTTTACTGAACGTGTTGTTGTATGTGATGTTGGTTCTCAGCAATCTGCTGGGACACAGAGAGGACCAAATCCCTCATTCCCATTTTCTCATAAATAACCTGGATAGATTGTGTTCTTTAATTCTTGAAAGAGAGGTTTATTTCATAGTTCTCAATTAGTGTTCAGGCCTGAGCCTCTTCTGGACTTCCTTTATTTCCATATCTGTTTGGAAGGATGTCAGCTCAGTTGGATGAAATGTTTAGTTCATGAACCATCCAGTGTTGTGTCCGAAGGAAGGATGACTCCCCTACGAATATATCTTTTATATATATAT
>VWZS01007389.1:160094-278803 GCA_013397075.1 Rhabdornis inornatus | reverse complement strand
TAAAAGATATATTAAGTTATATATAAACATTCGATATATTTTCTTTCTTTCCTGTCCTTGCACCTTGATTAGGCATAATAAGCCTTAATTTTCTGGATGAAAACTAAAAAAACACACTTTTCTAATCACTCATCTCATAACATGTGTTAAAAAGCAAATATATATCACCTGCTGTGTCAGAGGTGAAAGCATCATATGTTATCTGACCGAGAGCTGGTGACCAGACAAGTCCTCTACTAATGGCCTCATCCAGCACCAGCTCTGTTAATAACTCCATTTCCAACTGTGTCAGTGAGACAGTTTTTCATCCATATATTTCTTGCCCCATTGATTCCCTTTAATGCAAGATTTTAATCAGTGTGTCAGGCAGTATTAAGTGAAGCGCCTTGGAGAAATCCAAAGGTACCTGTCAGCACAGCTGTCTTAATCATCCAAACCTATAATCTTATCAAAAAGAGATAACAGACTTGTTTAACAAGATGTACATTCCATTAAAACCATTTTGCCTGGCGCCAATTACCTTCTTAAGGCCTAACTCTTCATTGACAGAGTCCCAAACTTACTGCCCCACTCTCTGGCCCCTAAGAAATGTCAGACTGACTGATGGTCCCTAGTTTCTCCTTTCTCTCTCTTACACAAGAAAAAAAAAAAAAATTGTCTGAAGATAAAGCACTGCCTTATTTACCAAGATGAATTACCAACTAACCACAGCAGATCTGGGTAATTCTTCCCTCAGCCCTTCTTGATGCCTAATGTAAATTTTTTTCTTGATTTGTTTATTTGAAGAAATCTGGTATCAAATTCTGCTTCATATCTTCTTTTGATATGGATAGTAATTTTTTTTAATCCCCAACGTCACTTGGGCTTAGACTTTTTTGTTTTGTATCTTTCAAATATAGAACAAAAATGTCTGCAGGTAATTTTTTCTTTACAATTTTTGATTCTATATATACTTACTGCACAATTTTACATCTGAATCCTGTAGATAGCTTATACTTGACCTTAGCTCTTCTTTACTCCCATAAAATATTTGTTCTTATTGTTTGTAGTGCTGCAATTGTTGCTATTCTATTGACTCTAGCTTTTCCTATCAACCACTTACATTTTAAAACTTGTAACTTTCATTCGTGGTTTTTAACTCCCACTTCTTTCCTGTTCTTTACATTAGGTAAATGCTTCTTTCATAGGTGCTTTTTCCTACAAGATGCCTTTAAAAAACCAATCAACCAACAAACCTAAACAACTCAGTTTTCTTGTTTTGAGTTTGGAAGATCATGATCTTATGGACCTTCAGGAGTATTCAGATAAAGAATTTACAGAGTTCATTAAGCTTTGCCACTTGTGTTCCCACATTGCAAGTAGAGGTTTAAGGAGAAAACAGTTGTGTTGTCCAACAAAAGACAGGCAGAAGTTGTAGCTACTAAACATCTTACACTTTAATATTTCAAAGGTGTATTCCAGCAGTCTTTCTGACCTGGAATCATATATGAACACATAATGGTTACATGAGCTGAGATGAAGAGTGTCTTCTCTTTTTCCTTTCCCTTCCAAATTTATGGAGCCAAAAGGATCCCCCTCTCTTCCCCAGAACTTCTCCTATTTACTACCAAGAGGGATGTCTATCCCATTTGCAATGTCTCCCAGTGTAATGAAGCTTCTTACGATGTCACCAGTTACAGTGCAGGTCACTGCCAGGGGACCAGGGGACAGTCCCTCCATACCTCAGGATGACATCTGCACTTAAAAGCTTCCTCATCTTCTTCTGGAAAGTCGCTGCGTTATTCTAGTCTTGTTTTTGCAGGAGACCTGCCTAATTTTTCTAAGACTGTTCACCTCTTTTGGCCAATCCTAGCTACTTTCTGAGTTGCCCATTTTGACTTGCACAGAGCTTCTTTTCTTTCCCATTTTTGAAGTTGATAGTTCTTACATACTGTTATCCTCTACCTAATGACATGGAGATATAATTTCCTTTTCCCTCCTTTTCCAGGCTTTTTCTTACTCCATGACCCTGTGATACAACCCCCATTTCTGAGACAGGATGTGCTGGGCTGTTCTGTGTATGTGGATGTCAAGGAAGTCATGTCTGCTCCTGACATATATGAAGACAATCAACTATTCCTCAAGAACATAATTTTTCTATACCTTATAGGCAAACACTCTCTCTTCAGACAGGATTTCCTAATGCATGTCATGACCACTGGTTTCTCTATAATTCTTGATAGTGAATTAAACTTGTCCCTAGAAAGCAAGATCACCAAGCTTTATCCCATTAATTCTCATGTAAAATCCATTAACTAAAGAGATCTTACATCCTTCAGCTGAAAAAGACTAGAAAAATACATTTAATAGTCAGCTTCTCACAAAGAAAATTGAAACAAACTACTGATATTTCAGACCTGAAGCAAAATGTAGCTTTTTGGTGAGGTTATCTGAGTTTGTTTCACTATAAAATTCTTTATTTTCAGAAATCTAGACAAGCAAATTGCCCACTTTTCCTCGATTGATCTGAGATGTTTTTTGTAAGTGTTAACAAGTAGAAGGCTCTATTTGAGTACACCATGACATCTCTATAAACAAAGTATACTGGGGGAGGAGAGATGGAAATGCACTCTGATTTCCATTTAAGGTTCGGTCTTACCACCCTTGAATACATGGAACTTCAAACATTTTCAGCACATGGATGCAGAATGAAAAGAGGGATTGCACAGTAAAACTTCCTACCAAAAAATGCAATGCTGAAAGCTGTCTGTTGAGTGTCCCATTCTTTGCATAAATTGCAGATCATTAAAGTGTCACAGAGATCTGATTTTTAAATCTGGACTTCTGAAATGAGCAAAAGGAGATGAAGAATCTAGGTCATGTGATTTCAGGGTCCAGAAATGTCTACAAAACTTCATAATCTGGGGTGATGAACATTCAACTGTAGCAACTGCTACAAGTAAAATCTTTTTCTTTTGTTGTTCCAAAGCATTGAAGATGTAACCATAAAACTGTCTGTTCAGCAATTGTTGATCTGGATTGGGTTTCTCCTGATTGCAGGGTCTGGACACAATTTTCAAAATTCCTACATTGATTTTTCAATACTTGGTTTATAAAACATTGGAGGAGGATGAAATGAGGAGTAATGAGCCTATTTGTGTGCATTGTTGAATCTGAGGGTGAAGACATCAGGATTCTGAATTCTTAGGTCTTTTAAAGTAGCTGCACCACCAGCTTCTTGTGCTATTTGTTCTCAGGGTGAGGGCACACAGGAGGACAGCATGAGTTTTTCTGTACTTCAAAACCTTTATTCCTTCCTTGAATTACCCTCCACTGTATGAGGGAAGAAAAGGGATTAAATCCCTTCCTGCCTGGATTAGCTGTGGAGGGCAGGCTGCTGCAGTTCCCCAAATACTATTTTCTGTCATAGGATGTCAGATCCACAGCCACGGGCCACTAAATGGGTTAGGTGGCACTGTGATTGTTTTAGTGTAGGTATGGAAGGAGAGATGGGTCCAAAACTCCTCCAACGGAAACTTGTGTCTCAATGCCTTCCACCAGCTGGGGTGCACCACAGTATTCCCTGATAGATCAATGTACCACACTGGAAAAGCACCAGTGCGGGTGTCTTAGGTTGCGATACAGGATGTGCCCAAAAGTATGTATTCTATCACCATCTCTTGAAACCAGGTGGGGCAGTCGTCTTTATCTTTTCCACAACCCATTCTTCCTCCAGGAAGACATCTTCTGTTAATGGGCCATTGAGTCCCACTGCATGACTGATAAAATTACATCATCCCACTGGGAGATGCTCCAGCCAGGGGGAGGAGGCAAGCATTTCCTACCTAGAAAAAAAGGCTTCTGCCTTTCTCAGCAGACACCTGTCTTTCAAACCAAGACAGTGGGAAAGGGGCTGCAGTGCAGGAACAGGTCTGGCCCTGTTTGTTCATTTGTCTGTGGGTGTTTTGAGCATGGAGCTTCTCCAAGAATGGACCCTAAAATCAGCAGGTTATTGCTTGGCAGGCCTTGCCATGTGCAAGTTACTCTTTGCTGGAACCCTTCTGTGTCTTTCTTGCCCTGCCTTGAAGTATATACAGTTAATTTATTACCACACCTGCTGTCTCCAAGGTGTGTTTCAGAATGACCTTTCTTTGACTCAGCATTATTACCATTCGCTCCCATCACCACTGAAGTTATATCCCCTCCCTGCATTTTTCCCATCTGAATTTAAAGGCGTTGAGGAAGCAGAGTTTAATCACTGAGCTTCACTGGCTTTATTATGTTATGGCACTGAACCTCAAAGCTTGGCAGTAAGGGAACTTCATAATAAGTTATAATGATCCATCTTTTCTTCTGTACAATGAATTTTAAGCCCCCTTCACTCATAATTTATTATTTCTACTTGGTATATGAATTATTTTATTCTCCCAAGCTCTAACATTTAGGAAAAAATGAGGCAATAGAGATCTAGACATGCTTCCACCAAAGACAAAAACCCAGCCCCTGGCAATTTCATTGGAAGCTCACAAACTTATAGGATTGTTTAAATGGAAATTGCTTCATTACCAAAGTGATTTACAGTATTATCTACAGAGCTGGCTTTCAAGACTCATGTAGACACAAAGATAATTTCTAGTTTCAACTCCTAAAGTAAATTCCTGAAACTGCTAGACCTTACAGAATTGTTGGTACCTCAGCTTCTTTGGGCCTCTCTGGTTTGGTCTCACAAACTCTGTCTTGGCAATGGTCTGGGGTCTGAGAGAGGGCACTGGTATGGTATTTATTGTCTGAGTAGAGAAACAACATGCTGTGAAGGTCTATTTTGGCTTCAAGCCTGGATTAGGCATGGAAGATCATTCCTCAGGACTGGCATAGAGAGTACTCTTCTGGGAAGCAGTCGCTGTTTGTGAAGGGTCCAGGCTCTGCCAAAGGAAAAAAGTGGGTGCCAGAAGGGACATTTATGCATCTCTTGGAAGGCATCTGTAGCTAAGGGAACAGATTCCAAACTTCTAGGCAAAGGATCCCAAAAAAACCCTCTGCAAAGTTCATCCCAGACACTCACTTCTCTTCATTAGCCATGGTCTTTGAGGGTGATGGAGACTGCCCATGCCATGCTCCTGGCTCTTGTTGCTATGGTAATCCAGAAGTTTTTTTTCAGGACAGAGCTTTACAAGTTCATTATTTACATTATGTTACTGTCTTAATTTCCTTCTACTCATCTTTCTTATTTCCCACTCTCCTCATTCCCATGGACTGCCTGTCCACATCATTAAATAATTAACACCCCTTTGTATTACGCACCAGGGATAGCAGTGCAAACATCTGCTGTGAGATGAAATTTAAAAGTACAGGATTTCCTCTCTGATTTGAAATTAAGCAGTGGAAATGTTCAACCCTGAGATCATATTCTTCAGTGCATTTGCATTTCTGTATCGCTCACAGCAAATAATTTTAAAAACTTAATTTGCATTTCAATTTTTGTCATTCCATACTTACTGTATTTCACTCCGCATAAAGAGTGAAAATAGACTGTGAAACTTCCTGGAAGCTAAAAAATCTGGCTCTTCTTTTCTAGCTAAATGATGCAGTATTTGGCTTATAAACCCAGCAAGGGAATAACTCCAATTAAAATTGTTTTCATTGGAATGCTTAAATATGGAAATATTTCTATTGGTTTGAATCTTCATTTCACAGAACTTAAATTCAGCTCTAACCTGTTGGTTCAATTTCTGAAAAATCCATTCTTCCCAGCCTGCAGACCCTGAAGTTGACTAACACTTAAAGAGAAGTTTTACTTACAATTGCTGAGGTTTATCTGATGAGAGCAGGGCCCCATGCTATTTCTGAGCTTAGTGATAGGCTTTATAACTTCTATAAAATTCAAGCAAGAAAAAATCTAAAAATATATGAGCAAAAAACAATTTGGGAAATGTATTGGAAATAAACATGAAACAAGGCAATCCTCTTTTCTGATAGTTGGAAGTGGAATAAGAATTGTTCAGGTTTTTTATCATCTCTGGGCTGGAATTAACCTACCTTTCAAAGTTCTTTAAAAAAAAAAAAAAGTAGGACAAAATCCAAAATTAGCTCTGTGGACTGATTTCCATCCATTAGACTTTATTTTTTTTGCAAAACAGAAATCTCAGCTTTATTATTTTCATGTCCAAAACCAACAGAGAATGCTTCCAAATGTAGACATACAGATTTAGTGTACTTCCACTGAAAACGTGTAAATCTCCAGCTACCTTTCTTTGCCTGGAGGAAAATTCCTTACTCTTCTTAGTCCTTGAAATCAACTGCAACAACAACAAAAAGGATGACTTCTGACAATTAGGAATTGCTTGTGATGGAAGAAGGTGACAAGGAGGTCACCTTAACAGAATATCTTTAATTATGTTTGAGATGTTCTTTCAGCCTCAGAAGGATTCTCTGACCCACTCAGAAATAATGCTTCTCCATTATGACATGCAACATATCTCTGCAACATCTTGCTTTGAAGGCTTGGGTTGGTTGGGGCTTTTTAAACTCTCCAAGGAGAAATTCCACTGGCAGTCTTTATGTTGGAGAAATGAGTCAGGGATAAGCGCTGGATCTGTGGGACACACTCTTGCTACTAATTAATGCATATCCTGTGAGGATTTGAAACAATAACACCAATTCTGCCACCAGCATGAAAACAGAATGTATCTGTTGTTCAGCAGAGAAGAAATCTCTTTTCCTGATCTGTCAGTAATTAATCACAGGATCCTTCAGAGGAAGAAAAGGTGGCAAACAGAACAGTTTCTTCATCAACCTGTTGTGAATGAGCAGGGAATCCTGATTCAAGACGTTTTTCATGTCTTCTATCATAGATCAAGCCAAAGGCCAAGAATTTTATCCCATAAACTGTGCTCCATAGTAATCCTTATTATGCATGTGATATGGTACAGCAGCTCATCGACTGGATCTCAGTCCAGGGAGTTCTGAAGGAATGCATAAGGGAATGGGGTCTCCCATGAGACATAACTGAGATCATTTCCATATTGTTGGCCACTTGAAGGCAAGGAAGGAAAGACTAATCCCCTGTCCCTGCTCCCAAAGCACAGGAAGGCAATGCCGTGTGGCTGGGGTTGGCTGTCATCCACCACACTGCTGAGAGGCTTTGGCACTCCTTGGCAGTCCTCTCCCTGACCCAGTGCCAGTCCAGAGCTCTCTACTGCAGCCCTGAGCAAGGCTCCGAGCCTGAGCTCTGCTGTGAAAGCACTGATTGAGAAAGAGAAGCAAAAGATGAGGTCCAAGAAGGCTGGAAGGAGGTAGTTTCAAATATAAAGAGGTCATCTAACAGTGAGACCACTTGCTTCCAAGGGGGTAATTTGAGCCAGGCTCTTGACCTCCCACAGACTTCCAGCATGCAATCAAATACAAATTATAGGCTCTACTTATGTTCCAGGTCCCCCTGTACAGCGTGGGTGTGATGGTATTTTCACTTCTTCATGGAAATGTTGGGAGGATTAAATGGAGAGGTGCTGCCATAATGCAGCAGTTGCAGCCATGAAAGCCTGTGGGATCTGAATGGAACACAAGTGTGGATCTTCTGTGAAACTGGAGGGAACTAGAATGTCTCTCTAGAATGAAACAGTGGTCTGCCAGGCCAGGATGTACAATGGGAGAGAAACTGGGATGCAGAATAATGGCTTTTTGCAATCCCAGAGCAATTTCAGAAAATGACAATAGTGCCAATAAAAATCATTCATGGCTCTGTTACACCCAAATAACCAATGCAAAGCTCAGCTAAATGTCAGATCTCCTTCACTGTCATAAAAGAGTTTGTGCAATGCTGACAATCAGAAACAAACCATTTCGGGCAATGAAGAAGATTTTAATGAGAAATGTCAGGGAGACAGAAATATCTGGCCCACTCACAGTTTCACCCTGAAAAAACACTTTCCTACAGCATGATACTGGGGATGAAAGGGGGTGAAGGAAGGTTATGCACTGTGCCGTATAAAGTCCTCGCTAGGGAGAACTCGATGTAACTATAAATCTTATAAGCAGATTTTCTTGCTCAGCATCAGCAAAAAGACAGAGAAGGTGTCATAACTGAGAAGAAATTAAAAATTTAATTGTTTATTTGAACCAGAATGAGCAGCACTCACCTTTTCCATTGTGCTCACACTTGTATCTGAGACCTTGCTAAGTGTTAGAGTTTAACCTCACTAAATCCTTCACAGGATAGGTACAGTAGGAGGACACAGTTTCTAGGACAGCCAGCTGCCAACCACCACCAGAGAAAAGGCAGCCATGGCCTGGCTGCCTTCTGTGCTGGTGCCAAGGTGCTGCACAGCCAGCCAAGGGTGGCAGAGATGGAGGGGACACATGGTGGCTGCAAGGAGCCATGGTCCAGACTTTGCCCTGCTTATGACACCAGCCTGAAAGCAGAAGGAGGAGCAGAAGAGAGAGATGGTTCATGTTCTTCAACTATACCAGGTAGTACCTCATCCAACCCAGTGCAGACCTTAGATGGACACACCCATCTTAAACCTGAATTTCCTCACCACATATATTCACATTGTTCATCTTGCACAAGGCTACTAGGCAGCTTAGAGCAACCTCCACTATGGCAGCTTAGACCCCAAATCCATGAATAAAATGAGTTTGAGCAGTCACAGGTGGCCAGCCTTCAACCCTCCAGCTTCATTAGAGCCCCATTCAGTGAGAGTTTAAGGGACATTGTTAAAATCTCTGAGCGTAGGGGGATGAAAGAAGCCACCACAGAGAATGCCATGAGTTATATTTGCCCTGCATCTGCCTTTCATCAGCTGTTCTGCAGGAATGTGCACCAGCTCAAGAGGGAGCAGTGAGGGTGGTCACACCAAGGGTGTAAAAGGACATTGTTGAAGTATGGTTGAGCAGACAGGGCCCTTGTCCTTGTCCTGTCCTCTCAGGGCCTTCCTGGAACCGCATCCAACACTAGCGAGGGTCTCTCCAGGGATTAGCAGCTTTCCTATTTTTAAATAATTTACACAAAAGCGTCTTCCTTCCCTAAGTCTGGTTATTTTTAGACAGAGAAAAATACACACTTTTATCTTTATAAATAATCAGAACCATATGGCCTAAGCATTCTAAAGAGATCAGTTAAACCAGCTTTCCAAGGGAGGGACTTTGTGTATGCATGTGTGTCTGTGTGTGTGCTTAGCAGAGCTGAGCTGGGTCAGCCTGGCAGCCTCAGAGACTGAGTGCAGGATTTACAGCTGGCTCTACAGCCCAAGATGTTCTTACACCACTGTTGCAAAGCTACCTTGGGCTATATAAAGCAGGAGACAGGTCATTTTTTTACATGGTTGTGTTTTGTGCCTGACTCAACATGACCAGTAAGTGCCAAGATCAGACCTGGAGCTGCTAAAAAATCTGCATGACAAGAAGGTTGGAGAACTTGATATGAATAAAGGCTGAAAGAACTGGGTTTGTTCAGCCTTGAGAAGAGGAGGTTAGTGGGAATCTAATAATAATCTTCCAATACCTAATAGTAGTTATAAAGAAGAAGGTAATTTCTTCGCTAGGATGAACAATGAGAAGACAGAAGGCAATGGGCACAACTGGATTTAAGAGAAATTCCATCTGGATATAAACTATATGCTTCACTGTGAAAACAATTAAACATTTGTACCAGTTGCCCAGAAAAGCAGAAGAGTTTTCCTCAATGGACGTATTCAAGACTTGACTTGGCAAGGCCCTGATAAAGTAATCTAAAGTATGCTTTCAACAAAAGGTTGGACTAGGTAATCTCTAGAGCTCTCTTCCAGCCTAGACTTTCTTGTCCTTCTGTGATTCAGAGTTCTTCATGTAAGACAACTGTCCAAGTGGAACAATTAAAAAATAAAATCCTGTAAGTGCATCAAATGGACTCAAATAGTGAGGTTGAGCTCACAGCCTGTGTCCTAAAGATCAAGTTCTTCAGGCACAAAGGTTTTGACTCTGAGGGACCTGAAGGTGCCTGCAAAAATGAATGATTTTCTATATTTGAGATAGGTATGCACAAAGTAATTCAGATCAGTTTATAGTTCACCATATTTTACAGCAGGGCTGGTATGGAGATGCCTGCCCAATAGGGGAATCCCATTGTAGAAGGTCTTGTAGTCCACAATGGTGATTTCAGTATCAAATGCAAAAGGATAAGCAATATCAGCCCCCATGCTTCTATAGAAGTCAGTGTTCCTTTTGCTGCAAACACCCAGAAACTTCTGTAATTCATCTGTTGGCTTCCACTCCCATCCTGCCACTTGACAGGTCTGTGCAGAGCTCTGGAATATAAATCTCCAAACAGTCAGCAGGAATCATGCTGCAACCTGCACATGGGGCTTGAGAAGACAAACATATTCCCCAGGAGAGCTTGTTTATTTTTAGTTCTAGAGAACCCACTAAAAATCTGTTGAGGAAAATAAAGACAGAGTCCCATGGTGACAGCTAATGCTGTAAGTAAGAAGACAGATGCATGTATGTGCAGAGTATATTAGATGAGTGATCACTGCCAAAATCAGTCAGCATATCCTTTTCAGATCATAAAACTGTTTTTAATAGTAGGGCAGAAACATGCTAACATTGCTTCTCTGTTTACTTGTTTGCTTTAATTCCTTATCCCAGGAAGTAGTCACTTTGAGCGTTTCACACCGTATATAAGCAGTGAGCAAGCCTAAAAATTAAGAGCCTCTGCTGGAGAGTGAATGAAGGTCTTTGTGCTGCCCAACCTCCATCTCTCCTTGGCCAGCTGAGATTTGCCCTCATATGGGGAGTCTTTGATGGATGGTATAATGAGGCTCAGAAGGGTACTAATCCCCCAGGGTTCAGGAGGGTCGAACAGAGGGTATGAAAGGCCACGCTGAAGCAGATTTCAGCAAGTCTCAGCCAGCAGCCACTTTGGCACCATTCCCAGCCAGCGTAGGTTAGTGCAGTCTCTGGGGTATTTCTGGCTGCTGAGTGTAGGAGTCCAAGAGGAGAAGAGAGAGTGAGTAGGCTGCAGCATCTGTACCTCCCTCAGTAAAAAGTGCAGTGCTAATCTTCCCTTTATAGAGACACATCTACATGCACACACAATCTCATCCTTAGCCTCACATGGCCAGGAGAAAATGAAGCCTGTTGAGTTTAATGAGGTAGATGTCCAGCAAACATAGACAGGAGAAGCTGAAAAAGCAGATTCCCAAACGCTCAACAGAACCAGGCCCCAACCTCAATAGAAAATTATTGATTTGTGCTTATAGTGGGGGTCATAAAGCCAGTCAAAGTGATCAGCAGAGGTGGGATGTGCCTGGAGTCTTTTTAGAGATTAGGAGAATTTCAGATACTTGATCATTGCTGCCAGCAAGGGGCAATTGTACATTTATAGACACCAAAAGTTAATGGATGACAGACATAGTATTGCCACTGCAGCTGTGCAGAGCAGCAAAACAGCAAAAGATGACTGTGTGGCTCATCACTATGTGTTCCCTCATCTCACAGTAAATTAGACACAGAACAATTCTCCTTTTCCCTAGCTCTCCTCTTTTCATTTCCACCAGCATGATTGCAAACTCCAGTCCTTTTGACCTGTGCTGAAGGAGAGAGAAAATCAAATACACACATCCTTTCAATTCACGACTTTTAAGTTATTTACTTCTGTTATCTCTATTCAACCAGGGTACTGTAGGGACTTTCTGTCACAGCAATATTTGTCACTGCTCTGACTTCAACCTTTCTTTCTGTTGGTACTTTAAAATGATTGGTTTTCTTTCTAAACCAGTGCTTAGTTTTAATCAGTGTTTTGCCCCATTACTCATCTAAGTATTCATTATTTCTCAGTTCACTGATGTTTAATCATCCCCATTTGATCAAACTGAGTTCTTCGTCTGCTCTTCACAGCTTCCACACTTTGACTCTGGTCCCTGGTGCACCCAGCTGCTTTTCTGCCTATAAAATTTCTCTATAGACATTTTATTTTTTACTTCATGCACAGTTAGGATCAGGAGATGAGTCCTTCCTCTGAGTGATTGCTTTAATATTCATCCCTTTTTTTGCCTTTTCTTGTGCATCACTTGCTTTGTGTACGTGTGGGATTTGTGCCAAGAGGTGATAATTTCTTATGACGTGGGTGTTGTAAGCGACAGGTGTTAATAAGGTCTGATCTGTGACTTTTACTTTACTCAGCTTTAGGATTCTTCTTCTCACTTTAGCTGTCTCCTAAACACCTTTGATAGGTCTGTACAACTGTATATCAAGGCACATTAGAGAGGTCTCATTGTTATTGATATGTTTGGGATGTACCCCTCTTACTCTCTCTTTGAACTAATACTTTGATTGAAGAGCTTTTCATTTATGCTCATACTTTCATATTTCTGCCTTGACTTCCAAGGAAAAGGCATCCAGCCATTCCCAAGAGAGCCTTGGGAGGGCAGAACAAACTAGAGCCCCAAAGAAAGCAGTCTGGCAAACGAATATCCACAGTGGCCACACATGTGTTTAACCCTTACTTTCCCCACAGAAATTAGAATTATTTTTTTATGAGACAGGTTTTCTAGTAGTTACAGGGATTTTCTTCCCAAAAATACTTTCCTCAGGTTGAGACTTAGCCCTAGCAGCAATGACTCAACAGCTACAAATTCCTAACTGGAAACAAGCCAATAATAAACCTAGTTTGGAGTCTTTGAAGTAAATGATGAACAGAAAGAGACTCTGCACCTGACTCTGGGACCCTGACAGACTGCAGCCTTTCCTGTATTTATGTATTGATCCAGACATCATTGCAGACAGTTACTGTGTGATTTCAGCAGCAAGAGTGCTGCATTTTTCTGCCCCAAGTCCTTGCAGTGAAAAATTATGTGGCAGCACAGTTTTGTCAAGGGGTTGGTGTTCACAGTGTTAACTTAGATCCTGTTCTGATCTTCATAAGCTGCTGCTTCTGCTGGTTCACTTGGTGCAATAAATATTGCCTTGGCTACTGTCAGAGTTTCAGTGTAGATGTCTGCAGCTGAACTATTTGGATTCTCTCTGTAGTCAGTGGAGAGAAAAAGGAATTTCCACAGGGCAGTTCATTCCATCTGGGAATAGGTGTCAAATATGAAAAACAAATCTGTCAAGACACAAGGACTAACCCAGATGTTGACCTCTGTGTGGTGTAGATAAGTGCTACATTCATACTCAGATAACATGAATCCCAACCTTGCATTCTCTTCAATGACCTTTTGCAATGCTTTTTACCTTCTCATGATGTTTCCTTGGAACAGAAGAGCACAGGGTTCTTCTCAGCCTCACAGCTCTCCACAGACACACTGCTCTGGACTCACTTCATTGGCCCAAATTTAAACAGAGTGACAAAGTGTTGGAAAAAATCTTTTAAAGTCTCCATCCTACCAACACCCCCAAAATCTGTTGGTTTCTGTGGTAACATTCCAAAATAGGAGCTGACTTGTTCAGTATTCATCCCATTTGAGCAGAAAAAGCCTACAAGACTTACAATTCTCCACAAGTGCTCAAGTTCTGCATTTTGGGATGGTCCTGAAAACTGAGAGAATGGGAAACTCACTCACCATTAAGTCCACCAGTGTGATGACTTTTGACAAGTCCAGGCCAAGTCTCTGCAGCCTCCAGCATCTGAGCTGGACCAGACAATTGCCGTTGGCCAGGACCAGGAAAAATCTCCTCACAGTATTCTCCTCAAGGAGCAACAGGTCATTAAGTCAATAACAGTAATTGAAAACTATAATTATCCCACCAACGGGGAAGCTGAGAAAAAATTATGGAAGAGCCCCTCATTTAACTTGTGCTCCCTGGGATGTCCTAACGCTGCAGACTATGCCACCCTGGAAAGAAGGGTCCAGGAGATCAAGTCACAAGGAGTCATATCCATGGCCATAGCAGAGAGATCAATGAATTTACACTGATTCAGGGTACCAGCTGGGAATAGCAGGGTTTCTTTCCACAGCACCACATCCTGCTGTGCTGTCACTTATCTTCCATATGCTGTGGGAATAAATAAAAAAATTAGCCTCCAACAGCATTTAAAGCCACTAAATGCCACACAGAATTTTTTTTCTAATAACCATTTACATTTAATTTGTGTCTATTGAAATTGGAGAGAAGAGGGAAGAAATGCACCTGTATTTATTTATCTCATGATTTCCTGATGATTTTGTCAGACCTGCTGTCAATTAGTCACCAGTTTTTCTGTCAAAGAGAATGTTTTTCTCCTCAGAGTTTCACTGGGTTAAGTGCATGTTTTGATTATCTGTTGGAAACTCCTTGCTTAAACCGAGGGAATAAAAAATCTGCAGTCAAAGAGAATAAAACTCCTAAGGACCCAGTTCTCTGCCATCCTGTACTAAATTTGGCCATTCACAGCTGTGCTAAGCAGATGTAAAGCTCACAACAGGAGTGAGCATCCACTTTGCAGTCACATAAGTGACCCCACAGGGTGCCAGGCTCAAGGAGTGGAATCTTTGTAGTGGAGAATCTACCAATTATGGAAGACTATGGGCTTTCAGCATTTATGTATTTAAAGTAGCTCTGTGTGCATAAACAGAGAGAAAATAAGAATCTCAGGCTAGCTGTGCATCACCCCTTTGAAGTTATGCAATCTGAGTCATCAAGAAACTTGGTGCCAACACCATGACACAAGTGTTAACATTTCATCTCTGAAGAGATGTTGTTTTCTATTTCCAGTGATTGGAAGAGGATTCATCTGTAATGGTCAGCTGGGAGGTAATCAAGAGAATCAGTGTTGCCTGGGGTGCATTTATCCCATCCCAAAGTAGACATCTCAGGTATGTAGGATGAATCATGCCTGCTCATTAGTTATGTAAAGACATTTGATGCATAAAATTAGGATGAATTTTACCATTGAGGTTTCCATCTGAGTAAGAAAGCTTCATCATCTCTGAAGAAAAGAAAATATCCTCAGGGATTTACTATTTCTGTCCTACCAAAAGCAAACATTATTTTGTTTGGCTCTCACACATAAATTACAACAGCGAATAACTTCAGAGACCAGGACTCCTGAAGTAAATAAAAGTGATTTCTGTAAGTTTTGAATCAAGCCTCAAAGAATCAGATCTTTACACCAAATACCTGCTTGAGGTAGGAACAATGTCACACTTTTTAGCTTTGGTCTTCTGCCCCCCAGACTGGTTGTTTGCCACCAGCAACAAGATCCCCACAGGTCTGTTTTCCCCGTTTGCCCACCTGCATTTGATCTTTAGCTGTTGCTGGACTTTCTTAGCTGTGAAGCTGTGGTGGATGGTGGATGGTGGATCAAGACGATTTTCACAGAAACACATTGGACTGTTTTTCTAAAACCAGTTTAAGTTCCCTGAACCTGTGTGTGCAGAACACGTGAGGAGAATGTGGGAGGGAGAGCAGAAAGGGACAGATACACCTCAGGGAGCCACTGTTGCCAGTGCTTTATCTTGGAAAAGCATGAAGGTTTTGATCATGCATGGGAGTCTCACATGGCCTGACCACCCCTGAGCTCTCACCCTGCCCCAAGTGCTTTTTGGTACTGTAGAAAAGAGCCTTTGTTCCAAGTATCATAGAATGAAAAAAATTATGGTACTCCACAGTAATGTGAGTCACTTGATCCAATATTTAGCAACTTAAACAGGTGCCAAGCACTAGAGTTATTTAGACATTTTCCAGAAACATATTCATTCATATCATTGGGAAATGCCACTTTGCTGAAATGGAGATTTCTCTTGGGAATATGCCAGTTTTGATGACATTTTCTTAAGAAAAGTTTCCATGGTAGGATAGGATTTCTGGTCAAAATGCCAAAGGGAGAGAGAGAGATGTTTCTGCTCCTCTAGGAGAGCTGATAGGTTATGAGGTCATGATATCCAGACCCAAATCCATACCCAGAACACATTTTTGGACTTGGCTGCCCAGTTATCTGGTTGAGTACCTGAGCAGTCCATTTGCTGTTCTCAGCTGACTTCAGCATCCTCTGTAAGAGCTATTCTGCATTCCCTGAATAACTATACATGTAGGAATATGAGCCCTAGTCCAAACAAGGCTTGAGACTCAGCCAAGCTCCTTCTCATTTCCTGGCCAAATATTATTTATTCTTTAGGAATGTAGTCATTGGAATGAGTAGCTATTCCTCACTTAGCTTCAGTGTGTACACCCAAGTCTCAATAGCTGTGGCTAAACATCACTAAAACTTGTACACGTGTCACTGTTTACAGCAATGTCTAGTTTGCCTTTCCCCCACACAGCAGCCTGGTGGATACCCTGCAGCTTTCATGCTGATTTAAAAGTGCTGAGCAGCAACATGGGAGCCAAAAAGTTTCCACATGTTCTGGAGGGCACATCCCAGCTCCACCTAAATCCAGTAGAGGACCCTGGTGAAGGTCCAGCAGTGGGTCTGGTCTGAGATGCAGGCTGAGGGCCATTTCAGTAAAGACAGAAGATGCAGACACTGAGCACTGAGCTCAACAGGAGTTAAAGACATGGATCACAGCGGATAACAGTAGCAAGGGTTGTGTGGATCCACTTACTTAAATGAATTAGTTAAAATTAGGAATATTCTTATTTCTTTCAGTTCAGTGAGGGGTGTTAGATATCAGCTTTTGAGTTTGGCATGTCTCTGATATCTCCAGCTGAGTGAACCTCTGACTTTTTTGCTGGTAAATTTCCATAGTTTTACGTTCTTAATGTCATCTGAGCAGACAAAGACTACAGATTATTTTTTTTTAAACGAAGAACCATTTCATTATACCCAGAATTCCTGAAATAACCACATTGTGGGCAGTAATCAGCAAAATTTTTTTAAGTTTTCTCCATGAGGTAAACATTATTTGCAAGTACATCATCCATCAGGGTTCTCTGAGGTATCGTAGTGATCAGCAGCATAAACAGAATGTTTTTTACCATGATCCCAGCAGGCTTTTTTCTTATCTACAGACTCAGCGCTTTGGATTATGTAGGAAGGAGTACATAGGAAGCTTACATCATCTGAAACTTTTTCATTTTGTTTCTCACTGCCTCCTATGTTGAACCAAGGCAGAAAAAGTATATTTATATAGTCAGTTATGAGGATGGTTCTGACTGTTGCTGAGTCAGAAGGAATGGGTTTAACAGGCCAGGAAGGGGAAGTGCAAATACTGGGACAGTTGTTTTGCCAGTCTGATTTCCAGTTACACCAGTTGATATGCCCCAGTCATGAGGTGACAGCGAGACAGAAGCTGAACAGTGGCTGCCTCTGCCTCACTGCAGCCTTGGGGTTTGCTGGACAGAGTGGATGTTGTGGGAACAAAGGGTACTGGTAAAATGCAGTAAGTGATAGAAAACAAACAAAGGGAAAGTTTTTGCTTGCCAGACACTCCCACCATGACCCTGCAGGTAAAGACAAACCAAGTGGTTCTTGCCACTGTCATGTCTCTTTCACAGTGCCACTGATATTTCGGTCTTTCCTTAAAGGGTGAATTCTAGGTTCCACAGATAACACAAGCTGCAGTAGGATGGCACTTGGCAGTTTTGGAATCTCAGGTTCACACCCCCCTCACCCTTTACATATCCAGGCAAATATGCTTTTCCTTCTAATGCAACAACAGGGTCTTCAGAAGAGTAATAGTTTATTGATTTTTTTCCCCACTGGTAAATGTAATAGAGGACAGAGAGATGGAGCATTGAAGTAACATTGTCAAAACAAACAGATGATAAAGATTTGTCTAGAAAACAGCTCACTTTAAGGCATTAGTTTGGGGCAATCTATGCAGTGTAAGGTGAGCATCTATCATCAATATGCCATCAGTTTCTAGTCAGCCTGTACTGAAACAAAATTTGACTGCAGTTTTACCACCGTGAGGATTGTCATCTACAGTATGAACAGCTTAATATTTATATTTGATCATTATTTTACAGTCCTATGTCTTAACACATTTACATACACTTGAAAATATTTAATAAAATATACACACAAAGTTTAAAAGAATTATTTTTAAAATCCCATTTCTAGAGAAGTCTGGACATTTATTGCTTCCTGTAGGCATTTTGAAGTGAATATGACAAGAGTTTCAAAGGATCAGGGCTCTATTGCATAGCTTACAGGCAATGTCTTAACGACAATCAAAAGTTCTAAGACAATAGCTTAACAAAACATGTGATGAAATCCAATCCTGATTAACAAAACACCTAAGGACAAGCCTAAATTTCATTTTTAACAGCAAAAAGTTAAGCATGTCCTCGAGTCCCTCACTGGCCCAGCAGATGAGCCAGGTTAAGGGGCTGCAAGGCACCACTGCCTGCCACATCAAGCCTGACTCACATGTCACTCCGCCATCTGGCTTGGTCTCAGAATGCAAGCAAAAGCATTTTCATCTCTTCCCAGCAGACTGCAGCCACACCTGGAGTCCCAGGATCCCACCTGGGAATATGACAGCTCAGTGGAAGGGCAGCATCCCAGACTGTGGTCACAATGAGGTACCAAACATTCACACATTGCTTTTCTTCAGAAAACTCAGTCTTTCTCCTCTTTCTCTGAGAAACCATAACAAAAAGGAAAAAAAGTGTGTGTTTAGATGAGTTTGTTGACATGTAGCTAAGTGCTTGGAATTAAGGCAATACAGAATTTAAACTGTGGCCATTCACTTTGCACATTGGAGTAGAACTCAAGGTTGATTCCTTGAATTGCAAGGAATATATTCATATTTCAGATATGGTCAAAACACAGATTCTAACTTAGATCTAAATCAACTGCTTACTTCAAATCATAAAAGGGTCTAAAATAAATATATATAGAGGTCAGCAGTAAATTTTTATTTATTCATGAGCCTCTGTCTCTACCAATAAGTTTGCAAGTTTGCAACAGAAACGAAACATGATCCTTTTTTTCTCTGACTTCCTACCTGATTATAACAAGATCTGATGAAATAATTATTGTTGCAAAGATTGTACAACTAAATTCCTGGCTATTATTCCATAGGTATGAAAATAAATCACAATTAATTCCATTGTTTGAAAACATGGCTATAAAATTTGCATGGGTGGCATCAGCATCAGATTTCATATACATTCAATTTCTATGTAAGTTTAAGCCTTGAGGAACTTCGATCTTCAGAGCAGCTTCTCTGCCTGAAAATAAAAATTCCTCCAGAGATCCCAGCAGAATTACAAACTCCAAAAGCACTGAGCTATGAAAAATTTGGAAGTACCACTAAGTTTTTAAGAAGTCCTCAGAGGTTCAGGTATTTGGTGCAGATTGCATCAAAATGAATCAATCAGCCTTCTGGGTAAATAGGCAATGTTTTTAGGCAGGAACAAAGTAAATATTATATATATGTGTGTGTGTCTATGCATATGTGTGTGTGTATATATATATATATATACATAAAATATTTGCTAGTTTGTGCTAGTCCTGAGGTCCGGATTTTTTTTTTAATTTTTCCCTCCTGCCACCAAAATCAAAAAGACAATTAAACCCTCTAATTTTCCAGTCCTGCCACAAAAATACTTACTCTGATTTAGCTAAAACTTCCTAAAGTTTTAGAGAGAGCAAACATGTTTTTCCCAGGAGTCCATGCACCAGAGAGCAGAGCAGGAATGGAGGAGTTCAAGGAAATATTTCTAAGTCAAGCTTGTTGTGCAGAGTGAACTTCAGCCAGATGTGACAAGGAGTTCTGCTGCTTTTTCATTTTTTCATATTTGAAAAAAAAATGTCATTTCATCAAAATGTAAACTTAGCAAGGAAGCCTGCTGATTTATTTTTTTCTGGACAGACTTTGGAACATTTATGTGGGCAAAAATGGAACAAAAGTCGTTACTGTCTTTCTCTGAAGCCTTATATCTGGGGTAATGGTTTGGAATAAATGTGATAACCAGTAGGTTCTGTCCTTCATAACTTATGGGATAAAACCAAACCTTGTTTCTCCAGCATTTGTCTGCCTTATTTATTTCATTATTGAACTTCATAAAATAAAAATGTTGTCTATCCTTGCATACTGGGCAAAATAAGGGTCAGGTTTGAATGTGGGGCTTCTGACCTGTGTTATTTTATAAACAATCACCTCTTTGTTTATTTCTGGCTGCTGCCAGTGACTCTCTTGCTGTGGCAGCCATGCTGGTGACTGATGGAGCAGGGACTGCAAGCATCCCCCAACCAGAGAAAGCTGCAGGTGCCACAAGGACTCACTGCAAGGAAATACTTTAGAAAGAAAAGACCATTTCTATTGGGTGTGACTTCTCTCCTTCAAGTACAGAGATGAAGACTGGAGTTGACCCTAAGGAATTTGCTCTTCCTAACACACTCTTGAGCCTATAACACTAAGATGGGTGTTGGCTATGCTAGAATTACTGTGGTAGTCTCTAGGTATTTAAATGCCTAAGCCCCAGCCTGTTCCTGATTTTCTCTGTCTAGACATGGACTCTAGGATCTTTTATTGCAGAAAAATCTTATGCAGTGTTTTCTATCAACCTCCAAGCAGTCCATGCCAGGCTGAAAATCTTTCATTGAGAATACTTTGGCAGATGACTGACTTTGGCCTTGCATGCAGTGGGGCAAATATTGGTGGAGGGGATCTGGGGACAGGTGCTTTTATCCTTGGATTCACAACTCACATCTGCTGCAGCTTTTAAAGCTTGCCTTTCTTCCACTCCCCAGCCTTCAGCTACTTTAGTGACTTCAGCTCCCAGTTCCAAATTTAACGAGTTTGTATAATCTGTCTACAGCAAACCTGGGGGTTTTGACTCAACACGAACTTTAAGAATGTGACACAGACAGTTAAACCCAGCCAAGGAGGATTTGGGTTTGTTTTCTCTCCTAAAAAGAAGCTGTAATCCATTCAAAGTATTACCAAGGTATTTTGGAATCAAGCTAACTCATTTCTGAAGTTCACATTGAGGTAATGTGTTATTAACCTCAATTGTTCTGTTTTAATCTTCTCTGTCCATGGGAACAAAGTTGAGTTTTGGCTTTGGCTTAAAAAAATAATCATCTACCATCCCGACAAAACTCAGAAGTGAATGGAGCTGTGTGAAGGAGAGGACACAAAGGACATAGGATACTGTATTCTGCTGAGGCAAAAAAAGAGAAGGATGAACACTATTTTTCCAGACTAATTAATGCCACAAGCTCATGTATCATGGGTTTACTTGAGTGAGTGGAGGTTGCACCTCTTACCAAGAGTGTCTGATCACTTCTACCCTTGGTGCTGAGTGGTTAACCCACCCTGGGGTGCTTCCAATTTGGAAAGCAGAGGCTGCCCAGAGGGAGAGGAGGCTGCTCAGCTCCACACTTTCAGGGATTAATGTAACTGGGTGCCTCCAGCTCTTCACAGATGCCAACCTCTAATCCTCTGCTTTATTCAAAGGACCAGGGACCATGACAAACTAATAGTGACTGTAGCTAAAGAAGTTCTCCAGAAGCCACCAGCTGGCACTTTTCAGCAGCAGCTATAATCCAGGTTTACTGGCCAATTCCTTCTGAGCTGATTTTTCATCATGTAAAATGATTCTGCCTGCTCAGCTGCACTGATAGGGAGAAGCAAATGGGAGACACAAAACAAGAGGGAAATGCCAGTTGGCACTAAGAGAAATTATGTGCTTAGTGTGGAAATGCTGGTGTTTCATGGTATTAAGCAGGCCCCAGGCCAGGCAAGAGGATCTTAAAGACCTTCCCATGTAGGAAATATGGATTACTAATTTGCAATTTCTTAACAAACAAACAACAACAACAAAATAATTGTTTACTTGTGAAAAACGTATCAGAGCAAGTGTCACAATCTGAAAATACTTTCACCAGTTCACCATCCCTCCCTACAGCAGGAAGGAAAGGGTGGGCAGGGCAGATGTCAACAGGAAAACATCTGTCTCAACACCTGGCAGAGCTACAAGATAAGGATGTGGGTGGCAGCATCTTCCTGAAGGGAGCCTCAGGTCTCAAAAGCCTGGAAAACAATTCTCACAACCATGCAATAATTTGAAAATAAAAATGAAATATATTCTGTGTAAAGTCTCCATATAATTGCTTGCATCTCTTCTCTCTGTCCTCTTGGCAAGGAGACCCAGATGTTGATTTTGCTGAAGTCAGCAGATTTCACAGTCATTTTTCTGTTTCTTGTGAAGTGGTTTCTGTCTTTGTGTTTCTCTCTCCTTAATTAAGTCTGCATCATCCAACTGCCCCTTTTGGCATTCCTGATTTTTAATGTTCTTAGATGTATATGGTTTTCAACTATAATCCTTAAAAGTAAAGTGTATAGCTATCTGTTTAATCCAGTTTTCTGCCTTCCTTCCTTTTCATCTCTGTAATATGATTCTCTCCCATCTTTTTTTCTGCAGGCTGCCAATGCCAAAACAAAGCTAGTCCTATTACTCCGGTCATACATTTTTAATGAATTTTTGTTTCATGTTCGTTATTCCATTCTTTTTAATGGATTTCTATCTTTCTTTCATGTATCATTTTTTATAGAGCTTTCTCACAGGTCTCCCTGCTGAGACCCTTTAACAGTAAGTCTCAGAGAAATAGAAAGGCTCACATCAGCCAGCCAGAGACAAGCTGGATCCTGTGCACAAGTCAGCTGGCTCCACTGGGGTTGTTGGGACCCCAAGAACTCAGTGCTGCATTTTCATCCAGGTCCAGCACAGCCTGAAACAGCTCCACGGCTTCTTGCTGCATCAAGCTCTGGTACAACTGGCTCAGGAGAGCCAGAGTGAGCTTGTCTGTGCCATCACAAACTACACCCCATGGCATTCCTCCCCAAGACAGCTGCCTCTAGGGAATGGCTGTCCAGCCACCTCCTGCAGATTTTTTTTCAAGCAGCATTGCATAGACTATGACCTTGTCTGCTTTTCTGCCTCTGTCAGGTGTGGTTAAAAGAACATGCTATGCATGCTGACCTTATACCTTCCATTCAGGCCTAGTTTATGTTCATTTAGTGTTTGGTATTTGAACCTCTGTCTCCTTAGTTTATCCTCTCCCAAAAAGCCTGCAAGTGCATTTGTTTTCGAAGTCCTTGGGAGGAGTCATTTCTCCACGACGATTCTGTGACCTTTCAATTCCCTACTTGACTGCAATTAAGAAGGTGCAAAGTTCTTGGATTCTGTATATTTCTGCATTTCAGACAAAACAAGTATTGATCTTTTTGGATGAAAGGAAGACTCCACTTCTCCCCGCCAGAGAGGAACCTGAAAAAAAGCCTTTTATTTTTCTTCTTGCTTTGCCACTTTTGAACTGAAATATTCTGTTGCACAGAGCTGAAATAAATTCGTCAGAAAACTTCAAATGTATCACCTTCATCAGGATCTTTCTTTAGCAGCTAAGCCCAAAACCACTGGTATGTCACTCCGTTTCATTACTCCAGCACAGTACTATCAAACCTAATTTTGGGGGCCATCCATGCACCATGATTAGCTTATATCACATATTATATCCTTGTCTCCAAAGCCATTCTGTCTTTAGAGCCTATTCAGACAGAAGGACTTATCCAAGAATCCGTATTGAATGGGTTGGGATAACAATCCATGGCTTCATGTTTCATTTCTATTGGATGTGATGTTCAAAGTATAGTTCGTAGTGAGTAACTGTTCCGCCTCAGAAGATGTTTGAAATGACTGGATGCTATCTAACAAGACAAAAGAAAAGAAAAAAGAAAAGGTCTAGGCATGTTCTGGAATGCTATACAAGAAAAGCAATATTCTTCAAATGCACAAATATGGATTTTTCTACGTACATTATTTCACACAAGTATTTAACTTACAATTTGTCTTCAATTTTAAGCAACCAAAGCTGTATCCTTGAAGTACAATTATACAAAATCAAATGTCAGTAAATACATTTTATGTGCACAACCTGTTTCCTGGAATTCAGGCAAAAATATTAGAAGAAAAGAACATCCTCACAGGAGTTTTAATTTTTTTTTATAAAGAAAACTAAACCTTCTGGAAAATTCTGCAAGTACATTGTAAATCTGGCTATTCTGTTGGCTTCCTCTTACAAATTCCACAGTGATAGGGAGGACTTTGTACACAATAGCAGCTGATATTTGAATAGCTTGCATGAGGTTTTGCTGTTAGCATCTCAGCCTCAAACACCCGGCAGTATTTCCATTTCCCAAAAAAAAGTGTTTAGAAGGAAAATAATTCAAAATTGAGTTGTCTGGAATTATTTTTGGCCTGAACTTGAATCACCTTTGGCATTAAATATGCCTTTCCTTTTGGCACTTGAACTTTGCTCAAGGAGATGGGGAAGAGCACAGGCACAGTGCCATGTTTCAGAACAAAATACCCATTTTACATTACATTCCCACTGCCTGTATCTAATTGCATGTGAATATCTGACAGGAAATGGAACAGGATACTCAGCATTCAATGCTTTTAGGAAACAGATAATCGGTAAATTGGTCTTTGCTATAGTTAAAGGAACTATTGTTTTACTGGACTGACCAAACCAAATTACACCAGGGATGCCAAAGCATACTGACAGTCTGTACTCCACTGGGCAAAAATGGAATAATTCTTTTTCTCTTTTTTTTTTTTTTTTCCTTTTCAGTTTTTGTTGCATTTCTTTCTCTGCTCTGATGCTCTCTCCTTGCATGTTCATGACTGGTAAGAAAAAATTATTTAACTTCGAATTCTGTTGAGAGAATTAGTGTCACATACAGGTTTTGCTTATTCCCCAGCCAGGATAATGTCATTTTTAACAAATTTTCATGGCTGGCCCTACATTGCAGAAATGAGCTGTGTTCCTAATGATCATTTTCCAGCCTTTGAGACAGAAAATGGCTTTGCACATTTTGAGTGTTTTGAGACAGTGATCTATTTATATCCTGGTAATCAATGGGTTCAAAGATGTGGGACACCTTTTCTTTTTTTTTTTTTTCTTTTTTACCCATACTTCCCTGCTAAAGCAATGAGGAGAAAGAATGATTTTGAAAGAGATTTCCAAGCAGACACTTGTACCCTCCACCTAATGGTAATAGTAAATGATTTTATTATTAAACTCTCCCTTAAGCAACTTTCTTCTAGACCATTCCAGGGTGATTGGTGACCTCACATTTGAGAAAAAAGTGTCCTTTTCATATGGGCACTTCCAATCATGGCTCAGCTTGATGGAACCTAAAAGGCTGTGGTTTGTGGTTGGATCCTCTTAGGTCCATGACTGACCTACTTCATCTTTCTTTTCTCTTTTTTCCTAGAAATCATATACCCACCTGGTTCAATTAATTGCATAAATAAATTACTGAAGCATTTTGGGTGTTTTTATTTTCCTTGTCTTTGCAGAGGGATCAGGAAAAAGAAGCACATAGGCTGGGTGGTAACTGTTCTTGTCTTTATTACACAACATGGTCTGCAAGGGGCGCATATAACCATTGGAGTGGATATGGTTTATGTACCCACCATGGACCCAGCCTAGGAAATGTAGTGCTGCTTTCTCAGAGAGTCATCATAACTTGTCATCTTGCCCAGTGTGGTTTTGTTAGTATTCATGGCATCAAAATATAAAATACCTACGAAGGAGCAAAACTGTAACTGAATGATACAACTTGGTAGGTAAAATCAGATGATCCCAGGGGACAATTTGAGTAACTTCTGCAGTTCTAAACCATTTCCCTTAAAATAGGAGAAGGAAACAGTGAGGAAAAGAGTACAAACATCTAACAAATATATATGACTTTAAACAAGGCTTATGGGCAGCAAGATTATCTTCTACTTTGTACATTCCTGCATGAGAGGAATAAAATATATTAGAAAGTAGAGGTGTAATTTAGATTAAACCATCTGAAGACTGATATGCCAGGTGACGATGAATTTAATAACACTTTATAGTTTTCAGCATCTGTAACAGTAGGATAGTGAAGGCCTTCATTAAAATTTACAATACCCCTGCCAGATATTGCTATTAGAGATCACTAAAAGGAAGGTGACTTGCCCAAGGTAGTGCTACATTGAATTCATAACTCATAAAGCTCAGAAGTCTGAGTTTTATTCCCTGGTCTAACTATAAACCCTGAATTCTGTTAGCCTGGTCCCTCACCTGGGGGTCTGGCAGTGCTGGCAGGGCAGCACATCCTGGTGTCTATGGGGGCAATCACACCTTGTTGCTGTTTCTGTCTTCAGACAGTTTGGTGTGTCTCTTTGCTTCTTAAACACCATCTCAGCTGTAGATAAGCTAATTTTGTGGATTTTGCATGGACAACAGCAACTCAACAGTCCCTGTCTGATGGATGACTCTCTGGCAGCAAAGAGACAGTGCTGCTACACAGAGTGAGAACATTGGCTTTTTCTAGGAGGAGCAGCAACCACGAGCATCTCTGAAAAATGACACAGATGTCCATTTGTTTTTTAGAGATACATTTATCTTTCAGCAAAGTGTTTCTGAAGTTGTATTTGGACTTGGCTTTTGTTAATGTCCCACATTGCTAATTGATTTTTCTGACCTTCCCAGCCCATATGCAAACAGGGAGGCTGGGGCTGAGGGAAAGCACTGTTTGCTACCACCAGAGCTACATGGCTGGCAGCCAGCAGCACAATGACACCACGTGCCTGGAATGATAATTGAGCTATTGCTCCCCTCTTTACTTTTAACCTTGTTATTAGCATTGATGCAGCCTCAGCGTGACAGATTGACAGACAAGATGGGCCACAAAGACTTGTTATGGTGACACTGCATAGAAGGCCCTCTGGAGGCACCACCATGGGAGTTCACTTGGGTGCACCCAAGGAGGAAGTAAGACAAATAGTTTTTATTAATAATTATTATTGCTGCTACTACTGCTGTTACTGCAGGTACTACTGCTACTGTTGTTACTTGCTGTGTTCAAGAAGGATCTGGGACGTGCTAGAGATGATAGTTTCTACTAAGCAGAGAGCAGGATGGACAAGAACATCATGTCCCAGGAGGAAGATCTACCATTTTTCATTCCTTCCATCCCCTTTGTACAGCTTTTACAGCCTCTCTCATGGCTCTGTTCCAGTTTTTTGCCTTCTCTCAACCCCGTTTTTCTATAGCCTGACCTCTACTCATCATCCCAGGGACTTGCAAAACACCCGGGGAGCCTGAGAATAGTTCCAGAAGTTGGATGTGCCACAAGGAATGAAGTTCTAAGCTGAAAATTTTAATCAAAAGTGGGCCACCAGTAAAGGATTTGGTAGGAACTTTCCCTCAGAATTAGGCCCTTTGGAGATCTATGTTGTTCAAGTCTGTATAGCACATAATGAGAGACAGTCCCTTTCCTCAAAAAAATTTACAGGCAAAGTTCCAGAGAGGAGACCAAAGAATGGGAGGTACATGCTGGGAGATAATAAAGAAGGACACAAAATGAGTTTCTTTGATGAAGAGAAAACTTTGCTTTAAGATTAGAAATGAGGCAGACAGGGTAAACAGTGGTGAGAGAGAAGAGCATTTAGTATAGATCCAGACTGATTTAGGACTTCATATTTTAGTATTCCTAAATTTCAGAGCACATTTTTTCTTGGGGTTTTTTGGGTTTACTTTGGTTTGCTGCTTTGTTTTGGGGCTGTTTTCAGGGGGAATGTTTTTTGTTGGGGTAGGGATTTTTTAAAAATTTTGTGTATGTGTTCTTTGGAGTTTGAGTTTGTTCTCTTTTTTGAATAGAACCTGCAAATCTGTTCCTTTTTAAATGTGACTTCTCTTTAGGCAGGATATTTTGCCTTTTAAGTAATGAGATCTTTTTTCCAGTAAATTCCCAAGATTATCTCTAGGCTTAACAGGTGTAAAAACTACTTCTACATTACTTTAACATTTCTATTCTCATTGCTGGATCCTTTCATCAATATTTCTCATTTTACACACATCTCATGGGTACCAGAATGGCAATTTTTAGGCCCAAATTTAACATAAGAATTCAGTCCAAATTTTATAATAAAATAATAACAATACACACAGCACCAGCTGAAAACAAAACCTCTGAGGCAACAATCTAACAATCCATTACTTGCTGTCCTTTGCTTTTGTCCTCTTCTGCCTTCCACAATTAAATACTAATGGTCTTGAAGAGATTCTCTGGGGCTTTGTCACAATGTTATTTTTCTCAAAAGCATCTACAGTTGCTCGTGCACTATTGTCCAAAACATACAAATAAGCTGCACCATCCAGCGTTTCAAAAGTAGAATTTTACTGCCAGTTGGAGCATGTTTAAAGTGCTCTTTACAAATTACAGCTTGAGAAAAGCCAGGGAAGAGATGTTTATAGATATGCTCTGCACTGTAGGGATGGATTCAGACACAAACTTCATGGGGGCTGTGCAGCATCAGTGCCTCTCCTGCCTGACTGAGCACTGCACTTATCACTGCTGATGGAAAGATTAAATCCCATTAAACTGCCACATTTTCTCATTACTATTCCCTCTTCACCAGGAAGTTATCCAGCAGTAGACTCAGACCAAAACATGACACACAGTTCATATGTGGGGCAGCTCTGGGTTGGTATTGAGACTCAGAGCAGTTCTTACAAGAACGTGATCTGTCAGTGACATCCTGACTCCTACTCTCTTTCTTTCAGCTCTGCTCAGCTTCAGAAGATGTAAATTTCCTCCCACAAGTGAGACTGGAGCTGAGTAAGGGTAGCTGATTTGGCCACTCCTATTGGAAAAAAGAAAGAGAAAAACAATATTGAAGCCATATACAACAAATAAAATGCCAGTGCCAATTAATAAGGGAGAATGAATAGTTTTCAGTTGTCCACATAGGGAAGCAGTGGTTTAGTGATAATTTTTTCCTTCTTTAAATAATCAAAATCAGTGTTGATGTTTCTGGATGGGGTGTGAAGGAAAATTAATGGGCTTAAATACAGAGAAAAAGAGGAAATTCAACATTGTTATGGACCCAATCTGGCATAACACACACAGCTTAGTATAAGCACAAGAGTTCAAGTTCAGACCAACACTCTGTGTTTTGTTCATCATTGCTGCTCTCTCAGAGCCATAGCCTGACATCTCTCCTCTGCCAACCTCAATGTTTTATTACAGACCATGCCCCTGAAAACATGCATTATACAAAAATCTCAGTTTTCTCTTGCAGAAAATGAAGTTTCCAGACCTCACAGCTGCAGGATAAGGTTTGGAAAACATGAATCTGAAGTCAAACATAAAAGCCCCAGAAACCAGATGGGAACTCAGAAGCATGCAACCATCTCTCTGTCTTTTTTTCTCTCTTTTTATTTTTTTTTAACACCTCCTTGCTTTTAAAGCTGTCATACAATTGTTCTGATATCTGACTCATGATTTCTGAGTGCCCAAGGTTGGCAGCCCAGCTTCCTGAGGTAGGAAGGTTTGCCAGTGAGAAGCCCAACAGTTCTGAGCAAGAGGTAAAATGAACAAAGCATCACCCCTGAGCTGTGCAGAGCATCAGTCCACAGGGATGACTCCCTCCAGCCTTTGGAGCCAATTGTCAGGCTGTGTCTGCTCATGGCTCCAGGCTGCCTTCCCCTTAATTGTCCAATTGCATGAGCTGGGCAGGAAGGCTGTAAATATTTAACAAATGTGCCTAAGTCAGGAGCTGAGCTTGACTCATTAGAATCAAGGCAGAGTTCTCTTTAGGATGTCAATCCAAGGACTGTCTGGAGATATTTCCATTGCCTGCAGAGGAAACCTTCTGATGACACTAATCTAGGCATACTAATTAAGTACCTAAACTCAAGTTAGATGAAATCAGGCTGAATCGTCGTGTCTTCAACAGCTTCCTCTTCCAAAACAGGTTTTTACTGCAATCATGAAGTGATTCTTCAGCTAAGAGAAAGCTCTAAATGGCCACCTGAGCCAACTCACAGGAGAGTGTAGATAATCCACTACCACTCATATGTATCTCATTTTTCGAAGTATGTCATATGGATTAAAATTCATGCTTTGCACCTGCAGGACATTTTGGTGTAATGCAAAAAAAAAAAAAAGAAAAAGTCGATAGATTCCTCCAGGTGTGCATTAACACCTGCATGGGGAAATTTATATACGGGGGTTAGGGAGGTGCTTTTAAAAAAAAGTCCTTTTATTTGGATATTTCAAGCCACAAACCATGGCGGTGGTTTGAGGGGTATGAAACACCCCTCGCAATGAGAAGCAGAGTCTTTGACTCAGAGTGCACTAAAATAGCAGGAATATACTTTCTGCTGCTCTCCATGACAATCTCTAAGATATCTCCTTTTGCACACACTCCTCTCAGAGCTGCTGAGTCAGCTGGATTCAGCAGTGGGTCCTTCCACAAAGGCTAAGCCCTGGGCAGCCCATGCAGGGGCTGACCAAACATAATCTCCAGATATTTATGGTTCCAAAGACTGGAAACAAGAACCACACATCTCTCCATGCCCAAGTGTCAGAGAGGGGGAGGTGTGGGAGTTGAAAGGAAAAGAGGTTTCAGAAGCCATGGGGATGATTAGGAAGAGGAGGGTGGTGTGATCACAGACAGAGGAAAATACACAGATGTAAACAAACACAACCCAAGATGCTGAACAGAGGCAAAAGGCTCCCCAAAGCCTTAAGTTTGGAAATATCAGAGCTAAAGTTGCTAGGGCAACCATAATTGGCCCCACTGTGTATAAGCTTTAATTAGGTAACCACAAACTATTTTTTCCACAGGGCCTAAAGATCATTTCCAGTCCTGGGACTGGGTGTGGTGCTGGGCACAAAGTCTGACGGCCCAGCTGTCCCACCCACAGTCAGGGGACAGCTTCAGGAACAACAGAACCAAGCTGGGCAAGCAGCAACAAAGATGCTTTCACAGTAGTAGAGAGCACAACCACAGATCCAGCAAATCAAGGCTTGTCCCTGTGCTGTCTGATATCATGTAGGAAATCACTGATTTCTGCATTTTCACAACCAGTCATTAGCTGGGGATTTCTTTGGGTGTGTGGCTTAAGGAAATTGTTCAAGGCCAGGTTGGCTGGGGCCCTGAGCAGCCTGATCCGTTGGGTGGCATCCCTGCCCATGGCATGAGGGTTTGATGGATGATCTTTAAAGTATCTTCCACCCAAACCATTCTATGATCCCATGACTAACACTCACAGGTCTAGAGAAGAGCACTCAAACTTGAAGCCAGAAGGTGCTTCAACATGGAGCAACCTGACACGTGAGGCTGATCCTCCTCAAGCATCCTTCTCTGTGTTACAGCAGGCTTTGGACAGTTTTGTCCTTCTAGTAAAGCCTCATAGGAGCACCAGAGGAAAGTAGTATCTTGAAATGACATGAAAGCTGGATGTGCATGTTTAGTACTGAGGTCACAAACTGTTCAGAGCAGACAAAAAGGCTGCTGGGGCTCAGCACAGAATCAGCACACAGAGGTGTTTGAGAAGAGACTGCAACATCAACATCTGCCTTCAACATCAACATCTCCTTTCCTTGTGTGAGCACCCCAGCCATGGCCACATTCCTGTAATACTGCAGTCATGAATATAACATTAGCATCAAACACATGGCAGGCTAATTACAGTGCTCCCCATGCTGCTGCTGCTGCACCAAAAGAGCCAAGAGCCACTGGGTGACCTTACAGGGGTTATTATCCTGAGCCCTTGCTCCTCCTCTCCTCATATTTTGTCTCTCTTCTTTTTAGACTGGTGGCTTTTAATTCAGAACTTATCCTCACTGCCCTTTCACATAATGAAACATGATTTTAGTCTGGTTTTTCAAGCACTCTCATAATCTAAAGAAAACCATCTAAAGTACTCCTGGGTCTTTACTGTGTCACTGCTGTTCCGACAGTATCAGTATCACTATTTCAATATTTCTGTTCAGCTCCAGCTCTAAAGGAGAATTCTGGATGCACACGCAAGTATTTGTGAAGCTGTTTTTGCTGACCCAGAGAGAAGTGTGCTATTTTGGACCTCCCTTTTGAACGTTAACACAAACTAAAATGAAGGAGAACCAGAAAGGAAGTAAGTGGCTCACACAGTAAAATTGCTTTTGAGAAGAAATGACTCAGCCTTTTTCTGCTTAAATGCAAACACATACACAAAAATATCCCTGCCACATTATACAGAAATCACCCTTGTTTCAGCTGGAAAAATGAAGAGCCACTGAAGCATGATGAAAGCAGCCAGAGCCAGCCAGCTCCTGTGCAGAATGCCCCATGCTGCCCTCCCCCTCTGCTCTGCTCTTCTGCTCCTCAAATCTGACCCAAAGAAAAGAGTTTTCAAAACCAGAAGGGGAGGGGGATCATTCCTGGCCTGAAATCAGACTTTTGCTGCCAAGTTTCAGCCCAGAAGCAATTTCTTACAGCTGAGTTATAAAACTCTGGGCAGAAAAAGGCTGGGAAACAGAGAAGGGAAGAAGACAGTGGGATTTTTGATGGAAAGGCAGGCGTGACCTTCACTTCAGCAACACAAGTGGGTGATGTTGGAGTCTTCCAGGAGCAGAGAAGTCTTGCTTTAAGACAAAAACATGAAATACCATCCAAAAGTAATAAAAAAATTGAGATATTTTCTTTCTTCTTTCCTTTTATTATTATTTATTTCATTTCAGGCCATTCTTGCTCATTTATCTGAGTTGCTTTAAAGTACTTGTCAGTTGAACCACTGAGTCATATAATCAGATATTGTCATGTAATCAGATATTGTAATTTTAATGGTGACAATGTTTCTTGAGCTGTGTTTTTTGTGTTTTACCTTTGTCAATAATTGAAGACACTCCCAGAAGTTCAACAAGCCCAAGGCCTGTAGACATCAGTTGCAGTTCATCTGCATAAAATCTGCTTCTTAAAAATAATTTTCTGTTTGCAAATGCTCTCTATCAAATGCTAAAAATCTGGACCTGTCTGACTTTAGACCAGTGGGTCAAATACCAGGAATTAATAATTTTGTGACTATTTAAACATGAGACTGTACTTGTAATTCATTCATTCTGATGCAAGTATATGTAAGGATAGTGAAGAAGAAAAGTGACCATAGATACAAGGGAGTTGCAAAATGACTTGCCAAGTATCACTCGTAGGATTCTGGCAAATGGAGGAGGACCTGTGTCTCATCACAAAATACAGAGCTGTGCACTTTTTATCACTGCTCTGACCTCAGAAAAGTGTTTCCCACCCTTGTTAATTAATGGGTGTAATGTTCATTTTGAAACAAAATGAAAAACATACAAAGAAAATTATTCACATAAAGTTTATTGCAGTGTTGTCACAATATTTTTTTATTTCCTAAAGAATACAAAATAGATGAAATGTTAATCATTCATTTGTTACTTTTATTTTGCCCCTGTTTTGCTTGCTTGCATTTTGAGGGTGTCTGCGTAGGAGTATTTTGGATGGGTGGGAACAGGGTTTTCAACATTTTGTGGAAACTCCTCCAGATACTCTGCACCAGTCAACCTTGTGAATGGGTTTTGCTCCAGCATAAACTGCCTCATAGTGAGCTTGAGGTTGATCCATGGTGTCCATGTTGATATGCCCTCAACCTGACCTTCTGAAAACACCACAGTACAGGAAAATAGGAGTTCTGTCTTCTGGCCATTTACATCTTTGGTCTTGTGGCTTACACCACTGAGCATAAGTGCACCTATGGTTTAGGGAGAGGTTTACCAGAAATCAGCCACCAGAAGTCACTGGACAGTCAAGGATGATATCAGCTGTGAGGCAGATCTGATTTAGTTGAGAACGGAGATTTCTAGTTACCAATGCTCTTGAAATGTTGATAAGTTGCACTGTGTGAGCATAGGACAGGGCCTTGTACATTGCATCTTACACACAGCTGCACTGGGGCTCGAGGCACCAGGAGCACCAAGGGTAAAGATAAACAGTGTCTTGGATGCTTGAACAGTTAATTTCTTTTCTGTTTCGACAATATTGTGAAGGGCTTTTAATGTCCCTGGATCAGTTTGGGGAACTACTTGCAGAAAGGAGCTACTACTTCTTGGACTTTGAGGAAGCAGTGACTATACCACAGCCAATGGAAAAATCAGTTCAGCTGATGCTCAGGAACCACCCTGCTCATCTGCTGATAGTTGCTCATATCCACAGTCACGTGAGAGCCTGAGTAAGAAATATAACGGAAATGCTCAACTTGCAGTAACTAGGATTATAAGTCCTGAAAATATGGGTCCCTCATCCAGACCTGACACATTTTTGTAAAAGACCCGTCAGTGCACTCTGCTGCACAGCAGACACTGGTATAGATGATTTCTTTTATACTCTCTAAAAATAGTTCACAGATTTGTATCTTCTAGTCTGTGTCAGAATTAGGAATGGGGCCAAACCATATCCAATTACCAAGTTACCACTGATGCTGGAAAATATGAAAAAAATAAAATCCAAATTTATCCTTGGATTTCATATTATTACACAGTTTTAGCAAACCACATTTACATGGCTCACAACTTGAAAAAGAAATAGGTCTAAAAAATTTGAAGAATTTTCAGAACTGAAGTCCAAATTTTGTACACCACTTCAGCCAGATCTTCAAATGCAGAGAAGTATGCAACTCCCACTGAAGTCATTTGAAGGCAGTTGGGTTCTGAATGTCTAAGCTATTTAAAAACTCTGAACCTCAAAGATACTAGATCTTACATCTTATGCAAAGTCAAAAATCAGGCTTGTATGTGACTTGTCCTGTCTGAAACCATTTAACTGGCATCATCCTGCTGTGAACAAGACTGGATATTTGATATAAAATTATGTGTTTTGCATTTTTTCCATTGGAAAATGGAAAATAAAGCCCCTCTGACTTTTTTATTTATAGTCAAGATGCTTAGACTACCTTCTATGCAGTTTCATGTTCATATCTCAGCTGGTGTCAGCTGGTCTCAGTCCTGGAAAGAGGTTCCAGACTGGACACCTCAGTGAGTTCTAGAGACTTGTATTGTCACTGCTTGCAACTCAGATTCTCCATGTTTGCTGCTTTTTCTTTTTTTTTTTTTTTTCCCAGGTTTGGTGCTAGTTTCACATGCAAAATACCCAATCCAGGGTGCTTGTTTGCCTTTGCAGCTCTGTCAGCTCTATAGAAAGTCAGCAGTTGCATCCTAAACCAAACCCAAAATGTAGTTTAAAGTGAAATGCTGTGCAGAAGGCTAAAGGAAATGCTTGTCTGCTCCTAGATTATTCAGTCAAAAATAATTTTTAGGTTATCTGGCCACTTCCCAGCCTTTCCTAAATGGAAAACTCAGTCAGCCCTAACTCCACTCCTTTTAGATGTTTGTTGCTGAGTTGAAATTGCTTGGAGAGATGCAGGACCAGGGACCGTCTGCCAGGAGGCAGGGTTTTTATCCCACTCCTACGCATAAAGCCATAAATCATATTCTGCCATCAGATCATTATTTTTCTTCTGTTTCTTATAAACACAGCAGCAGCATCAAATGAAATATGAACCTTCCAAGGCTGTTGGATTTCCTTGTATGTACTGTAGAAGGCAACATTTGCAGACATATGGCATGCAGGCTACTCAGAGAAGCATTTTGAAAACTGAACTTGTACATTTTTGAGTCCAATAATTGTAGGTGGTCTGGGTTACTAACCCTAAATCACTTCAGTGGTAACTATTTCTCCTAGTCCTGCACTTCAGACTTGACATTATGCTTGATAGGGTTTTATTAATTAAATATCTCAAATATAATGTCCTGAAATGAAATGAACCGCAAAATATTATCTTCTGGATGCATGGCTGTTTTGTTTTTTTTTTTAGAATTACTTATTTGGTTACTACACCCAGGAGTGTGCTGGTCAAGCATACACCACTTGCAGTGCTCTGGTGAACAATCTGGATCTACTCTCATTCTTTCACCAATTTGTATTTCTTCCTGATTTTTGCCTCTTCCTTTTCCACAGAAGTATTGTTAGGATAATGACAAAAACTTTCTCAGGACTTCAGTTGTTACAAGAGAGGAAGACCATGGAAGCATCTCAAATATTTTTTTGTTTTGCTCTTTTGATTTACATTTATCCCCCTATATACAGAGAGAGAGAGAAGTGAAGGTCCATACATATATATTCATATCTATACATAAATGCACATACCATATATTTTACAATTAATTATTTTTATGTGATTGACTGTTGAGTTACCCTCTTCTGTGTAGGAACTGTGCTGCATACGGCTTTTTGGAAACTGCACATTTCAGGCATGGCCATGGAAAAGTGCAAAGAAAGAACAGCTTTAATTTCCCTTGGTACAGGGATCTATATGGGTACAAACCCGGAGACTCGAAAGGGTGATGAGGATTGTTGTGGCAGGCAAGTGAGTGTGAAAAGCTTTGTGAAAAGACAAAGAGGCAGGATCTGGCCACGTGGGACCTTGTGTGTGAGGGTGGCAACATCATCCTGACAGCAAGCACATCCAAAAATCCTCCTATGAACTCTCAAAAGATTTGCTGCTTGCACGCTCTACCCCTGGATGCCCCAAGCTCTGCCCCTGGATGCCCCAAGCTCTGCTCCTGGATGCTCCAAGCTTTGCTCCTGGATGCCTCAAACTCTGCTCCTGGATTCCCAAGCCCTGATCCTGGATGCTCCAAGCCCTGCTCCTGGATGCCCCAAGCTCTGCTCCTGGATGCCCCAAGCTCTGCCCCTGGATGCTCCAAGCCTGCTGTAAGCAGCACAAGGGCTGGACCCAAGCCCAGAGATCCCCACTTACAGCTTTGGAGGCAGGGCACCCTAAACCACACCTGTAACTGCACACCACATGCACTCAGAGTAATTTCTCAGCTTTTGGAGAACAGCCTGGGCTGCAAAGCAGGATAGCCACATTCAAATCACCTGTGAGGAAGGACCCTTGTCCCCTGCCCTTCCCCAGATCATGTTCAGTGGAGATTTAAAAGACTGTTCAAGCCAAGCCATAATAGTGACAGGGTCTGGCATTTTCACAGCACCAATGATCAGGTTCCAGTTCCTAGAACTGTTTCCTGACACCATTTAAGCTACTGGTATGAATACAGCCCTTCACCTTGCCCCAGCCACAGCGAGGCACGTGGTCAGGAGCAGCTCACCCCAGCCAGAATCCCTCCCTGTGTGTCCCTGCAGCAGTCTATGGCAGCTGTGACCCATCTACAGCAACTCTGATCCGAGCACATCCTTTGTGCTGAGTGTGCAGCAGGTTTAATCTCACTGTGCAACCTTTACCATGATTGCATTCATATTTATTGCTGCACTGACACAGACAGTTCAGCTACTCTGCTGATGGATACCCTCATACATTAGCTCAGTTAGAAATCTGATTTCCTGCCTCTAAGTGAGCTGAGAGATGCTCTAGACGCTGGTACAAATGTCTTATAATCCAGCTATAGCATACCATTAGGATAATTGTCTTGAGACCAGGTAGTGCCAGATTGATAGTCCCTGTTCCATTTGCCAGCAGCACAGGTGCAGATGCTATTAACAAATGCATCCACGCCTTTTTAAAGCACTGCTGAGCACTTTGCTCCAAGGCTAACCTTCAGCAAGGAGTTTCTGGAGTTAATTATTCACTGTGTCAGTACAGATAAAATGCCCAAATTAGAATTAATAAAATGCTGGAAAGTTAACCCTGAAGGGAATATCTCAGAGAAGTATGTTACACTGACAAGAAGATTGAGTAGATGACCTAATAAGAAAAATTCAGTCCCTTTTCTAATTTCTGTTTTAAGACTTTACCAGATGCACTCAAATCCCAAGCACAATACATGCTTTGAAGTATTCATCCAGCCCTGGGTGCCTCTCAAACTAATTTTTCTCTGGGTATAGTATTCCTCGCTGTTGTCTCTTTGGCCTTGTTGCTGCTGACAAGACTGATGCGTGCATTCACACCCAATTCCACTCAATTAACACTCACTGTTTGTGCTCCAGTGTTCATAGCGAAACAGCTTCACAGAACACTTTGGATAAAGCACAAAATCTTATTAGTTGTTTACATTTCTTTGTCCTCAGCACACCTCTGCTTTTAGTTGTGTTTGCAAAATTATAAGTACTGAAAATTAATGAAGTAAAGACCATAAACAGAAGTGAATGATTGAACAGGCCTTCTTCACACTGAACTCTGAGATTTCAAGTGGTGTTTAAAATTCAGTCAGATCTGCAACTGCATTATCTTCTGCTCACTCAATCCTTGATCATGAATTGGAAGCATTCGTTGTTTATCCACATCTGTCATTCATAAACCTGTTTATTATGAAAGGGATTAGACATTTCCTCCATATAAATCCCATTATTCCATTGGATTTGTAGTGATACCATCCTTCTCCTTTGAAAATGCTGCTCTCTGTTCCTTTAGTAACATTGAGCAGTTGCTGCCATTTAGATAGGCACAGGATAAATCCCACATTCAATGGCCCTTCACGAAATAGCTGCACTCAGTCACAGTGTCGTTCATCTCACCATCCACTTGCACCAAGTAAAGCAGTGGTAAAACCATACAGAGTGCAATGAAACACCTGAGGGTCCTTCCTTCCTGCCCAACATGTGGTGAGGATATCAGACCCTCAGACCAGGAGGGAGTTACCCTGGACAATAGAAATACCACAGCTAGTGTCCCCTGACACACACTGGGGACAAGACATGGTCCACAGACTGCAGGAGAATTAAATATTTGTAGGACAGTGATGTTTGTAGCAAGAGCGAACAGAGGATGGAGAATCAACCCTGGTGATCAAAACCATGGCAGTCTTGGGAGTTGTCCTTAGAAAACGAGCTAACAGTTCTTTCAGGCAGAAAAAACAGGCCAACAAACCACGCCAGGTTTTTTCACCTGGTGGGAGTTTTGTGGTATGCACCTTTCCAAAAGCAGATATTTGGAAGGTAAGTATTAGAGCAAGTATCCTTTTGAAATGCAAATTTTCTGTGCAAATGTCCCCAGAGAGAGCACAGAACTGAGATATTATTATTATTTATTATTGTTGTTGATATTGGTATTTTTATTATTGTCATGTTACTCCTGGACTGAATGGTATGGCAACACATTAAATAACAGGGAAAGATCTCTTAGTAGAAGTGCAAGGAAATATGGCCATTCTGGCAACAGTCCTGTTTTCCTTTGTTCCATTGTCCCAGGATACTGCAGAAAACTCTTAACATATAGCCTGGGTTCAACTGCTTCTAAGCACTACTGCAGGCACTCAAAAGCAGACCTGGTGATGCTACTCTCTGCATTTCCAAGCACACTTTTGGCTATAGGTCTGAGCTGGACTCTGCTGCTCTGGTCAGCCAGCTTTGTGCAGTCACCACAGCTTTCCCCAGCAAGGCAGCAGATGTCTCCTGGGACCAGAGCCATCTCTGCCATAAGTCATTTGGTTTCACTGAGGTAGAACTGCAGCTACACTCATCCCAGGGGTCTGGACCTTGACTGCTCCTCTGCATTGCCATATGCTCTACTATAACTGTAAGCTGCAAAGTAAAAAACAAATATGCAGCTTGAACAAGCCTGCTCTGTGTGGTGTTATTTCGCTTAAGGATTAGGTGAATGAGCTTCACTGAAGAAGGCAATCTCTCACCATATGCCCATCCAGACCCCCAGGGGGCTGCTGCAGGGCAGGAGGGAGGTGTATGCTGTAAGGTGTGTGACAGCTCCGTGTGCCCCTGTTGTTAATGCCTGGTTACAACAAATGGCACTTGGAGAAAAAGATCTAAATTTAAACAAGGCCTCTTTGGGTAAATACCTGAAATCCAGCAAGGACTACCCTGAACTCTCAGAGAAGGAGTCTTGAACACCCGTGTCAAAATTCCCACTGTCATCAGTGAGGCCAAAGCCTCGTCTTCAGACTCCTCTATTTCAATGCACAAATTCAGAGCAATGAAATCTTTAAAACCTAATTACTTCAGCTCCTGATGTTTGCATCTCTGAGGCAGCACTTATTTACCTAAAGCTCTCCTTTCAGTCAGAGGAGAAGCAATTAGCATATATATATATGTAGATATATATATATATAGATATATATCTATACATATATATATAGATATAGATAGATATAGATATAGATATATAGACATATATATCACTGAGCATCAAGCTGTGACAACGGAAGTACTGGGGCACCAGAAGACAAACAGGCAAACATTGCATCTGCTTTTGAGACAGGAACATAGCAAAAAACTCCAACCAGCCTCAAACTAATAAATCCCAAACTTTGCAACCAATAATGAACAGCAGAAAATACCAAGAAAAAAATTATCAGTATGTCAGAGGGTCTAATTGAACATGTGAGGAAGAAAAGGTTAAACTGTGTATCTACCATAAAGACAAGTGACACAGAGTTTCATAGGCAGAAACTATGTTCTTTATGAAACCAATCAGAATAATGGGTGAAAAGGAGGCAGACAGCTTGATGGGCACACAGCCTTCTTTCAGTGAACTTGTGCAGTTGCTTTTCATGGGCACTACAAGCATAACTCAGACTTTCAGATATGTGCCAGATTTTACTCATCTCCCTTCAAGTTGACAAAGGGTATGGCTGGAGCTGTGCAAAGCTTTAAAATATTATTTGAGATACAACTGTGATTCCCCCACTTTTATAGCTATACAAAGTGAAGTCTTGGTGGGAAACTAGTCAGATATTCGCTCTATGAGGCAAAAGGAAGGGCAGAATCTTTATTCTCTCTCCCTAAAGTGCTGTTCTGCACAGTTTGCAGAAACAAAACAGTATTTATGTCACTAGAAATGGCGTATTTTATTCTGAATTCTTGAAGGAAACGGACTCTAGAATAATGAAGGGAAAATAAAAATAATAATTTCTTTGGAGGAGAGAGATGCTTCAAAATTGAAAAAAAAGTACTGGACATATTGCTCTTATAGGAACCATTTATCTTGCATCTGCTCCCTTAACTTTCTCTTGAGCTCCAGTTATGTCTGAACAAAATGTGTACATGAAGGGTAAATATCCACATGAGTCCAATAGTCCAAGAGTCATATTTTACTTCTCTTTAATTTCATTTTTCATCTCATCATGCAGTTCTACTTACCTTATGAGCCTGACTTCAAAAACTGATCTGGTGAAGGGACAGAAGGTCTTTCTGCAACTAGCACAATAATTCTTATTGTCTCAAAACATATCCCAAATATATGCAAAAGCTTTCAGACATAGAAGAGTGGTCTTAGTATTAAAGGAATTTGGTTTGTTACAGCTAGAAAGGATTTTTTTTTCCACATCAGATTCTACTTAGTTGTCTGTAAGATATTAATTGAATTATTCCACATAACAGTATCACAAAAACACAGTAGGTATGAAAACAGTAAACAAATGGCAGTGATTTTTGTCTCATTTTCATACCAGTTCGGTTTTACTTTACCAGTTTTTTATCTAATATAAATCAATAGGTTTCTACTGCAACCAATAGCTCCAGAGTGATTTCATCAATAGTGGTTTAGGTCTATTGGTTTAGTGAAATTACTGCTATTTGTGCCATAGTGAATAGGTAAACAATCAGGTTCCATATTTTATATTCTATTATACTTGTGCTTACAAAAAAATATTACTTAGTATATATTAAAAATGTTCCAGAGAAGTAGGAATGGACAAATGCAGAACATTCAAGGATTTCCTAAGCAGGAAGATAAATATATTTTATTATGTACAATAATTAGCACTAAAAACATTCTCAGCACTTCCAGGGTACTGCTCACACAGCAGACTGGTAATAGCTACTTTTTCCATTTTTTTTTCCAATGCCCCAGACAGTTTGGGTCATATTTTGTTGCATAAAGATGAAAAAATTAATTTAGATTAAATGCGTCAACAGAGGGTAGTTCCATCAGCAAAGTGCAGTTGTCTCATCTGAGCCTCTACAAGATTTCCAGCGGAGAAATGCCCATTTGCTCGTTTTCTTACTCCACTCTGTGGAGCTCTGTAGGGTAGAGATAATTTTGTCGTGCCTCAGTATTGCTTTGATTCTGAAAGGCACAGGCATGGATTAAGGAAACACCCCAGCTGAGCAGCTGTTATTTGTGAATCTATCCTCAGGCTAATCATATAGCTAAAGCTCTAATAAAGCAGTGAAACTGGAGCCTCAGTGCTGGCAGGGCATTTTTTGGCATGAATTGCAACTCATCTTAACCAGAAAGGTAAAATGGTAAAAAAACTGAGAGGGTATTTATTTTAAAGCTGTAAGACCTTGTTGTTAACAAACCAGATAGTGAACCTCTTACTCACACTTTGATCAAAAAAATACAGGCAGAACAACTCCCAAAAGGCTGAAATTTCAGGTACTTTGGTGAGCATCCATGACAGATATTTTTCTGTTAAGGTTTGAAGTAAATGCAGCAAGTCATTTCTGAAACAGCAGCTATAGTCTGAAAAGCATGTGTTCAGAAATAGTCTTTATTTGAAAGGTCTGCTCCCCATGTTCATGGACCAAACAACTTTAATGTGGAATTTCTGAACCTACCAGTTAAGGGGAAATAGCCAAAAAAAACCTCCAAAGAAACAACCCCTATTAATTTTTAAAGTGACTATATTTGATCTTATATCATCAGGAGTTCAAAATGCCCAACATCACCTTTCCGAACGGTGCTTTTTGATCTTCACATTAAAAAGCTGAAAATTTATCTTGCCTTCCCCCAATACCTTTCTATCAATTATAACTCAGGAGGCAGTAACAAATTTTTGAATTTATGGACAAAACCTGACAAGCCCCAATGAACTAATATGAAGCATTTACAAGTTTTCATGATAAAAAAAAATAACAAAGCCATAGATTTCTACTTTGGTCTCTTTCCTAGGTGAAGGAAAAAAAAAAAAGGAACTATATGTTTGCACTACCACCACCTGTTTATTCAGTGGCTGCAGAGTTCTGCCAGCAGGTAGAAGGCTGGGGTTCAGTTCCCACTTCCCTCCCAGAGATCAGAACTTAAAGGTGGGTACTCTATTGCACAGGGGAATAGTCTGCTGGGAAATACTTTGTGTCTTGCTTTTTTTTTCCCTGTAGATCTTGTTCTACTCTATATAGAATATTGAAATATTCATTAGGCCAGAGAGAACAACTCTATATCATGGTGTTTAGACCCTGCAGTGGAGAGACAGGACATCACTCTCATGAATATTTCAATATTATAAACAAAGTAGAACATACTCTATCAGAGGTATTGAAAAAACATTTCCTCTGTCTCCATCCTGCACTGGGGGATACCAAACAGTCTGGTACTTGGGGGCTGTTCCTGGGAAACCAAGGTGGTATCAGATCTCATCTGGCAGATGAGGAAACTAAAGCCTTCTTTTTTGCATTTTGAATGAGTCCTTGCCAGATGAACTATTGAAAGACAGGAGACAGGTGGCTTTTTAATCAACTAATCCATCTTCATGTATCTCTTTTTCTTTTCTGCCTCTCACCTTCAAGAATGACAAGCTCATCCTGACTTTTGGAGCAGCTCTAAGCCCACTGAAATGCCACTTTTGGGCAAAACACTTAACAAACAAAGCTTACTCAAATGTGAGCATATTTGATTATGTTTTTCACAGCTTTAGATTCATCTCTAGGATTATACAAACCATGTCTAGGCTTCTTTCTACATCTCCTCATACTTAGACAATTCTGATTTGACTCTGATTTGGTGGAAAAGTAGATGGATAGGTTGGAGGGAAAGAAAAGGGTGCATAGGAATCTAAATACATCTCACTGTAATTAAAAAAAAAGATATATTAGAATTGACACTTGTGAAAAATATTGATCTGATTTCTATGTTACAGATTTACAGCTGAAAATTGAAAGTTACTAGAAGCTGTGCTAGACTGGAATTTGTCCATGATTATTAAAGTCATAGGACTGGTAGCTGAAATTAAATTCAAGTGAAGTGCATAAAAAAGTCCTAACCACAACTACATTTCTGTCTAAGAAAAAAGCCCAACAAAAACAAAAACATAGGAAAAAAAAATCAGCATGCTCCACTGAGCAATGCCTCCTGATTTACGTGTGAGTCCACTCTGGAGGCACAGCATGGTGTTTCTTTACACACTATATGGAATGCAGTCCTCCTTTCCTACCAAAAAGCTGGGCTGAGGGAGAAGAATTTAGGCTAACCATTTAATTTTATCGTGAATTTTGCTCTTATGACTATACATTATAACATGGGGGCATGGATAAAGTCAGGGAAGAACCAGAACAGATGAGCCTTTGGAGGTTCAAAGCTTTAACTTCCCAGGCTCTGAATGATAAGCATGCTTAGATCAGAACAAAATTTCTTTTGTCGTCTCCTGAGCTGAGAATATCCCTTTAGCTGCCTGAGAAAAATAATGTTTGGAAAATCTCTGTGTGATATTACATTGCTTATATTATTTATTTTGCCTGAATTTGTTCTGTAGCAAGAACTCTGGAAGTAATGCAAGTAAAATAACTCAGCAAGGAATGACATAAATGCAGTGAACTGTCATTGCATATAGCTTCAAGAAACACTTTCCACATACATCCACCTAGTTTTCTTCAGTGCAGTTGTCACAGGAGAGTTTGCTAAGGATCCTACATGATGGAAATTTCAAACACATCTTCCTACTGCAATTTATTCACCAAAAAAAAATCCCTAGGCTCCTGAATTCCCAGGGAATCATTGATGTTCTGGGAGACAGGCTGCCGCGTAGAGGCAATGAGCTTATGTGTGTGTTTTTGCTCCTCACAGACACACACAATGATTCAGGCTACAGCTGCATCCACAAGTGATGTGGTGTAACAGGAGCACCAGATTATTCTATTGCAAATTGCAACCATCACAAAGCCATTTGTGCTAAGGACAGCAGCTATACCATGAGACTTATGGGTTTTTACTTCAGGACAGCTCTAATCTTGAAGTCAGGACAGAACTCTTTCCAGCTGCTGGAGCACATTGGTGCTCAGTTGCCTGAGGCACATTTGGCTGGATCTGGCTCATGCACACAGAGACAAACAATGCAAACCAAAACTGGAGAGTGGGACAATCAGCACAAATAAAAAGCACAAGCTTGAAGCTAAAATCATGCCTATTCCTAACTTCAAACCCATCATTTCTACACTGCTGTCTTAGAAAACCACATGCTCCATAGAAACCTTCAAGCCTCTTTCTCACAGCAGCAGATAAAGACTTTTCCAAACCACCCATGCCAGGACCACAGAGGGCATTAGAGCCTGGGTGCAGCTCCCATGACAACTATCAGCCAACCTGGGTGCCTCTGTGATGGCAATGGTACAGGCTCTACCAAAAGAGATCCCACTCTGGAGTCACTGCATCACTTTGAAGAAGCAATTTAGGTAATCTGCTAAGACTACACAGGTACATGGAGCTGGTGGCTCAACCATCCCAATTGGCCAGAGATGTCAAGATGAACTTCAAATCAAACCTATGTGTATTGAAAGAGAAGATATTAAGATTTAAGCAGATTACAATGACCTGAGAGATGTCCAGTGGCAGACAGGTCGTGAGAGTAGATGTAAAACTGTGATCTTTACTTATTTGGTGGTTGTCCTGAAGGACTCAGTTCATATACCGGCAAACATCTCACTCTTTTCAATGCCTAAATTGAGGGACATGAAACAGTCACAGGGTTAGGACAATACCCAGAAAACCTCATTTTATGTGGCTAGCAAAACCTTAGGAAAATTCAGATGTCTTTGGTAAACCAAAACATCTCACCAGCTTCACCAGAGGTGTTAACACATCTGTTTTTATACCCATACACAAAGATAAAACTCCACAATGCTCAAATTTTCCATGTCAGGACAAAAATACATCCACTTTTCTCTCTGCAGTTGTACCTCAGCCATGGGAAATGCACTCTCCCACTACTCAGGTGCTTTCAGAGCCAGATCTCATAATTGTTTGATTCAACACTAAAACTCAGCTTTTAATGATATGTCAAAAAGCTACAAAGGAAGAACTTTACTTGAAACTCTCAGTTATAAAAGCAAATTGTCCTAAAAATGCACCTAAGCCTTTTGGAGATGGGGCCTACATCTTGGCAGGCTCCACAGGATTGCAGCACATTACAATAGTTCCTCAACATAAATAAAAATAATCTAGATGATTTTTTGGTGTCTGCACGTCTCACACAGCATGGATCAGACTCAACTGGCCTCCTGATGACAGTGTCATGTAAATATTAAATATTAATAGTACTGTTACTGTTAATTTGGCAAAATGTGATACTGTGTAAAGCAAACTTTGTCTCTTTTGGCTGTGCTGTAACAAGGAAAACACATGTTCTCAACATTTCTAGCTGGACAGCTTTCTTTTACAAATGTTTGCTTTTCTTAAATTAACATACATGAGTGGGTTGGGGAAGGGGGGATGGTGGTGGGAGGTTGTTTTTACCCGCAGTCTTTCAACCCCCTTTTTTGTGAGTCACATTTACACCTACTGGAAACCTGGGCTTAGGTGACACTTGTCTCTAATTCAGAAAGAGTCTCTTTTTCATCAGATAAAACCCAGGAAAAGCTGTCTAAAGCCATTGCTGTCTTTGACTTTTGTAGGTTTTTGTGCAGTTCCTGTCATAAATGTAGGTCAGAGACTGAAGGTAGTGGCTGGAGCAATTAAGTGCTCTATTTGACACAATTGCAGATCAAAAAAAAATACTTGAGAGTTTAACCATTTTACACACACATTTATTCTTATGCTTTCTATGTGCTGTCAGTATGAAATATTTACTTTCATGCAATCTGGAGACACAGTATCATCAGTGAGAAATAATCCTCATGAATATGGCTATCAGAATATTTGCCAGCATCCTCTCTTGTTTAGCATTAAAAAATGTTTCTACCTTACCCCTTCATCAATGTACTTGAATCTTGAAAGGTGAAGTAAAGATCTGAAGAAGTCTGAAGGAGGCATCCATAGCACTCTCTAAGGACATGTGGTAGAGTATGAATTGCACTCAGATAGTTCTGCTACTAAGAGCTTGCAGAAAGCTCTTAGTAGCAGAGCTATGGAAGCCTAAAGGTTATTAGTTCAACATAGCACAGAAATATGATGTTTTGTTGGCCATTTCATTTTGAGTGCGGAGAAAATGAGAAATAAACAGGAAAATACAGGGAGAACTGAGACCTGCAGAGAGAAAATTATGAGGAAGCACAAGCACAAAGAGAGCAAAAGCTGGTAATGACTCTGTGTTCAGAGCTGGCTGTTGAGTACTGGCAAGAAGATTGTGGAAAAGTCCTTCACTGTCTCACTGGGGAAAAGGGAAGAAGTAACAGTGTTTGTGGAGATAGGTAGGGAATTTATCAGCTGAGATAATGCTCTGGCACTTTGTAAACATGATGAGACATGCAACTGCCCAAACTGGGTGCCCTATGAGACATCCAGGAACAGCAACTGGAGGGCAAGCAGCCATCCAAGGGCATCTCAAATAGCCCCAGACACTTTCCTGGCGGTGGGATAGCCAGTCTTATGTGCCTGCATGTGAGGTAGATGGAAAAAGAGGTAGATGGTTGTGGAGGCTGATGTGTCCAGTGTTATTTTAGGTTCTGTGAAGTATCTGCCTTTTAGTACCCTAGAGGTTTTTCCAACCTAAATTGTTATGATTTTATGACTGTCTGGTCTCTGTTTGATGCTCTCTGTGATATTGTGATATGATATGGTTTAGTGGGCATGGTGGTATTCAACCAAAGGTTGGACCCGATGATCTTGGAGGTCTTTTCCAGCCTTAGTGATTCTACGACTCCATACTGGCCAAACCACTGCAGATGTGCCAGGTATCAAAGGGGGTCTCAAACAGCACTGAACTTGTTTTAAACAGCAGGGTTCCCCTTCTTTTTCACTACAGGCAATCTGAATAGCAAAGGGAGCTTCTCAGCCATTCTGTTTCAAAGTGGGCACTGAAAATTGGCCAGTTGAGTTCTTCTTTCAGGTCTCTCACTGCACCTCCATCGACTATAATGTTATCTTAGACATCTCATGCATATGTAGACTCCTCCAGGTAATGTACCTTTAACTCTGGAGATGAAGTCATCCTAAGGAAACAGAAGTTTGGATAAATTAATCTAAATCTGGGGCAGTTCTTGGAATATTTGAGTGCTTCTGATGTGCAGAAGGGAGAGGGCCAGACAGTAGCAGTCACGACATCAGCAATGATAGGCTACAGCTAGAGCTATTTGAGAAACACAGCACAGCCTGGGTCAATTGGATTGCCTGGTGCGGGCTCACGCTCCTGGAAAAGCAGGCTGCCAGCCGTGCTCCCAGCCCGCCCACCACGGGCTGCAGGATCAACAACTGATTCATTTCCATGCAAACAGCACAGTCAGCTGCAGAGCTCATCCCACCAACAATAAACATCAGCACAAGGCTCTGAAAATGGAACTATGTGTCTTTGAGACACAAAAAGCCATGCAACTGTGCTAAAACCGTCAGATGAATACAAAGCTCGGTAAGAAATTAATACAAAAAGCATTGCCAGGGGTTTACAGGACCCAGTATGAGGCAGGACAATGCAGACCCTGATCCGGTAAAGCAGAGACAGTGAATGTCCTCAGGCTGAGACAGCAGCCACAGCAGGTCAGCTCTCTAATGGACAGGGGCACAAGACAAGGAACTAAAGCTATAAATAAGCTTCTCTTCAGCCAATGAGCCATGAGAAATGCACCGTGTAGTCAATGAGGAAGGAAGTTACAAGGCGGCAAAAAAAACGGATTGTACATCTCTGGAAACTAGTACAGACTGCCTCCAACAGCAGTGAAAGCCTGGCAGATGCTTGGGTATCTGCACTGACCCAAAACCACAGAACAAAATCACAACAACAAAAAAAAGTGTCACTACTGATTACCAGTGAGTGAAGCCAGAGCACTTGGGCTGTTCAAGGCAGAACTGTCTGCTGATGATTGCATCAAGACGAGTGTTAGGGGAAGTGCTGTGGATAATGAATTTCTCTGGGCTTGTGTTTTAGTCTCAGCGAGCCACAGGAAAGGTCTGGATGTTGAATCACTAATGGAAGCCCTATCAGCAGCATTTACACATGTTTTTCAGAGGGCAGTCAAGAGTTTGCTGGGTTAGAGGTAAGTCTCTGAGCAGGCTTTAACACAGCTGTAATCTAATGGGACAAATGTACAAAGAGTTGGCATTTGGGAATTACATGGCTGGACAAATCACAGGGAGTAAATCCTCCTGAATGCCCAGCAATGCATAGAAAGAGCAAAGCATGCAAAAAAAGTATCCCATCTATGAGATTCCAGCCAGGTTCTTGGAAAATATCAAAACAAACTTAAGAAGGGAATTGCATCATGAGAGAGAACTTTCCCAGCTTCTAGTAGGTGGATAATTTGGAAGCCATTCAGGCAAAACTCCAGTGGGGAAACAGAAAACACATTTTGCAAGATATGACATAACCAGGTCCCGCACTCAGACAATCGAGCACATGACACAGTAGCAGAGTTTAAGTGACTCAGCACTCCAGGAGAATTTTAATACAAAACCTCTTCCCCTGGGTACACACAAAGCAATAGAAAAACCAGATCAGCACTAAATAGCCTGAGCTAAACATTTATCTGGACAAAAGAACAATCTGCAGGCAAATCTGGCAAGCTTATATGAAACAGCAACTGGCTTGGGACAGCAGATGAAATGAAACCAGTAGCAATAGAAGAGTAATGGCAGGGAGCTGGAGCTGTTGTAGAACTGAGGTGAAGGCCAGGAAAGCACTGCAAGGCACCCAGCAAGCAGCTGAGTCAGAGGAGGTGGGAGATATGAGAGAAGGCCCAAAAAAGGGATGTACCAAACTGCCACGTACAGCAGAGACACAAATCTTGTGCTGGCAGCCTTCTTCTTCAGAGACCTGTGCATGAGAAGGGCTACACAACTTAGAAGGTCACTGCAAATTGGCTGCAAAAGGAATAACCATATATTTCAAATTTCAAGTTAGAAAATGCTTTAAAAATTAAAGAAAAAAATTAAATGGAGTCGGTAGTGCAATATCTGTCATAAAGCCAAAAGGAGAAGCACAGGCCACAAGAGCATGTGTTTTGAAAGGGTCACTAAAGGAGGCAGGCTGGGTGCATGTGACTAGGGAGCTGAGCCAGAGACAGGAAAACAAAACCCTTTTGGGACATCTGAGAAGGTCAAACAGAAACATAAACCTGAAGCTCAGATCTCTTTTTCTTTTTTTCCTTCCCATACTCCATCCTAGGTCTTTCATATTGTGCTGCCCCTCTGAGTGCACCCACAAACTCTGTGGGTCAGGACACCGAGGAGACATCACATATTGCACTGGGAATGCTGCAGTCTCTCTTCTGCTACTAAAAGCCCCAACAATATATTCCTGATTGCCTTTCTTCTGCTTCACACTGTGCAGGGACACATCAGCACAGTTCTTCTTAATCTCCTTTTGCTCAAACATCCCCCCTTGCTCAGGCACATTTAACTGCTTATTAGGCCACCACTACCTTAAGGTCAATCATGATTATGTCGTTCAAAATTTTTGAGTGCTTCTTTCCTATTCACTACCCACATCATACAACAGACTAATTAACCCACCAGGTTCTCATTAAGTGGTATTCCTTTACTCTCCTCCAGGACCACCAGCTGTGCTGCAGATTTCCTCTGAGTTTAGGAAAATAACAAGATTCATTATTAGAAATGGATTTTTTTTCCTTCAGTGTGTCAAGGCCCATGGTCAGGTTTAAAATAGCAGCCCCCAGACTCTGGGGCTTGGGTCAGGATTTAGATGGACTCCTGGAGGTGATGAGGTTGATGTTTCAGCAATTCTTCAGAGAGTGAAGGAAGGATCCCACCGTGAGGAGACCTGGATTTCTACCGATATGCCCAGGTTGGTGAAAAAAAACATTTTATTCTTTCACAGACCATGATACATTAGATAGTGCTGCTTAGGGTCACAGCAGGTCTGCAATTGATGTGCTCTCCAGCTCTTGGGCAACTCTTCTACCACTTCAGAGCTCATGTTCACCAACACACTTGTTTTCCAGAGGAAAAACTAGAATACTGACACCAAAACAGAGAAGGATGCTGAGCCTAAAACAGCCTTAATTTACCCATCCTTTAGGTGATTAACAGCTTCAGACACTACCCAGTGTAGTGTCTGAATTCCTACATCTGGTTTGGGCACCCATTCCTCACATACCAGCTGCCTGGTGAAGGAGCATCTCTCACCTCTGTCAGAATCCTGCCCAGCCTGTGAATTCACACCCAAACTTCAGGCCTGGCAGCGCAAAACACAAGGACACCAAAGTCCTCTGGTCTGGCAGACCAAAATTTTTGATCCTCATACTTATTTTGGTGGTGGAACAAATTAGACACCAGTGTGTGGGCAGATGCCTCAGCTCTGAACAGGCTTTAAAAACAGAAAAAAACCCATCCCAAAAACCCTTAAAAATAACTTACTCAAAGAATAGTGACCCATTTTATTGTCTCTCAACAACTTCCAAATCAGTGTGGACAGGGTCTCTGATATTATTTGCAACCAGCTGGAGAGAGGTTTCCTAATTTTTCCATCAGTGCCTGTAATTTGAGGGATGTTAAGATTGTAAAGGAATGCTTATTCATCATTTGAAATACCAGTGATGGGCATGTGTAAAATTGAAAGTTTATTTTGAATCATTTATAAAAATGAAAATTTATGTTAATTTGTATTAAGTGTAATAAAATTTCTATCATTAATAAAAATTTCTACTGGCCTGTTGTAAGTAAAAGAAAGATTTTTTTAAACTAAATTGGGCACAGAAATAGATATCTCATTTCATGAGACTCATTAACAAGTTCCTATTTTGAAATGAAAGAAAAAAGCAAGACTTCAAAAATTTTCATTAAAACACAAGTAATAAGAATTTTTTTATGTGTTCCCTAATCCCAGCTACTTTGAAGTATTTATTTAAAATGTAATATTAATCAGCTGTTTATGAAAATATATTACTTTAAAAATAAGTTGTTTTGACTCAAATAATTCTCAGCATGTTTTCATTCAGGCTGTATTTAGTCTGTTTTTTTTTTTTACTGTTACATTTGTAAATTAGCTATTACCTTTTTTATTAGAAGAGGAGGGGGTATTTTTGCAGTTGGGCCATAGAATATAAAGGCATACAGGGCCACTTTTATCTCAAATAAAATGTTTTCCTTCCACAGAAAATTTTAATTTTTAAAGTTTCTAATTTCTTAATTAAACTGTGCAAAAGGGAAATACAAGGGATAAAATATTCATAAGAAAGAAAATCGATATATAGCTAAAAGGCTGTATATTACATGAAGTACATTAGAGTATATCGATTCTATGAAGCTGTCTTTCAACTGCTAATTACAGATTCATTACAGGATTATAAATCTTAATAAAGTGATTGAGTACTAGAAGGAAGAAGCCTTTTCAAGTCCATGATTTGCAAGACCAGACTGTGGTTTCCAGTCTCACATCTGGACAGGTCTGCTGTGAGAACAGGACTTCAGGCTGTGGAAGATCTTCGTGTGAAGGCAGGAGCAGCCTGATGGGGCTTCTCCCTGCCTGGGATTTTCCCCCTGGAGATGCAGAGATGGAGCTGGGGCTGTTTGGAGAAGGGCCAAGATGCAGAGTGATACAGCTCAACAGGAACCTACAGACCTGGCATAGTACGTGCAAGAGGAAGCAGCTTCCTGAACACTCGACCTATGACTAAAAAAGCTTTTTTAACAGGCACTTCAGGTTCCTTAGGAATACTTCCTGTTGTTCCAAAATGCCTAGACAATCAGAACTCAGTTGTCTGCAAACCATATTGTGCAATGTAAACTGTCAATTTTGAGAGAGACAAATGCACAAATCCTAAGTGTACATCCATAGTCAAATTCTGTTTTTAATCTGGCCTTCCCAAAAATTGCAGCATCATGCCCTATTTTATTTGGTGCTGAAAGATCAAAATGACAGCATTTGATCCTGCAAAAAATACCACTGTGAGCCATGGAAGTGTGGAGCACAAGGGACTAGATGGGCAGGTTCAAGAAGTTTCAGATGAGAATCTTCTTGCTCAGATGACTCTGACTTGTGAACAGCTAATGGGATCCCTGTGCACAGGTAATGCTAGAAATTGTGAATTACATAAAAATATAGTAAAAAAGTAAGACCTGCTTAAGGAAAGCACAAGCTATTCCACTTAGATGCCAGAGCAGTCATCCAGGGAAAGCTTAAAGCAGTAGTTTCCCTGTGTGTAAATTACAGTGGCTCACTTGTGCACCCTAAAAGCCACATTTAACCCAACTGGTGAACCATGCTCAGCCCTGATTTACAGCACGTTCTGTTTTACAAAACCTACTTAGTCAACATATGGGAACAAGGATGGGGGAGGAGACGTGAACATCTGCTTTCCTTGTCCTGGGCTTGCACTATTGCTGTGTACAGCTTTTTGCTCTGGAAGACTTTCAAGTCTGAAAGAGTCACCAACCACTTGGATGCAACAGTGTGCTCAGATGTTGCTGCTGTCTGTCTTCCTGCTGTGACTAACTCGGGATTTTTCTGGTTTTGACAGAGTGCTGATGTGCCTGGCAGTTTGCTTGCAGTCTGCTGGCAGGGCCAGGGGCCAGGGTCTCCACACCCCACACACACCAGCCACCTCGTGCTCATGGCCATCGATGCTACCAGTGAAACAGCTGCTTCTTATTAAAGATTTGCTATAAGGGGACTCAATAAATGACTCTGTTTGTCTCAATCTATACCACTGCTGTCACTTTGTATATGTGCATTCTGGGGATGAGAGCATTATTTTTAAGAAAGACCAGCATTTCCATTTTGGAGGCAGCAGAGAGGGAGAGGAGACAGCCAGATGTGGCATTTGGCTTCAGAATGCGCCAGGGCTTGGGTCCAGCAGACAGAGCAGAGGTATGGCTCTGGTATGGTTGTGCTGTGCAGACTGCCTGGCTTCTGACAAAAATAAGATGTCTCCTCAAGAAATTGGCACAACTCTTATGAAATACAGTCCCTCAAGCTTCTACTGCTCTGGGATAAAAGGGCTTGAAATCCTCTTTCTAGTCCTCATGGTTACTTATGTGGGCTTCTATCCCCATAATTTGTTTGAAGTGTGGCAGGAACTTGACCCTTCCCTTGACAAAAATCTTGCCCCAGCACATGCGAGTGGCGAAATTTCTACTTGTCTGAAACGCCTGACTGCTCCTGGTCAGAATAATGTGTGATCAGCAACTGCACAGAAGCAATCCCTGTGCCTGTATTTCAGGCAGAGAACTTTCCTCAGCCTCTCTGCACACACCACATCTCTCCCACAAATTTTCTTGCTCCCTGCTGAACTTGCAGCAGCACATAAAGCCTTGGAGCAGGGACTGAGAGGGCTGTTCTGCTTTGCTTTATTACCACAATGATCAGTTATGAAATCAGTGTTTCCCAAGACACAAGGGAAAGCACTCTGTGTAAAATCACGATAAAGATGGCCAGGAGAGTTGGTTTTGAAGATGCCAAGAACACAGCTGACTTGAGAGAAATAAAATGGAGGAGGTTCTATTGCTCCCAGAGGGCCAGATCCTGCCACTCACGAGTCTGGTCCCTTGAAATCACTGCAGCATTAAAGATTCAGTGGCTGATCTGGCTGGCTGGTCGGTGGTGAAGCAAGTTGGGGCCCAGAAGTAACCTTGAGCAGGGAAGGAAATGCAGCCCAGGGCCAGAGGGTCTCTTAGGATCCATTTGCAGGCTGCACAACGAAGATGCTCGAAGAGACACCTAGCAAGAAGCAGCAGCCTGTGGACTGGAACAGATTAGTTAGATGCCACTGGTCCCATACAAACAAATCCCTTTCTAGTTTCATGTCCTTCAGACAGCAGACCTGCTCCCAAAGCAGTGACCTGGGTCTCTGAGCACCACAGGAGAACCATGAACTGGAAAATGGCTCTGAAAGCAGCTGCGTGTAGCTCCCAAAGCAGCCTCTGCTCCCACTCCAGTAAGCACAGGCCTGTCTGCATCTCAAAACTATCAAAAGTCACTACTAATGAGTATCTCCAAAATCAGTGCTATTTTCTGTCTCCATTACATTTCTCCCTCTCTTTATTTTCAAACTTTCTGGGTCACAAAATGATAAAGGATGTAATTTTGGTTGTCATGCATGTTTTTCCTTAGTGCCACAGCTGAAAAGTTGCCCCAGACACTGCCTTGTCCATGGCTTTGTCATTTTTTTGGCAAGTTATTCTCCCCATTGTAAGGTGTACCCCTGTACTTTTCAAACCACTGAGTCCAAGGAGCACTTGGCCACTACTTTTCCAGTAAGTAGCAAGTGTCATTTCAGCTGAAGAGAAATTAATATTTCCCAGGCTTCCTCATCCCCCTCCCAACTCCAAAAGGAAATGTTTTTCCAAATGCAAAGTACAGATCAGGACACTACCTCAGGTGGTGTCAGTTTTGTGTTCTTCACATTTTTGTCACACCAGCAGTGAAGAAAATAACAGTTTGATGCACAGGCCCTTGCCAGGTCTCACAGCTTTGTCCTCTTGCCTTCCTGCATTAAACTCTGCTCTCCCTCCTGCTGCATCTTCCTTTTCTCTGCCCAGTGTGGGCTCATACCCTTCTTCCACTTTATTTATATGCCACCAGTTTCTCATGACCCAGTTTGTTAACTTTTGGGGCCCATTGGACTTCAAGGAAAGAGCAAGATGTGTCATGGAGATGGTGACAGATCTCAGCCTCTCTCCTCAACCTGCCCTTCCCTGCCCTGCCCCTACATTATCACTCTCTCCCTCCATACATTGTCTGGTTTTATCTACTAGTTTCCCCTTTAACACCCAGGTTTGGTTGCATTTTCCTGAGCAAACTGTCAGAGTCAGTGGGCTTTGGCATTGCTGGTATCAACCAATTCTGTCTAACAACTACCACTGGATTTTCAGAAGATACAACTTTGCTTGGACTCACCCTGCTTGTGCCTCTGTGTGCATCCTCTGAGCCCACAGGCCACACTCAACGAAGCCTGGGAGATGGCAGGACATCCCAAAGTATGCCCAAAGTATGATGGGATGGACATCCCATCATTAGCCATGTCAGACAGGAGAGACTCAGCTGAGGAGAAGGCTACAAAGCAAGCTCAGTCCTTGTTGGCCACAAGAGAGATTTTGTTAACATGCAAACCGGCATCAAGAAATAAATATCAGAAAGCCTTAAGGTAGGAGAGGGATTTAGGTGCATCATTTCAGATCATGAAGTAATTACTTGCTTTCAAAAAGTCATTTGAAGTCAGTCACCAGAGCCCAGCCATTAAGAAAAACTGCACCTTTGATTGCAAGACCCAGCTTTTTTCTTCCCAGCCCAATCTGGCACTGCTCCCTCACATGCCCCCCATCAGCTCATTAGGACTGGGGTCTGTCCCACAGGGCTCAATCCTGCAGCCACTTCACAGCTGGTAGTTCTCAGAGATCTCCACCTGCACCTGAGGGACAAGGGTGATTTTCATCCCTGAAGCTATCCAGGCTTATCCAAAAGACTGTTTTGTCCAGTGGGATGGCATTTGGTTTTCCTGTCTTCTGCGCAGAGGAAATCTGCTCTTCAAAAACATTTCTAGGGAGGGTGACAAAGAGATCTCTGTTCTGTTGGTATTTTGAGTTTATTCTCATTTAATGTTGCTGAAGGTCCCAGAGCCATAGCAGATGACAGCTCCCTAAGTCTCTTAACTTTACCATTTGCACCACGTTTTCTGGAGTCACTGGGACAAGTAGAAGGAAGTGAGGAGGAGGGTTACAGATGGTCACTCCAGAGACCAGCACTTCCTTTTTTCTCGCCTCCAGTGACTTCAGCACCCCAGGCCTGGCCCTCTCTTCAAGAGAGTGTTGCACAGTTTTACTTGGGCATTGCTAAAGTGGTAAAAGAGAGCATCTAGATCTGAACATCCACATTGCACACACACAAAATTATTGCAGACTGGTTTTGACAAGTCAGTTACTATCCAGCCTGCTTGCCTTCACACCCTGGATGCTAAGTCTGAACAGCACTATGAACATTAGCCCTTCTCAAAATATTCTCAAATAATTAGTGAAAAAACATGAAAGGGAAAAAAAAAAACAACAAAAAACAACAAGGAAAGCACTGATCCAATCTGATCTGCACCGTGTGACAGAAAAAAACTTGGTAGCCTCAGGGATTTATCAAATACAGGACAAAACATGAAGATGTGTCCTGAGGAACATCTGCCAGTTTCAAAAATGTGCATGTCTCATCAGGGTGGTTTTCTCTCACCTCCTGACACTCTCAATAAGATCTCATGTTTCCATGGATGCTTCTACTTTGGTTTTCTGTGATATCCTTCCTTCTGTGCTTCTTGCTGTCTGCACAGCTGGTAAGGAGACATGACAGAAGGCTTCTGGAGGCAGAGTGTGGATCTGCAAGGTGGCTCACACACCACCCAGGGGAACACAGTTGTCTGAACCATTGTTGTACCTTTACACCAATGGGGTCCCACCACCAGCCTTAGTAACTCAATGACCACTCCTTGTGATGCTCCTTGGAAGCAAAGAGCCCCAAAGACTGATCCAGACTGAGAATGATATGATCTCTCTCAGCCTGCCTAGGTCCCAGCACATCGTAGATGTTACCATGGTGTCATCTGCTTAAATACCACGGTATTTTAGCCTCTTCAGGGAAACATGGTAGGCAAGTAGGTTTGTATTCACCTTTTCCTGGAGAACTTTCTTGTGAAAATGGAAAGGAAATGATTGTTTGAATAAGAAAGGATAAAAAAAGAAACTAAAAAAAACACATCACTGACTGCATATTCTTGAAGGACAAATGAGCTGGAGTTTTTGTGACAGCACTAGTCAAAGGACAGCCCATAGAAATGCAGAAACCCACGCAACCAAGAGAGATGTGGAATGAAATCAAACAAGATGAAAAGGCAAAATGTTGTGATAAACGCACCAACTGTATTTAAGAAAAATTAGAGGCAATATTTTGCTTGTCTTTTTAAGTGACTTAATGCCAGAAATATAGCAGAGGCAGAGTTGCAATTGAAAGCCTTTCATCTTGCCATACAAATTATTATCACAGACTTAGATCCTTCTAACACAGCTTCTACCAATCATAATCCTGAACTAGTCAGTTTGAAAATTCATTTTCCAAGTCAGGTAGAGACTTTATGGTAAGAGCTACCAAGCTGAAAGTGATTGTCTCTTATTTGGGCCATAGATTTGATTCAGCTTTCAGAGAAAAGCAAAATCTCTGTGAATTACAAGGAGAAACTACCAGTGACAGTGAAATTACTGAAAGCAAGCCATGGCCATACCATAAATCTAGCTTTAGGACACCCAATGTCAAATAAAGACCACTTCAACCTCATAATACAAAACACTTATGTGATAAAAACTTGATCTATCATCTCAGGTTTTTTTCAAAACCTGTGGGCAAGTTGACTTCACCCTGGCAGGCTTCAGGCTGGAAAAAATTCTCACTGGCTTCTACTGCTTAACTTGATGACAGATCTCTGTCATTCCAAAGTCAAGCTGAATCCCAGCAGAAAAACACAGAGCCAGCCTGAACTTCAAGGTAAGTACTCAGCTAATTCCTTGGAAAAATGGTTCATAGTCTTGTTTTCCTACCACTCAGTGGAAGTGAGAGCTGCTGGGCAATGTGTTGGGACTCAGTCTCTGTGCCCTCCTGCCTCTCTCTGTGGTTTAAAGAAGGTGAAATTGATTTTTATTCCAGTGAATGCCTTAGAAAGATAAAATGAACCAATGCGAAAATAACAGGAAATAGCTGTTACCACAACATTAGCTCACCTTGCCTTCGGTCTATCTTGCAGCAACGTGCCAGGTTGCTACAGTCCCTCAGCAACTTGGATTTCCCACCTTGAAAATTCAAGTATGAAACCAGGGTGGTATCAGCTGGCAATGTGCCACCTCCCTGCCACTGCATGAAGTGAAATCCCCCTTCCTGGCATCCAACTCACTGTGCCCAACAGTGTGTGTTGGGTGATGGGAGCAATGCAGCCAGCAGATCTCTCTGCCCAAACAAGACTTTCAACTGGTTTTGTCTGCAACTTTCCTCCTTCTTGCTTCCCTGTGGTAGCATAGCCTATTTTGTGAAACAAGATAATCTGAGACTCCACTGGCAGTCTCCCCACCACTTTGCTGGAGCCCATTGCTTTATTTTTGACCAATTTCTCTGCCCACAGCATCCAGCAAAACCCACACCAATGGATGAGGAAACAGGAGTCCCTCACTGCCTTTAATAATATTTTTCTGTTCCAGCCCTCTATATTCAGGGTCTTACTGTTGGAACTGCTTGATTTTTGTCTTGTTTTGCTTTTAAGGGAAGCAGGACTATTTCTGAGATAAAGAAACGTCCATTTGTGGGGCCACCTTGCATTTCAGCCCCACTTGCAAACAGCACTTCCCAGGTAAATAGAGAGTCATCCATTTAAAAATCAGAAAGAGTATTTCATAGATTTAGGAACTGTCTTTGAAGGACTCCCCAGTACCCAAAGAGCCCATCCTAGGGAGATGCACACAGGTGCATTTTTTTTTAGCAAATGACAGTGAAATGAGTTATTGAGCTCAATGAGTTTTTCACATGATTTAACAGGCATTGTGAAAAATGCCTGCATGTGCACAGCTTCTGTGTATCCACACACAAATAAAGAAACCAGCTACCTTCCACATTTCCCTTGGCTATTCCTTTTTGCCCATCCTGCAGCGTTTTCTTTTCTTTAATCTTCAGGCATTGCTGGTTAGAAAAGTATTTTTCTGTTCTTAGGTTGAGCTCTGTGTGTGCTGGCAAATCACAAAATATTTGACAATGGAAAAAGACTGTGGTTATCTCAATGTTGTCAACGAAGAAACTACTATAGGAGGAGGATTTTGGAGGAATATGTCTTATTTGCAGTATATATCATTGCATGGTTATCCCATTTGTAATAAAAGTTACAACTGATAAAATAAAACTTTCATTTCACTCAAGTATTTTCAGGAACTCATAAAAATATACTGAACCAAGACGAAGAGAAAAAATAGGGAAAATGCTTTATGGATCAAAGTTCTTAAAAATATGTGGGTTTGATAGAAAGCCTTATTTTTAAATATTTGGAAAATTTCCATATAATCTTTACCTTATTTTCCCTTATTTTTCTTTTACCTAGTAGTGCTTACTCAAAAATAATCCATTAATTCATATATTCGTGTATCCATAAATTCCAACAGTAAGCGTCTCAAAGTAGCTGTTACATGTAATGTTGTTCAGATTTATGCTACTAATAGTACAACCAACAAAGCAAAAAATTAATTCACAGATTCAGGATCAGCAGAATATATTGCTGCCATCATCAGCTAAACAGTTCGCCCTTTTGTGTTTCTCAACACTATGAATTTCCCTCAAACAATTCAACACACCTGGACACAATTAGGAAGAAAAATACAAAACACCTCCAAAGTACTGCAATTAGGTTTGTTCTGGCAAGTCCTGCATCTGTATTCTGGTGGCAATTGGCTTCTGGTGCAAAACATTGTGCCAAAAGTAATGTTTTCTTTTGCATAAAACATATGGAGGGCTTTTGCTGAATTCCACTGTGCAGCATGCCTCTGGTAATGCTGTTGTCCAGCCTGGGAGAGGGACAGCCCAGCACCAGCAGCAAGTTCCCGCTGGGAGCACTGAGATGTTATCAGGGCTACTGAAAGGAGACTGTGGCTTGCAAGTTGGTATGGAGGCTTTTACTGCAGTCAGAGGCTAAGGAGCAGCAAAAGGCTTTCAGCAGGAGAAATCTCTGATCTACATGTGGTGGCCATGAGCACCCTCAAACCCAGAGGGTGTAGGCAAGGAGGGGATTTATTGGAAATGTGAAACAAGGAAAATACCTAATTTGCAAAATTAGCCAGCCTGAGCCTGTACCTCCAAGGAGCAGACTTGTGCATTGTGCTGAGTGTATCTGTACCTCTATCCACCAATTGTTGTTTTGAGTGACAAATCTTTGGCCTCAAACACAAAACAGATTCTCTATGCAGATCGCTTGCAAAGAATTTGATGATATTATTTGAAAAATATTTGCATTGTTTCATTTTCTTGTTAAACTAATACTAAAGCTTTTCTGAAAGTGGTTTGCAGGCATCATCCGTGTGGTCATATTACCAAGTTCAGCAAGATGTATTTTGTCAGTGAAACTCTTTAGAAACTGAAAACTGTAAACTGAAAGCAAAAAAGCCAAGTTCAGAGCACTCCTTCTTTCATAAACTTTCCAAAAACTGAGGGTAGTAAATGATTGTGTCACTGCACCAGCTGATCTTTGTAGGGGAAGGATTGTCCAGCCCCCTCTGTGTCCACTCACCCATCTTCCAGCTGGTGAGGTTGGGCTCAGGCCAGAGGTGAGGCATCACATAACAGTGGAACTAAATATTACAAGAGAAGCTTTGTTGTCCTTTCTCCTATGCCCACAAAAGCTCTGCTTTCTGGTGAATATAAAAGAAATGCACAGTTGGGAGAGAGCTTGATGCAGATCAGCAGGGTCCTGGAGTAGCAGCCTGAAAGTAGCAGGAAGGGATTTGCAGAAAGATTTGTGCCTTGGACCTGGATGGATCGAGGAGCGAGGCTGTACCTGCTGAGGTCTAACTGGAAATATCTGCAGCTCAGGGTGGCAGAAAGCCCTGAAGAATAAATTGGGACTCTGTCTGGAGAAGAAAATGGGTAATCAAAGCTGCAAGATAAAAACATCTCTTTCATGTTTCACCTGGACCAACCATGCTGGATGACAGGTTGTGAGCCAAGGAGGAGGCTGCAAGGCAGATTAAGAAGTTTGGGGACCTGCAGGGAGTTTAGGGCCAACAGTGGCATGGATGAGCTACATGTGGGTGTAGGAGTGTGGCAGAAGCACCAGCAGAAAAGCCCTGCCAGCTTGTCTGGAGAGTGAGACAAGTTTGCTTTTCACCAAAGCATTTCCTACTGCCCTTGAGGTGAACAGAGGCAGGAGCTGATGAGGGCTGAAGAGATGCTAAACCACAACGTGACCTTCCTGTGTGCATGAAAGGCCCAGAAACTGGCTGAAGATAAGGAATAAACACAGCAAGTGGGACTTTATCAGTTTCTACAATTAATTTCAGTGACTCCCTTGCACCCCTGTGTATGGCTTCTTTGCACATGGAGTTTTTCAGTCGATTCAAAGAGCACTGCAGAACTAGGGAGCTGTATTATTTCTGAGCAAACCTGTTCCATTCAGAGCTTTGGGCACAAGAGACATCTGGAGCAGTTTCCAGGAGACAGATACTTGTGCAATGTGTCCCCTCCTGGGAACAGCAGAACTACCTTAGAAGTACCTTAGAAAATATTAACTTTGAAAGACTCTCAGCAAAAACTACTGTATTTTAAAAACAGAGACATATAGTGGAAATGTTCAGTAACCTGAGCCCCAGCATGGTCAGTGGCAGCTTCACTGTAAGGACAGAAGAAATCTGTTCCATTCCTGAGTCCTGTGGGTCCTGCAACTCCTGCTCACAAGCCACAGAGAGCATTCAGTATCTCCAAATTATTCTTGGGGAAATTTGTGTATTAAAATGACATTTGGGTTGTCATTGAGCACAAGAACACCAGAATATCAATGAATCTGTCCTCAGAAAGAGATTCTTGAGATGTCAATGTTTGGCTTTGGGTTTTGTTTGTTTTGGGGTTTTTTTTTAATGCCCAAGTTTTTCCTTTAACTCTTATATTGGAAAAATAAGCCAGTAATGTTCACTTTAAAAAAAATTCAAAATTTGCAGAGATGGAGAGAGCCTTTATAGTTGTACTTGGCCTCAGTTCTATTCCGGACCCAGTAATCTTATCGTTGATTCAGGCATTTTTAATGGGCCCTTTAAAAAATAAATAAATGAAAATTGGTAGTTCAATCAATGTACTATCTTTAATTCAATATTCATCCCAATTGATTTTCACTTCCAAGTTTCATTTTAGTATGAAGTAGAGCATTGTGTTAAGGAAGTTGTGGGGAAGCTTGTAGGTTTTGGCAGCTGGAATGAGGGGAAACTGTGGTTTTTAGATTAGAGGAAGGTGTGGGAACCAATTGGAGCAGGAGGGCTTGTGCACACAGTTTGTGTGCATGTTTGTTGTCAGCCCCCACGAGCTGCCACAGGGCAGAGGAGCAGGATGCAGAGGCACCAGTGGCTCCCACTCCAGCCCTGTCCTTGCTCTGCCACCAGCTTCCTCCACCACAGTGACTGTACTGGGCCACCCCAACACCCCTGAGCTGCTCCCCAGGTGTCTGCTGCCCCCCTGACAGAGGCACCATCAAATCCCCATGCCCACTGGAGCTGCCTGGGGGAAAGAAATTCCATTTCCCAGCTGGGGCATCTCCATTTACAAGGCTGCCAAGCTCCTGAGGACTGCAGCTCTCTGGCAAACATATTTCCAGATATTTTCTGTGGCTGCACTATATATTCTGTGGTTCGGTCTCATGAGATATGCAGGGCTTTCCATGGCAACCATAGAGGCAGCTTTCTTCTTAAAGAAACAGCGAGTAACAGAAAACGAGAACCTTACCAGTATAAAATCAACCTGTTTAGGAACATCAAGGAAGCCCCTCAAAACAAATCCTGCTCCCAGGAATGCAGCCCATGGGGACCAGGACTATGGAAACAGTCACAGTTCTGGATGCACTATGGAACAAGGCAAAAAGAGCAGGAGGAGCAAAGCAAAAACCCGTCCAGTTTGTGCCTCATCTCTCTGTACCCCTCCTTGCCTCACCTAGCTGAGCTTGTCCCAGTTCCCTCATCAAAATCAGGGTCAGGTTTTCAAATGCATTCACACTAATTCCCACCAAAAAAAAAAAAAAACAAAACAAAACAAAAAAACAAACAAACAAAAAAAAGACAAACAAAAAAAACCAAGAAAAACAGAAAAACAAAACAAAACACATAACAAACAAACAAACAAACAACAGCAACAACCAAAAAATTCCAAAAGCAAACAAACAAAAAACTAAAAAAAACCAAAACAAAAAACCCAAAACCCAAACAAACAATAAAAAACAAACAACCACAACCCAAGGTAGTTTGCCTGTGTTTGCTGTCTGCCCAAACACCCATCCACACTGGCATCTTGACCATGATCCCAGCTGTTCTCTTCTCTTCTTTCTCCCTCCATAGTCAATAATCATTAAATAATCATTTCTCAGTATCTCCTTCAGTATCTCAATCTTTTTATGCAGCTCTCTGACCTCATGTCAGGCACATCAAGAGCTGTCAGTTAAGTGGTTGCACCATAATGGTCCATCCAGCAGTTTATGATTTAGTGCCCCATATTTTTTACTGGGAAATCCTTTGGGAAGGCATCTTTGTGCTTCAGGACTAGTGATAAAAGGAGGAAGCAACCATTTCTGAATTACTGATATATGATAGTTGATATAGTGATAGTTGATATATGTGATAAAAATCATTATATAATAATGAAGAATGTTGATAAATTAGAGGTAAATTTGGAAAATAATGGCAAGACCAAGGGATCTAAAGGGACTAACTCAGGATCACTAGAATGTCTGAATATCCTCCCCAAGTAAGGGTGTTAAAAAGATTTCACTAATTCAACAAAGCTGTAATGGGTACACATAGAAGTAAAATACATGTTCAGGGTGGAGCCTGAAAGAAACAGATAAACTGCAGAGAACATTAAGAATCAAAACCCAAAGAGAAACCTCATACTTTGACATGGTTCTCCATACCTGACCACATGGCATAAAAAGCTGGAGTACCCAAACCAAGGGCTGCCACAGCTGCCCTCCCTTGGCACAAGCACGGTCACCTGTGTCCCATGAATTCTGAGCATGACCTGAAACAGCCTGGATTTTACACCTGAGAATTAAACCTCAGACTCTCATCAGGATGAGAAGCCAACATTTACATAGGGGGCCAAACAAATACCCTCCCCACATGTTTTCCCCTTAAAGCATGGGTGTGGTCATTTGGAGAAATTCATATTAAAAGAATGAAAATCATCTGTTTGATACTAGTCAGAGAATGCCACAGGATGCTGTGACATGGTGCACCAAGTGCTGCAACACAGTTTGGAAAACAAGTTACATGATTTGCTTGGAGTCACATGGAAACAGACAGGACTGGCAGCAGAGCTCTGACATCCAAGGTTCCAAATCTGAGACATAACCACAAAACTCTCCTTCCTTCCTCCCACGGCCTTGCTTGTGCAGCTTCACTGGGGGAGGGGAAAAGCCGTCAGTGCTCACTAACTGGAAAATTAACACAGTAGCAAAAGCAGTCCTGTTTCCAAACTTTTAAATGACAAAACCTAAGGGAGGGAAGGGGTCAATCTATAAACCCAGGTAATCTACCCTGTTCTGCTAACTGTAATCTTTATAAGTGAACAACTCTCCAGATAGAATATGTATTCATTGTCACAAAATCACTGGAGTAAGAACCACAGCAAATTGTTGCAGCTTCTTTGAAGTCCGCCAAGCTTCTGCAAGCTGGGCAGGCTAAGGACAAACTTTGGAAAACTCTCTCTTCATTTGAATATTAAGAGGACTAATAAAACAAAGAGGACATGGTAAATTCTGGAGGATTTTTTTTTAGTTGCCAAGGGACAATTTGGATGTCAGCATGGTTTTTAATAGCTCTCTTCGCCCCAGTCCTTTAGCTGTGCTTACAGAACTGGCTGCAAAGAGCATCTCCTGCTGCTTTGCAGATTAATTACCCATGTTTGGGTGAAGTGCTGTGTCAGTGCTAAGTGTTATTGCTTCCAGCACCACCACTCTGCAGTGAATGCAAGTGGCCACTCTGAGAGGGCCACAGTTGCTTCTGCAAGACCTCTGTGTTCCTCAAAGCCATGTCCCACCCTCTGCTTCAGCAAGTGGGATTTCTCCATACAGCTAGAGATACTGGCCTGCTCCAGCAAGCATGAACATAAGCAGCAAACACTGCGTGGTGAAACAGCATTTCACGTACACTGACAGACTGGATACGAGCCCCCAAAGGATGAATCCTGCCTGATTCAGTGCTAACATCCATCAAATCCTGCCTCACTACTCTTGTTACCCAGCTTAGCTGTCTACAGTACTTTTGTTCCTCCACCTTCAATTTCCTGTGCAATTGGACCCTATATAATGGTCCCCATGGAATTTACACAGCCACAGTGCCTAGAGATTGTAAAATGTTATGGTAATGGCTGTCTTATGATCGTGGAAGAATGCACGGATTCTGCCATGGTGGTGGCTCCCTGCAGAGTGCCTGGCCATAGAAAGCAGGACTTTAGAGTCAGGAGTACCTGCTTCTCACTCCACCTAGCAGTGGCTAATGAGACCCACAACACAGAGCAATTGGTGTCCTTTCCCACAGTCCTTGGGACGATGCTGTCGTGTCTCCAGAAGTCTGCATGTGTGCTTTTACAGGGGAAAATCATAAAAAGTCCTCTTCTTGCCTGTTTTACTCAAAAGCCAGCCACCACCACATCCTACATTCAAGAGAAGTGATCTGTGGCTAGCTGGCTTGTTCCCCTTACTACAGCTGCCTCAAACTCCTTTTAGCACTGATATCCTCTCAAGATCCTGGGATGCTGCAGCTCCACTTCTCCTCCCTTGTCAGGGCATTATTTGAAAGAACAGCCTTGGCAGTATTGCCTCCTATGTATCTTATGAACCAGCCCAGGCACACTCATCTCCATTTCCAGGGCAAGGAGGAGGAAAGTACAGACCAAATCAGAATCAGGCTTTGTTTTCTCACTACCTTTCTAGCAGAAGTCTGGGAGAAAAGAGGAAGCAGTTGTGAGAACTGAGGTTACCCTTTATGTTACCATAGGAATTTCCTGTAAGATGTGTGCATTTTCCAAGGAATTTAGTTATTCACTCAACACTTATGCTGAGATTGTCCCACAGGGAAGGGAGATGGGAGAGGAACACTCATAGAAAATATATCCACACATGGGACACTTGTATTAATGCAAGGTTATAGCTCATTGCTGAAATACACATGGAAAAAAAATTCACACCACTTTTATACAGCTCAATGAATTATTATATTCCTAAAAGGAGCATTACAGACGAGATGGAGCCAGACTTCTCAGAGGTGTACTACAGAAGGACAATGGGCAGCTTGATCTAACTTTGAAGCTGACCCTGCTTTGGGAGTCCCTGGCAACCCCAGTTACTCTGTAGTTCTATGATTAAAAATGAAATGTATGCTATATAGAATGTTTATTAGGAGGTAACAAGATTTTTAAAGATGCCTGATTTTTTCAGTACTAAGTTTTTATTTGAAGTCATCAAATCTGCCTGAAATTCTCCCTGAAATTGTCTCCATTTAGCTGAAAATTTCCCTGGTTTTCTTCAGAAGTCAAAGCAAATAAGCCATCTCTGCATAAGAGCATAAGCTCATCAGAAATGTCCTGCTGTGTTAGATCCATCATCCATCTATTCTACTAGTGACAGTCAGAGATGCTTTTTTGAGAGAACACACAAATCCAGATACTACTTGTGGTTTATTTCCCACACACTCCCCCAGCACCGACACTCAGAACAGAGATGCTCAAGTTCCCTCTGGATGCTGCTCATGGCCTGTTTCACAGTCTCCTCTAGCAGCAATGTCAGAAGTTTGGAACACCCCAAAAAAGCAATTTTTTTTTTTTTTTGTGCTTTTAAGAGATCCTCTGCTGGTTTCAGTGAGCATCTGGCAGTTCTGGTGTTGTGTTACTGGTCAGTTACTGCTCTGCAGTCACAACCCTGCACCTCCTCGAGGCTCAGTCCCCATCATATCCTCCCTTCAGCTTTGTCTTCAGCCAGAATAGACTCAGCTTTTCTAGTTCCTTCTCATACAGCAGCTTCTCCAATCCCTAAGTTACGCTGGTCGCTTTCCTTGCCATTTCCTCTAACCCTCATACCCTTTAGATGCAGAAACTCAGGTCATGCACCAGACTCAAGGCATGAAAGAACCAAAAATGTAACAGGAAAATGACTCTTTGTCATGACTGCAACATCTTTTCTGATGAGCTCCAGCATTTTACTGACATGCTTTGTTTCCACTTAACATGCTCAGTGAAGAATTTCAGAGAGCTGTCAGTTATGACTCCAGGATCTCTTGCCTGACTTCTAACATCATCTTTTTTGATTTTTTACAAAAGTCCATACGGAGATGTGAAAGCAAGAAGGCTCTGTAAGTAGGTGGTGTAAAATCAGGAGAACTAAAAATACTTAATTCATTTATAAATAATGAGCTAGTAATCTGGATAATTAAAAATAACTACCTTATGTCTGCAATTTAAAAAGCTTAGCTGCACATCCCTAACTCTGTCCAATGTCCATATCAAAGATGATCTGGTCTTTAATAATAACCATTGCACATTATCTCTCAAGAAATACATTTGTTCAAGTACTGGAGCTTGGTTTGTGCTTCTTTGCAGAACTGAATTTCATTCCATATACGTTTTCCGTAGAAAAATTTTCAGGTTTTGATTTCTTACACTCTTTAGAAGCAATTATGCATTTATGCACTTGCTGTAAAGGTGCCTGAAGTATCAATATTAGTGTGGGTTCTTACAGCAGCATGTATGTGGTTATCTGGACAAGAAAGATACTCCTCCCATACTTTCCCCCCATGCATGTTCAGCACATAAACATGATGGATCTATTTCTCCTACACAGTTTCCATAAATTAAGTGTTTGTCAAGAATTAAACCTGAAGAAAATATAACATACTCCTGAGATGCATGAATCCACTCCAGGGATGAAACAAAGAAGGATGTCGTTCTGGATTCAAAATTTTACTTTCTGAAAAATTCATAGAATTCAGAGAGTCACAGAATGGTTTGTGTTGAAAGGGACCTTAGAGATCACTTAGCTCCAAACCCCTGCCATAGGCAGGGACACCTTCCACTCCACCAGGCTGCTCAGAGACCTATCCAACCTGGCCTTGAACACTTCCAGGGATGGGGCATCCACAACTTCTCTGGGCAACCTGTTCCAGTACCTCAATACCCTCATTTTAAGGAATTTCTTTCTAACTTCTGATCTAAAGCTACTCTCCTTCAATTTGAAGCTGTTACCAATTATCCTATTACTACATGCCCTTATAAAAAGTTTATCTTCATCTTTCCTGTAGCCTCTCTTCCCTTCTATTCCCCTCCATTGGAATGTCACAATTATCCCACTCTGAAGCCTTCTCTTTTCCAATCCAAAGAACCCAAATTCTCCCAGCCTTTCCTCACAGGAGAGGTGCTCTATCCCTTTAATCACCCTGGTTGCCTCCTCTGGGCTCTCTCCAAGAGATCAAAGTCCTTCCTGTGCTGAGAACCCCAGAGCTGTATGCAGGACTTCAGATGGGTGCTATCAGAGCAGAGGAGCTGAATCCCCTCTCTCCCCTGCTGCCCATCCCTCCCTGGATGCAGCCCAGGGCATGTTTGGCTTTCTAGGCTGTGAGTGAACTTTGCCAGGTCATGTCCAGCATTTCTTCCACCAGCACACCCAGGTCCTTTTCGAGAGGGCTGCTCTTGATACATTCATTTCCCAGGCTGTGTTGGTACTGGGGTTACAGCACCGTGCACTCAGTCCTGTTAAATCTCATGAGATTCCCATGGGCCCACCAATTGATGAACAATAATCACAGCCTCCAAAAACAGTATCAGAAATATACTGTGACTTTAAGAATAGTACATTTGTAAGAAAAATGTAGGCAAACAACCAGATTATTAACTATTATGACAATGAATATAGTGAAGGGAAAAAAAAAAAACAGTAGGAACAACTTTACTGAGCAACAGTATCTGCAGCTGAACTAAAAAGGTTTATGTCATCATTCAGATCCAGCAGCAGGCTGCCAGTTGAGGAGATGTTTTTTTCTCAGTGTTTGGCAGCTGCTGAGTTCTGGGCTGTGGATTGTGCATTCTGAATTTTTTTAGTGACTTTTATTTTGTCATGGCTTACAATTATGAAACATTTGCTCTGAAGAGCTCTTAAGAGCTTTTCACACTGCTGCCTCTTTTATTGCCATAAAATGGGAACATACACAACCTAAGGCTAAATGCTGTAAATGCTCTGTACTGGACAATGAATAAGTTACTACAGAGAAAGCCATGTATGCAACTCATTTCAAAATCTTCCTCCAGGCTCTGAATACAAAATCTTTTTATACTGACTTCTCAGCTTGTAAATACAACTGAAGGTAGGTGTAAAGAAGGGTCATCCATCCTGGAATTCAAGCATATCTCAAGGGAATTCTGGTCCAGCAAACCTGGTGTTTGGGCTGCCACACCATGATGAAGACACAGGAAACAATATGAAAATAGAAAACTCCATGAACTTCAGCATCAATGACAACAGACAGGTCTTTTATGAACCAATTTTGTTCTGCCTTTGAGCAAGTCCAGGTCACTCCCTCACTGGCAGTGTACTGGTATGGCAGTTCTCTGGTGGTGTTATCTCAGATAACACAGTGGCATTTAAACCCTGGATGAAGAATCATTTGGTTCTGGGACAGTCTAAACTCCCAGTCTGGGACTCCCCATCCAGCACCTGAGCCAAACATCAAACAAATCCCTCCAAAATTCCATTGTTTAATGACATTCTCTTCACTAAATGAGACAGCTCTCTTTTTTCATCCACTGCATGGCTTTCACAGACATGCAGAATGCAAAGGATGATCCTAGAAATAGACCTGTGGAGAAGCCGTGGAGAGCCAGAGGAGTTAGGATTCTGCTGGATGAGAGAGGCCACCTGTAATTACTTAGCTCCTGCCTGAACTAGGATGTCCCCTCCTCTGCCTTTGAAATTGCTGTGGCCAGGCCTGCCTGTGCTGCCTTCAAGGTTACCGGCTTTAAAAAAAAGATTATAATAGCCAGATTAGCATACTGACATCATAAACCCTGCTAAATGTGAATTAAGTGCATCCATTCTCAAACTGTGAGATTATTTAATCAAAACCACCCAGGAGAGGAAATATTTAGGGGGTTTATGATGTCAGATCAAGACCTGGAGTGGCAGCAGTGGGTGCTGCTGCTGCTGCCAAAGCAGTCAGTGACTAAAAGAAGATGATGTTTATTCACAGCCAGCACTGAAACAGGTTGTTTAAAAGGGAAGTTTGTTTATGGAACAGTAGTAGCTACACTTCTAAACATACTCCTTCTTCCAGGAGCCATCTGCTCTGTGATGAGCAGAGCTGCTTTAAAGTATCTCAACGTGTGGGTGACAGTTCTTGGGGAGAAGAAGCATCCTGCTTGACCCTACTGTCCTTCCTTTCCTCTTCATTTAGCAAAATCCTAACATCAAACAGGAACGAGAACAACTGCAGCTACCTTCTCAGAGGTGATGTGCTATGAGAATTTTTTTATTTTACTCTCCCAGTAAATTCCAGATGTCAGATGTTGCCAGTGGATGGAGATGTCAAACAGGAGCAGGAATGGTTACATGGAAGGAGTTGCACATCCACCCTTGGTGCTGGTAGAGAAATTACACATGGAGATGCAGCCTGTGCTCCAGGATGACTTAGAGATATTATACCCAGAGTCAAGGCAACCTTTGGAGTCTCCTACAGCTCAAGTAGAAAATTTTTAGAAATGCTGTGGTACTTTAAGATCAAGGGACAGACAGTGAAAATACTAGAGTATGACACTTCATGGTGGAGACTTAATCTTACCCCCGTGGTGTTTCCAGGCTCTTCTCTTGGTTTGAGGAAAAGCTCTGATCAGTTCAGCTTCTCACACCTTTCTGGGAGCTTGTTCCTCCCTTGTTTGCACTAGACTCTGTACATTTCTTAGTTTGTGGTGTCCTTGTCTGCACAGGGAGAACAGGACTGCAATCCTCTCCAGAACCACAACTGCACCTTTCACATTCAGCTTGTCCCTATATTTTGTTCCATTAGCTGTCACTATGGTATGAGCACAGTCATCATAAGGGAGAGAGACCATCAGCCTTGTTTGTCTTTTCTGGGAGAAGCATCTCTTGATCCATGGGCTGGCTACTGCTGTAGTAAACAGTAAAGAAAACAGTTTGGACTCAATTTCCTTCCAGTTCATTCTGTTATTACAATGAAAACTCTTCATGTCTTCTGTTTAACACCAGTCTGTGCCTTGCCATTCATGGGCATGCAAAAACAAGTGATGGTATTGCACAAGACCATATCATATTCAGCTGTGGACACTGTTTTAGTTCATTTGGAAAAACATACACCACAACTGGCAAGACTGATATTCCTTTGATTAAAAACAATGAGCTACATTTTGGTCTGACTCCTGTTTTGCTGAAGTTGGGCAGATGTTAAATATAATGCATGTGAATATTAAATAGTGTTTCCTCTGTGTTCATGTAAGCACATGCATGTGGGGAACTGGCAAGTCTTCCTGCCTTAAAAGACAAACAGAAAGCATTTGAGCTTGGAACAACACAAGAAGAACTTGGAAAACTGGATGACTTCATGAGTGAGAGGGAAGTTCTCTCTGCTGTGCTGTGAAGTGTGGCCAGCCAGCCTTGGGGAGACTTGTCACATACACAGAGGGAAAAACAATCCATCACTCTTTGCCTCAGCCATAATTTTAATCTGAAAATTAACTTTCACCAAACAACTGCTGATGTTGTTCTGTATAACCAAACTGCAGAAACAGCCCTCAGAAGCCATGTCTGACACCAGGTACTGCAGAAGATAAGCAAAATGCTGGTGGAAGATGCCCTACATCTGCCTTAGAAACCTTCCAGCCCCTAGAAGCAGTAAAGTCCAAAATAAACCATGCTGAACATGAGGGAAAATTCACCAAGGCTGAGCAACACTCTGTGTCCATTGCAATCACATTCAGCATCTGTCAGTGTCCTCAGCAGGCTACTGCAATGCATCTTGCTGTAAGAGAAGCAGGGCTTGGGTTTCCTCTGCCCCAGGGCTGCTTTGCTGCTCAGGTCCTCTTAGACTGGCATCTCTCTTGGCAAAGTGAAATTACACTGGTATAATAAAAACACCTCGTACTTTACCCTCAAAAGACAAGATTTTTCCAGCAAGAGCATTTATAAGCAGCCAAACCCCTGCTCCCAGCCCCAGTGGGACTGAGCAGTATCATGGGTGTGCTTCAGCTGGGGTTAAGCCAGAGACAAAACATTAGGGCTACATCACCCTCAGGCCAACACAACTGGGGCTTTCTGAAGTCCTACTGAAATACGAGTCCCTATCCTCCCTGTAAGTAGAGGTGCAGGCTGCCTCTTCTGCTCCTCCCTTTGCAGGCCGCTACTAAATTTCTTTGCTTGAAATAAAGTCCAGGACAACAGGGAGGCAAAGTACTCTATAAAGATAGCCCTTGCTGTCTTCATTGCTCTGCACTTCCCAGGCCTGGGACATCATCAGAAAATACGAAATTGTATTTGGCATTTTTGGACCTGAACTTCAGTATCAAAGCATGACATTTTTAAAGAAACCAAATTCCTAGGCCAAGCATTTAAAAAAAAAAAAAAATCAAAATCAATTAAAAAATATATTAGTCTATTCCACTGGACTGTGCCCTGTATTCAGAAAGCATATTTTCTCCTCCTCTGATCTCACTGCAATCAATCCTTATATTACACTGGACACCTTAATCACAACATCTAACATAAATATCAATTCTGTTAATTCTTTCTGTTAATTTCTTTCTGCAACTTCACAGAAACCTCACAGGAGTTATTATTATCATATTCCACAGCATCCAATCACTTCTCATTGCATTCACACATCCAGAAACCTGTCTCCTCCAGATCTCTGCAATGTTGCCATGAGCCTGCAGTAAAAAAATACTGCACCCAACAGAAGAGAAAAGCAAAATATTTAGGTCAGCTCAGAATAAATCAAATTCAAATAAGAATCTGTTTTGCAGCCACATTTTGAAAAAAATAATTCAGTGCAGGAAAAAAAGAAAAACTCTTACTGTGATGTGCTGCTTAGGTAAGCTGGTAATGCAGGTGTTTTGATGGAGAAACTAGGTCAAGTTTCTCTGAGACATGGGCAAGTTGTTGTTTAGCATTGTAGGAGTCTGTGGTACTTCCAGGCACTCTGATGAGGAGGGGACACTGAGGCAGAGCTGTTTTCATGTGGGTGCAATGGCAGACAGTGCTACCAGCTGGGAAAAGGTTTCCAGACCTTTAATTTGCATCTCTCCCCTCCTGGTCCCTGGGAAATCAGCTGCTGAGAACTGAGGCGAGCTGCCCTCCCAAAAGAACTAATTTGCATCTACTAAAGAGCAATAGAAAAAAGAGAGAGGCTTTCATTAATTCCTTGTTTGGGTTTCATGTTTCACATGTTTAATCAGAAAAGTACATTCAGCATGGAAAGAACCACAGGGCCCACAGTGAGATGAAACACAGCTTCTTCAACATGAACCCAGATATGTCACACAGGACACAGACCAGGCAGGCTAGCATTTGGGAACTGAGCCCATCCTGCATGGACACAGGGCAGCACTGAGAATCCATCCCTCTCATCTTCAGCCCACCCAGAAACCGCCCCCTGTCACCTTGAATGGGAAGCTGGGTCATGCTGAGAGCAGGAAAGGTGCCAGTGGTGTTTCCATTAGGCTGCACACCATGGCATGGCCGGAAAGAAAACACATTGGTTTCACACAAACACCCTCTTCTGCTTTTCTCTGCTGTGACATCAGACTGCAGCATCCCAGCCATCCGACCAGATCATGCACAAACAGCATGTCTCATCATGGCATGGGTGTGAAATGGGTCCACAACACCAGTTCTTAAGAGGATGTGAGCTAGAGGACCCCAACTGCTGCACTGTGACAATTAAAAGATGGAGAAGCAAACTGGCTGCCGGATGTGCCAAAGATCCCTCTTGTTTTGCCACTGATACTGCCCAGGTGGTCTGCCTTTTCCAGGCCATTTCAGGTGGCACTTGAGAGATTTGCTCTTGCTCCAGCAGTGTCTCCATTCATGACTCACTGACACAGCTCTGCTTGTGATGAAACATTTCCAGACAAGAGGTCCTTCTTGACTCAACCCTCCTGACAGGAAAACAGAAGTAAGATCCTTCCCCATGTGTGTGACACATGACTCACCTTCACAGATCTCTTTCCCAGAATAAGGAGAAAAAAAAAGAAAAAAGAAGAAAAAAAAAAAGGAAGTACAGCCAAAAGGAAACAGCAGAAAAACAGCAGAAAAACAAGCAAGCACTGAAATAATAAAAAAAAACTGCTACAGACAGCTTCTACAAATCTACAATATCATCACATGAGATTATCATGAAGAGGCCTTGGAAATACAGACAGCAGCATGATGTAGAGTGAGTGTTTGCAAGAGGACAGCAAATCCACGACAGCATCCAGGAAGCTGCTGTTAGTGTGATATCTGTCAGCCCACATTAACACTGCAAACATCTTAGTGACCTGCAAAAAGCATTTGAGAGAGAAGGTAAACGAATTTCCGAGCTTTGTGTCCCTGCTGTTTATATCCTGCTAGTCACTAAGTCAAACTCAGCTCAGCAGCTCTGCCAAGCCCCAGCTGCCTCCCTGCAGCCCTCACGTGAGCAGCAGTCACAAGGAGCCACATCTCCCCAGCACTACTGCCAGCAGTACATTAAAATTTTGCCCTTGGTTTAGCCAGGCATTTATCTGGAAAGGAAGGATGAGAGCCATCTGAACACATGAAAGTAAATAAAATACAGAGAAGTGCATCTCAGGCCATCACTGAGTCTCCTCTAGCAATGAAATGAGAGGAACCAGGAGGCCATAATCCACCCACCTTGAAGAAGGCAGCAGATCTAGCAGAACTTGGAGGGCTGATATCTCCCCAGTGGCAATGCAGGGAGGCTGCCTGATAAGCCCAGGTGCAGATGCCAAAAAGGAGGGGACTATTTCCATTCCCACATGCTGGCACATGCTGCAATATAGCTAGTCCGTGAGACTGCTGACACCCACATCCAAGTTTGGGGTTCCCCTGAATGAAGCCAACCACCAGGTTTCCATTTAAATCAAAGATGCCGAAGAACTGGGGGAATTGTAACATGCTTCCCAGCTGGTCAGATTTGGTCTGTTTTCATAATTTCCTAATTCTTCTGAATTAGCTTTTCCATTGTTTAATTTCTTGAAGCAATGGGGCTTTCTCCCATTTATGGAGGGTGCCATGGGTGGGCCACCTGTTCAAAATCTTGTGTGAAAACAACCTGGATGACAGAAACAACAGCAAAAGAAAAGACAGCAAAGCCAGAAAAAACAGCAAAACAAAACTGCTTTGGCAGCCCCAATCTTTTCACATGTGTATTAGCAAAGATCGATTCCCTGGTCAGTTCTGGCATACTCAATACGTGGAAAGGGTCCTTTTTATCCCATACTAGAATTAAGCCCAAGTAAATGCCAGCTTATATAAGGTCCTCCCTCCTTACTCCCTCTCTGAGGAGCCCATGCTGAGCGAACTTGTCCCACCTGCCCTCCCACTGTGATCCTCTGGGAACCCCAGCAAGAGGGGAGTAAGAAGACCTCTGCTAGATTTGCAAAGGAGAATATGTTGCATTTATGTCCATGAGAAGAACTGTTCACTAGACACCAGTCCTGCTTGCTGGAAGAGGCAACAGCTTTTCTTCTAATGCCACCCCCATGTGGTTTGCACTGAAATCCCAAAGCCTCCTCCTCCAGCAGCTGAGCAGACAAACCACAGCCCAGCCTCTCTTTCTGTGTTTCAGTTTTCCTCTTAGCAGGAAGGGATAATAAAATTACCCAGCACTCAGGAATGCTGTAGCTTTAGTTCATTAATATCCATAAGTAGCTTAGGGCTCCTCAGCCATAGGGGGCTCTGGGAATGCCAGCGGAAATGCTTTGCATCTTGTTGCTGTACTTCAACTTTCCAAATTTCCCTATTGCATCCACCGATTCCAATAATCTGAGCTCTGAATTTTCTGACTTGGCAAATTCGAATCAGCTTTTCTCAATGATTCTGTGAGTAAAAATGTGCTCTTTGTCAGAGAGGAAACGGGGAGCAGCACTAGGCTATCTGTATGCTGTGTGAGTCAGCCACAGTTTGTGCACCTGCTGTGACTTACAGTCTGAATGCATTCACTGCACTCTGAGATGCTGGTGTTGCAAACAGATGGATTTTGTAAATCCTGTTAATGTTTCTATGTGTAAGAGCTTCCCAGCAGAAAAGGATCATGTCCACGTGAGTATCAGATCCACTTACCCTTATCGATTTTAGAATAGTAGATTCATTTTACTCAGGCTAGAGATATAAATAGATTTATCATAGAGTGGAAACCTGGTTGTGTTTGTGAGAATGGCGACTTTCAGGAAATTAAATTTTAAATGAGCTGCTCTAAGCTGTAAGAAGAGGAGAAATGTGTGCTGCTACACACACCAGCTCAGTTCCACCATACTCCAGCAAAATACCCAGCCTGGAGAAAACACTGGGGCTGCACATGCAAATGGCTTGTTCTGCTCTCTCTCAATCACAGGGTTTTATTCCAAAAAAGTTACTGGAATGTTGTGTTCTCATAAGGTTTAAGCAGCTTATGCAGGGAAAATTGCATAACCCGTTTTCTAAGTTTCAGGCTTTGCAATGTACTGAGCTCCTTTTGCTCCACTCATGTGCAGTCGCCTTTTGCATAGCATGGGACTAGAGAAGTAAACAAGGAAACTAAGCTGGATAAGAAGGGAAAAAGAGTTCTGGGAGTTGCTGCTGTAAATGCAGGAGAAAGGCAAGTGGGAGGTAGCAGAAGTACAGCCTGTGTACACACAAAATTGCCAAAATCTTTCTATTCTCCCAGGCAAGGAAGCTGCAATGGGGCAGGGCACACACGCCACACACCTGCTGTGCATGCCATCACCTTCCAAGGGCACTGTCTGCTCTAGATTGTCCATATATAGCAAAACAAGAGGGGAAAAAAAAGTGGTGAAGGTTAGCATGCTTCAGCAATCACAGCAGAATGCTCTTTGCCCCCCCAGGAAGCAGCCTCTCTTGGCTGCCTCAGAGGTGGGTTTTAGCATGGCTGTGGTTTGGGAGGAGGAGGAAGAGGAGGTGGGAACTACTAAAAAACTTGTCATTTTGGTATGTTTGTGAAGAAACTTTGACACCAGCAGGGACTGAGGTGCTGAGGCAGGGATGTGGCAGTCCAGCCACAGCCCCTCTACCTGAGCTCAGAGATTGGTAGAAGGTGCACTTAGGAGCTGGTGTCCAAGAGGCTGAACCCAGCTCTCAGACCTGCCTGTGCTTAGAGACACATGACACTGTACTTCCCTGCATTGCTGGCATCATCAGTAATGGAATGCTAAAAACTCACTGCAGACTGTAAAACCCTCGCTGATGTTACTGGAATTTATTATGTGGGCAATTAACATAGGCAATCCCATTACCACTGGTGGGATTTATCTGAGTAAATCTCACATGTGTTATTCTTCTACAAAAAAAAAAAATAAAGACGATCAACTTTTTGGCTTGGCATAAGTTTCCAAAGATAAATGTCTCCCCCCATTCATTACTAGCTACACAGCTTGTGGCCATGTGGCGTGAGTATAAACAAGCTGAACAAATGTCTAGTATGAGAAGGAATGAAATGTTAATGCAAAAAATTGATTCAGTGATCTCTTTGCAGGCAGTGAGATGGATATTTCATTGCCAGGTCTGACTATGTAATATAGTAACTGTGTGATTAGCACTTAATGACTGGAGTTTTTCCTTCCCAATCATTAAGCCATGTTGATTTGTTCAGAACATATTGATAATTTCTGAATATATAGACAAGCAAATAATAAACCACAACAGCATGCTCAGGCTGTGTTTATTTCTCTGCACTGACACACAGCAGACCTTGGCAGATAGAGAGGTCTCCACCAGCACAGGGCAGAAGGCAAGGAAAAAGGGGATGAGGCAGTTCCTGAGCTCTGAGTACTCAGAAATACCAAGTCACAAGACTACAGCCATCCAGAGAAAGATGACTGGGGCTCTGCTGCTGTTAAATCCTGGGGTCAGCATCCTGCACAGCTGCTGAGCACACAGAACAGCCCCTCTTGCTGTACACAGCTCACAGCCCTGAGCACAAACATTGAACTTCATGAGCCTGCCACAGCAAATCCTCACCTGCACAAGATCCAAAGCACTTCTCCTTCCATTCTTGGCCACAAAAGTCTTGGCTTCCTAGGTGGTTTCCTGCTTCCCTCCCCCATTACTTTCTGCAGCATTTCAGAGATTCTGAGGCAAGGCTGCCCTTCATGCAGAGCACCCAGTGTGTCTCTGCACATGTCCATATGCATTTTAGCACAGCTACTGCTATTATTTTGCTTTTGATGACGTCTGTAGCATTTCCCAGTCCTGAGAGATCTGACCCTTCACCACCACTCAGGCTGCTACAAGTGGTGCTCAAAGTGGAGCTCTTGAGTACCACGGCTGGGATTTTCAAAGGTGTTTAAGAGGGGTAGGTGCCTACCTCCTGAAGTTTTACAAGAAGAAAGGATGGCTAAATCCTTTCGTTATAACTACTTGTAAGAAAAGAGACTCTCTGCCCACTATGTGCAGCAAAGGACGCTCTCAGGCATGCTGTGAACTGACCTGTGTGAGCACATTTATGTCCCTGCTCATCACTTGGCCCAGGGCAAGATGTACGTAGGCTTTGTGCCAAAATCTCTGCAGAGATTCTTGTTTGTGTTCTGTGGGAGAAAAATCCCAAAACAGAGCAAGCTATAGTTAAGGCTAAATATTCATCTGGCATTCAAGAGAAATGCAAAGATGAATCTCAAGTCGGTTTCCATCTGCTAGTGATGATCCTAAGCTCTGTTACAGGAAGCAAAACCCAACCAGCTATTTCTTCCCTATTGCCTCCAATTTCTCCAATTTCCAGAGCAGAAAGCCTGTTTCCTACCCAGGTCTGTGTTACCAGGCAAACTGTCTGCCTGAGTGATGGACTTTATTATGAGCAGGAGCTGTGCCAGGGCTTTGACTCTGCAGGTGGATGATGACCACAGCATGTGGGAGGGTGGCATAGTCAAAGGGATCATCAGCTCATAGCTCCAGGTGTCTCCTTGTTCAGGGATGCTCCTGCTAACATGCATGCATGGACAAGGCAGACCCCATCATATCATTCAGGAACAGTGTTGTCATGTAGGCTGGATGTAAAAAATTATGCTTAGGTAAAAGGAAAAACCTGAAAGAAAACCCTGTATTGGTAAACAAAACAAGCAAGGACACTTTGCATCTTCTTAAGGGCAAATGAAGTGATACATCTCTAACCATTGAACTCTGCACCCTCAAACCAGAACAGCTTCATCTTCGCTACCTGCTGGCCCCTCCTGTCCTTCCAGCTGTGCCACAGAATCTGTGGCAACAGTGGTTGGGATGGTCAAAACCTTTGAGACATTAATAATTATGGAGAGGGCCTCCAGCCAGTGCCCTGGCCCTATTCAGCTCACTAGCCTATGTGTACCCAAAGGGCCTCACTCAGGAGTCAAGCCCTTTGGACTAGGAAGTCCAAAGCTGGCTTTTCTCAGTGCTGTGGGTTGTGCTGAGGCTGTGAGTCTAAACTGGGAATTCCCAAAGGAACTTGAATTCCCCTGTAATTAGTAAGGGAGCCTGGAGACCATGTACTGTCCTACTTACAGCCCACTCCCACTGGACAGGCAGTGGGCCCAGATGGCTGATTTTGATATAAAACATGTTTTCCCTCTTTTTGTCACTCCCTCCCTGCTACTCATGTGTTCACTTCACCCGGCTGTGGCTCCCTCCTTGCAGCCTGGCTGTGGCTGTGACTGCCGATGACTCACACAGAGCCATAAATGCAGGGCTCAATACTTGAGTATAAGCCAACACACCCCACAGAGCAGTACCAATCAGTACCACAGAGCTGGGTACATGGCAAAGGAAATGGGTAGAAATCTCCCTAAACCCAACTTCAAAAAACTGGAAAATAACATTGAACATAAAGTCACTGAAATCACTTTTTTTCTGGGTTTGTATTTCCGATTGATACTGGTGTAGGTGGACATGTAAAAAATTGTAGGTGTCCTGCTGAATTAAATTTCGAGGGTTCTGATGATGTTGTGTTACATTATAAATAGTGTCTGCCTAAAGCAGTTGAATTCATTCTTACAATGCTTTTTTTTCCCCCTAAAATCATGGTGCCAAGTCCAATAAATTGGTAGAAGAACTCCCACTCACTTCAATAAATTTTGGATCAGATCCTGCAGGATTAGCCCACATGAGCTTTGCAGAGAAAGGACTTGCAGACAGCAGTGACAGATTGATGAGAGCATTTCTGTGACCAAGTGTTTGCGGACAGGGCTTAAGTTTCCATGGCCAAGCACTAACAGACTTATGCTATCATTTTAATGGCCTCTGCATCCATTATGTTGAAAGTGAAATGAGTACATCTGGCTGCCTGGACATGAGAATGATTAATAAAGAGGGGAAAAAAGGCAGAATACTGAGCAGGTAAAGTTAAGAGTATGGGACTGTTGTTCAAAGAGTTTTCAACGAACTTGGGGGGCTTGTGGATCTGATTAGTGGAGTGCTCTTGCACAAACGTCCTACACTGACAAATGTGCCCAGGGCTTGATTCCCAGCTGAGGGTTGCTGTCAAAGCTGTACAGAAGTGCAGTTCCTGCTCACTTCGGTAGGACCTCCCTGTGCACAATGGAGAGCACAGTGGGAGCAGTAGGGCTCAGGTCGAAACTCCTAATGTGAGGAAATTGGGAGTTAAGCCTAACAACTGGTTGCATGCACAGAGAGAGGGTTTAAATAAACATGCTCCAGTGACGGGACAGACAATATGTTTGGAAATCTGGACAGGCTCTTTCTGCTGCCTGTGTTTTGTTTCTGAATCCAATGCTATGATAATGAATAAGCTGTTTGCTCTTTCAACTGCATACCACATGATAGCTAGTTTCCATCCAAAAGCTTTGGCCCCTGCTTGTAAATTGATTCTGTGAAGTTAACTCCTTTGTTCAAGAGGTTAAGTATGTGATGTATCAATTGGACTTTTTGTGGAAAAGCCCCAGAGCAATACATCTACTGAGCCATATATGTATTGCAGAATAATTTGCAGTAAAGGTATGTGGAAGAGCAAAGATGGATCATACAAAAAAAATATAGGCTCCAGTTCAAGAAAGTATCAGTTCAGAACAGAAGAGAATTTAAGCATATGCCTAACTCCCACTGAAATATGGCTTCTTATCACATGTTTCAGGTCAAGAGTGTAGTTAATGCTCACCCCAATAGGGAGGGATGTAGATATATGCTTAAAACCTCTGAACTGGGGCAAGGGTGACAAAAAGGCCTCTGGAATCTGGACTGGACAGACCAGGAATCAAATTTGCACCCGGTCTCTATCAAACATGTTGGGGAGACCCAAAAAGGGGAAAAAAAAAAAGTTGGAAGGAAAGACCAAAATCATCTGGAGACACTTCAGAAGGACAGAAATATTCCAACCACAAAATATGGCAGTGACACATCCTTGGGATGCAGCAGCACAGCCAGGAAATGAAGACACATTGGCCTTCACCACTCCTACATGGTCACCCCTTGCTTACAGAAACGTGGATGCTGAGGATACCAGCCCTGGACTCGCAAGATCTATTTGTTCTTCTGACTCATGCTTTGGGTATGACCTTGGGCCACGTCCCCTCCCAACACCGTGGCTCTTGTATCTGTCCCAGCCCCCCGTGTGAGAGCAGAGAACCAGGAAATGCTCTCAGTCATGGGGGCCACAGAAATCCCTTTGTAGATGGAAAAGTACCTACATTGTGGTTGCTGTAACCATAAAAATATTCCAAGGAGCAAAAAGGGCTTCTGTAAAAGTAGTTTTGCCATCACTGAGAATTCAGAGTGAGCCCTGAGGTTAAAAGGAATCTTCCTCACAGGAAACAGGATTGTCTTCACATTGTCTTCTTCGGTGAAATTAACTTTGCCTAGGAAGGATGACATCTCCTCTAACATCTTAATCCCTGCCACCTATCCCGCTGGCAGTGGGATCATATGCATCTTTGGCAACAGGCAATTGGCATTTTCAAAGCATGTTAAATTCTTCCCTTCTGCTGCAGTGCATCGGGACATAGAACGTATTGGCAGCCTTGCTCGATGTTATCATTTTATTAGAAACTCTTTAAGGAGCATATTTGTCTTATCCCTTCAGTTTTTCGTTATTTCTTTCTGGTAGCAAGAACCAACAGTCAGTGAGGTACTTTCCAAAGAAAATAGTGGCACAGTCTCGGCCTTGCAGGGCCATCACTCCCTTTAAAATCCTCTGCAGTGTTGTGAAATAAGAGAATCAGAAACCCAACCCCACCATTGACAATGTAAATGTACTTTCAATATTTCTGTTTTCTGGGTGTCTGTGTGTGTGAGTGTGTTTAACCTTCATCTGTTTAATAAAGAGGTTTATTTTTCCACTGTAAATGGGAGGATTGGGAAAAGAAGTGTTCTTGATTTCCCTGCCTTAATCCAGTTCCTGCTCCAAGGTGGAGCACCACATCAGCTGTGCTGTTAACCTAAAGTACCTTTCCTCCTCAGGGACCCTGGAGTAAGTAATTCTTACGGATGCCCCAGCAAAATGTGGAACAGCACTGGCTCAAAGAGTTTGTAGGGATTTCAGGAGTACAATCAGCATCTCATATGATCTAAACTGGTAGAGCTCTGCTGTGTTCCTCAAGGCTCTGCCAACTCATACCAGGTGGGGATCTGGCCCTCAGCCTCTATTAATTGTCACATGCACTCAGAGATTAAAAATACATTTATCACAAAGCAGGGAGGAACCTGCACGAGCTGCCAAAAGGGAAGGTGTTCACTCAGCTCAGCTCAGAGGGGCATTGCCTCAGTGGCACTGGGCACAGTTCTGCCAGCAGCAGGGAGGCTCTCACTGATGTTAACCAGCAGTGACAGAGAGACCAGACAGTGCTTTGGAGTTCCTCCCTGCCCTATTTTTCTGATGTCTGTTATTTAACAAGAAATCAAGTCTCCCCTGTTGGTACAAAATGCAACAGCCAAGGCCAGGCAATGTCTTGCAGCAGCAGAGGGCTCAAAGGGTTGTGTGGCTCTGCTCAGGCAGGAATTTGAGGACAAATTTGGGCTTCTGGGGGTTTGAGATATGGAGGGGGTAACTGGGAGCTCCCAGTGGAGTAGGACTACATGCAATGATGGTGGTGGATGAACTCAGAGCAGCTGACTTTCCCTGGGCATTTCTCTGCCTGGTTTGGGAGGTTTCATAGGGATTAGGGAAGGATTTGTCAGGCTGTGGTGCCAAACCAGTGTTTATCCACAGAAGCCTTTTGATCTTTTAATTGTGTCAGAGACCTCTAGCTGGCATCTCTCTCCAAACCTGGCCAGTCAGTGGAAATGGAAGATTTATACCCAGCCTTTGTTTTAGGGCTGGGGGTGGGCAAAAGGAGGACTGAGCTTTCTTTTGTCTGACTTTGAAAAGATACCCCCTCCTCTTCATCTGCTTCCAGCTCATCCTCCTGGCTGGCAGACATGGAAACACTCCTGCCAGAGCTATGGAGGGATGGGGGAGGCAACAATGGCCTCCTTAGTGTGAGAGCATCAATAATAACACAAGGCCCCCTCAGATGCACACGAGCCTTTCTGTTGACTGCTGTGGGAGTTGCCTGCATATTTTAGGAGACAATTAGGCTGGTTCTGTGTACACTGCCTATTCACTCTTCATCTCCAACCCTGGGGAGCAGGAGGAATGATTTATTAGGGAGACAGACTTAATGTCCTCTGGCTTTGGTCAGCTGTGATGTGAAAATAGCCTCATTGAAGGCAATTAGTATCAAACCCTAATTAAAAACATAATCTTTCATTGGTTTGCTCACAGACAGCTACTGCAGTGCAGCACAGTCTTGCAGGGGGAGGACAGGGAAGGTGTAAGAGGAGATGGGAAGTGGTGGGAAAAGACAGGAGCTCCCATTCAGGAGGAAGGCAAGTGTGGGCACCCACAGGAGCAGTCAGCCCCTCCCTGAAGACTGCCTGGCAATGGGAAGGGCTCCATCCTGCTCTGCTGCAGCTGTGCAGTGACCTTAAAAGCTCAAGAGAGATGGTTTTTGTTGGCTGGTGCATATCCAGACACTTCAGGAGAGACTAGCACTGCTCTCCGTGACAAATCCTCAATAATCCTCCAAAAGCAGAAACAAAACTAAACAAGTGATGCAGCCTGAGCTAGCAAACAGGTGTGGGTGGCACTGTCTGGTCTTTGGTCCCTGTCCAAATGGGGCTGGCTAAACACCAGCATTCCCATGAGGTTTGTACCAGCAGAAAGCCCCTGTTTTCATAGGTGCTGGGATGAGCTGCTCACCCCTCTGCTGTGGCTTTGCTTCTGCCCTGAAGCACATCATGGAGCCCCACATTAGCTCTCTCATTGCAAATATGCTTGTTCTGCCCTTGCGCCTGGTCCTCTGTCAAGTTCATTTAGTGACACCAACTGAAACCATTGCAGAGAGGGTGTTTTGTGCCTTTATACTGAAATGTGCCCTCTTTTGGGTGTCCCACTTCAAGCCAGAGGCTGCAGAACAGGAGATCATGTGTGGGTGATGGGGAAGCTCCTGTGAGGCTGGATGAAGTCTCCAGTCCCCATTAGCCCTGTGGTGGGGGGTGGTTCCCATGCCCACCTGCAAGCAATACCCTGCCAGGTCTCCTCACTACATTCAGTGCTTCAGGGGACACAGCAGCTGCACCTCTGATAACAAATTAAACATGCCCAGGCCTCTTCTCTGTCACTGAGGCCAAACAGCTTAGAATACCCTGCAGCTGTAATTCTGAGCTTTTTTGCTCTCCAGAACAGAATAACCTCTTCCAAGCTGCCTGCTGGGAGAGGTGGCTGACCCATGCTTCTTCCTGAACTGCGCTGGAGACTTTTCTAACAGTGCAGACAAGTTCCAGTGCTTTTGAAACAGAAAATCTCCAAGCAGCATTTAATTTATCAGTCAAAATAGAGATTAGATGTTTTCAGTATCTTCAGGTTAATAGAATACTTCTGTGATTCAAGGACCTATTGCAAAATGCCAATGGTCTGGGAGAATTTTTTAGGACTGCTGTTCTGGGAAAAGCAATCTCTGCTTGAGCTGAAGCCATTACTAATCTAAGCATGAGTCTATTCAGCAAGTTCACATCCACCACATCTGCTGCAGCCAGAGGCTGTGGGCTCTTGGTGCACACCTGCCCATCTGCTGAGCATCCACCTGCATCCCACACCACTGCTGCACTCCCAGCTCCCTGCCCCAGCCTGGCTTTCTACACGCCAGGAAGGCGACAGAGCCGGGCACTCCAGGTGTTTCCAGGGATGTGCTGATGGCTGTGATGTTCCCTTCCACACCACCCACTTCTCCACTGCCTTCCTGCCACACGTGGGACCTGTGAACAGCCTGAACAGCAGGCCAGAGCAAAGCTGACCCACAAACAATACACATTGCTTCTTATACTAGAAAACAGACTATTCTAAACATGAAAATTTATATCTGGAGTCTTCTTCTTGGGCTTATTTAGTGCTTTATTAAAGTTATATGTATTTTAATTAAGCACCCATATGCCTCATCACAGTTTAGTAAATCAGATGACACATGGAAGCCAAGTAAACCAACTATATTTCAGCATTGTACAGTGTGTGCAACATGTGCAGCAATGTATATGGGGGTAAGAAAAACTTGCTAACAACTAAAGCATGTGATCCCACTCAGTTCTGATAAGATTTCCATATAAAGAAGGGGTTTCCTGTCCTAGTTTCATCTGGGATGGAATTAATTTTCTTCTTAGTAGCTAGTGCAGTGCTGTGTTTTGGATTCAGTATGAGGATAATTTTGATAACACACTGATGTTTTGGTTGTTGCTGAGCAGTGCTTAGCCTGAGCCAAGGACTTCCCAGTGTCCTGGGCTCTGCCAGTGAAGGAGGTGCACAAGAAGCCAGGAGGGAACATGGCCAGCAGAGGTGACCTGAACTTGCCAAAGGGATATTCCATATCCTAGAATGTCATGCTCAGAGTATAACTGGAGAGAGCTGGCTGGAAGAGGCTGATCACTGCTCAGGGATGGAATGGGCATTGGTCAGTGGGTGGTCAGCAACTTTACTGTGCATCACTTGTCTTTCTTGGGTTTTATTTCTCTCTCTCTTTTTGTTATCTCTCTTCTCATTACTATTTTGATTTCTTTTTACTTTACTTTGATTATTAAACTGTTCTTATCTCAACCCATGGGCTTTATCTTTTTCTGATTCTCCTCCCCATCCCACAAGGGGTGGGGGAGTGAGTGAGCAGCTTAGTTGATGTCTAGGGTTAAACCATGATACTTCGTTATCTGAGGATTCAATAAAGATTTGGTTTCTGTTCCTAAGAGGAACTGATGTATGCTATCATCTGTCTGATTTATTCTGAGGCGTCCTCAGGTTCCCCGGCATAGCTACGAACCACTTCCCCAGAATTATGTGCAGATATTTAAAATGTGTGCCTGGAGGATTTTAAAAACAGAGCTAATTGCCAGTTTTGGGGTCTTTTTGCACAGTCTATCAAGAAGATTTTGAAGATTAACTGTTTTATTAGATAGCCAGGATTAGATCTTCAGCTGTATAAACTAGGACAGTCTCACTTCAAATTCCCATGTATGATCCTTATCTCACTTGTGCATATGTCTTCAGCCTCAGGCTACACTCACTTCTTCTGCATCCTGTGAGAAACCCAGTGGGTGGAATAACCTGTTATGAATCCTAGTGTGGGGGAGATGCTGTTGTAGCACCTGTTCTAGAGCCCACTGAAGGCAGAAAAAAGCTGCACTTAGATTTTAGGATCAGGCCTAAGCCTGGCACAGCAAAGCACTGCATAAATGAGTAATTTACTTCCGCTATGTGCCTCATTTTCAGTGACTTCAACGAGGATCAGAACTGAGATTTTCCAGAGACTGATTTGAGGCTATGGTGAACAGGTTGTTGAATCAGAGCCTGGCTGGAGTTGTTTCATTTGCAGAAAATGGAGCAGTGGTTGCACTGAGGGATGCTGCTGCAGACCTTCCAGGGCTGATGCTCTCACTGCTACTCAGTCCACCACACGCCAGATCCAAAGTTTTCAGATGCTGCAGTTAACCTGCCACATTCCCTGTGGAAAAGTCCTTCACAACTTAATAGGAAATTCCAGCCTTGTTAATGCTTATTTTGGGGCTTTTTAATAATTTTAATCTAACAGGAAATTGCATATAAAATGCTGTAGAATAGACAGGAAATCTGCTGAATTTCAGGGGTTAGCTCTGATTTTTTGTACAGTTCCCTATCCTTGAAGGTCCTCATGATTTCACCAATGTTAAATTCTGAAGGACTTTTCCACAGAGGAAATCTGTCATTTATTTTCTTTACAGTTTCAACTGAGCAAATACAGACAAAATAAAGTTTACTGTGGCACAAGGGAGGCTTGAATCTGAAGTCACTTTTCAACAGATAACTGGAGCTGTGAGTGACATCTCATGCCCAACAGCTGAGTATGTTATTTGAAAAATCCTGTTACATGTGCAAATGAGAAGAGAAAAATATCTTGCTCAAAGCTTTTCACTTTTCCAAAGTTTCTTTTTCTTTCATTTCTTCCTTAATCTGCCTTGATTTTAAAAGATTGACTCACAAAAAGTATACTTTTCCTAGTCAAGAGAGCTATATCCTCAGAATTATCACATCTAGTCCAAAGTGAATATTGGTCCATGTGTTTCTTCAAGCCCCAGACAGCTTGAGACTCAGGGTTGTGATTCAGGAGCATCTTCCTAGTGAAAATTTTGCATCTGGGTTTCCTTGAAGCTTCAGAGACCCAAAAGGCTGCAGAGAGACTAGCAGAGATTTGATTTTTAAATGAAGGAAGACCCACTGGTGCACACACATCTTTAGATACCCAGTTTGCGTATGCAAGAACAGGATGACTGGGTATTTGTATATGCCTTTGTCTAATTGGGAGAATAATTATCCAGATACAGATTTATAAATAGAATGGAGAAAGAGGGCTGAAAAAACGTAGAAGAGTAGATTATCAATTTCATCCCAATCTATGTTTCTCCATCTCAAACACCTACAGAGTCTTCTTCCCTGTGTGGTGCTCCATCCACTCCTGCCATTCAGGCACATTATCAGACACACACAGCTGTTGCTTCAGAATAATGAATCATTACATTTGGAAAAGAAATTTAAGATCATCAGCTCTAACCATTAACCTAGAACCACTGCCATGTTCATGATTAAGTCATGTCCTTAAGTGCCATATCCACACCTTTTGAACACTTCCAGGGATGGTGACCACCACTTCCATCAGCAGCCTGTTCCAATGCTTTACAACTCTTTCAGTGAAAAGTTTTTTTACTAATATATAATTAAATCTCTCCTGGCGTTACTGGAGGCCATTAGCTCTCATCCTTACATTGCTGTGTTATAAAAGGCCAAACACCTATGTGCTATCTGGATGCATCCAGCATTGAAATTTGAGCCATACTATCAAAGCTGATTGATAATGACAAATAGCATAAAAATCAAGAGGAGATTTTATGCTTTGAGTTATCACAGCAGTGCAGGAAACCCTGCACTATTTTGAAGTGGCTGCTGCAAAATGTATGTTTTGATTCAGTGCCCTGGAAATCTCACATCTGCAGCTAATATTTCTTTTCCAATTATTGCTGTGATTGGATAAAATATATTTTAATATCTTTCTGCTAATAGTTCTATCTAGAGAGAGAGAGAGGTATTTCCACTGCACTGCAAGACCATTACATTTATTTGTACAATTCACTTAACTCTGGTCCATGATCTTGCCAGAAGCTCTTGATGGAATTATGGTTCCATAATTATACCTTTATACATTACAGTCCTTAATAGCCTCAGGGCTGGATTCTCACTTGCAATAAATCATCAGGGCTTCATTGATTTTATTGAAGTATATGGAAGAATGTCAACACTTACACCAGCTGAAACCTGAGGTAAGATCTTCAGTCTTTGAAGTCATCAGGAGCTCTGCCATCAGCTTAAAGGCAGCCAGAAATTAACCCTCGCTCCTCATTTTTCATAGCCACTTTGATACCATGAACTGCATCAAGACAATAAATTGTTGAAGCTAATGCTGTCACAAACCAAGATGCTGCTGCTGATTAAAATCTATCATTATCACTCATGCTCTAAAAGGTTGGGCACTAAAAGGTTTGATTCCCTACCACTACACCTTAGATTCCCTTTGTACTGAACAAATGCAGCAACCCACCCCCAACTCCTGCAATATCCTCATACATTTTTATGGAGGTTCTTATATATGCACACATAAATTTAAAGTTTCAGAGTATGTCATTGTGCACTCTCAGCTAATTTACTGTTCATATATGAGCCTCAGTGAAAGGAAAGGATAAATAACAAGAAGACATCCACCATTTCAAACGGTCAGCAAATGGATGGATGAGCTCACTCAGACTCCTCTGCTAACCTCCACAGCCTTCTGCCAAAAAGCCAGACAGTGGAAGAGGAGGTTAAAATACTGAGTGTGGGGAAAAGCACCCCAGTGCAGTGCTTTTCCCCACACTCAGTATTTTAACCTCCTCTTTTTCACTACTTACATAACATTCATATATAAGTAGTGAAAATTGCTCACTGCCATAGGTCAGATTTGACCTAGTATTGATCACTTGGGGTGGATGCAACTATCAGTCACTTAAGAATAAGTACAATATGCTGTCAAGCCTTTCCCATTAAAATAACATATATTGCATCAATGTATTTTAATGATAATATTTTTTGTGGGTTTAAATTTGGCTATTTGCAGCTTTACTTATGGAAACAGAGCTACTGAAAGTTTCAGTCCAAAACAGACATTGTTTTTTTTGCAACTGAAATCTGGATGTCTGTGCCTTGCCCAAAGTCCACTTTGGCAGGCACATCAGAGATCAGCAGTTCCTAAGTCTGAGCAGCGAACTTTTGATTACAGCTTATTGCCCTCCAAATCTAATTCCTTCAAAAATCAAAACAGGTCCTCCAGAGGAGGATTATTAGGTGTCTGCTAAGGATAGAACAGCACAGGCCCAAATTTACCAACAGATGAGACGGCTTGGCGTAGGCGAAAGAAGGCATAAAATGTTTATCCCTTTAAGCCACAGTGACTGATGAAGGGTAAGCTGGAGGGAATGCTCTCCAGAGACCTCTCCTGCACTGCACTGCTCCAGTTTTGCTTTCCTCTCTGCTTATGGTTATAACTGTCTTATTTGTCCTTCCACTAAGATAAACATAACTTTCCCCCATTTGAATCCGTTATGACAAATTTACTGGGGTCACTCAAAGAAAAACTATCTATTGCTTCTTGATAGCTCCAGAACAGAAAGATAAGGGTGGGCTGGTGAAAATGTTGAACTTCTCATAACTAGAGAATCCATGGCCAAGGGACAGTTGGGTGACAAGGAAGCTCCTGCTCCAGTGCAGACTGTGCTTTCCTCAGGAGCCTGTGGCAGCTGGAGCCCCTTTCAGCTCTGATACATCAAAGGTGGCATTTGGGAAGAAGAACCATGACAAACAAAAAGCAAAGAGAGAGAGTCAGGAAAATGGAAGAGTAGCCAAACCATTTCCATGGAGCAGATAACTGAAAAGTTGAAACCACTTGGCCAGACAGTTACAAGCGGACAATTTATCTTAGAGGATAATGCACTGATGCCACAAGCTGCCCTGAAAGGGCAGAGTGGCTTTGTCACAAAGGGCAGCTGGAATCCTTTCAGATTCAGTGCAGCACAAAATGTAACGGCAGGGAGGAGCCCACTCCAGCACGAACTCCTGAACTCACATGCTTTCATGTTAACTAAGCCCTAAAAATAACGTGCTGTATCAAATGCAAATTGATAAACTCAGTCCAGGGGTTTTTTCTCCTCTGCTGTTACTTGAAGAATGCTGTAAGCAGTTTCATCTCAGTCATTCAGCATGAACAGACGGCTCTGCTCCTTGCACTGATGGAGAAAAGTGAAGTTTTCACATAGAGAACACAGCAACTCCAAACTACCTGCAAGGCAGTGATGAATACAGCCCCAGGGACCACATTTTTCTGGGTACAGCACATTAACAGAGCATTAACCAGGAGAACGTTAATTACACATTGTTGCTGCTGCTCACCCAAAAGGAATTCAGACTGGCAAAACATGATCATAAAAAAAGAAGGCATTTGGAACAAACCAATGTGTGTGTGACATAAAAATGCCATTTGGATCCTGCCTAGGAAGGCTCTGCAAGCCTTGCATCTGCCTCTCAAGGTCTCCACAGCACCATCAAACACACCCTCAGATGATGGTCCAGTGACTCTGCACTCCACTTAATGAGGACTGACAGGAAAATTAGAACAAAACCCAAAATACCCTCTGGCAACATTTCCAGATATAAAACCTCCTTTTCTAGGGAGTTTTGAGCTCTTTTTTTTTTCTCTTAATAATTCTGTTTTAAGACAGGCTTCAACATTCCAGTGACCAAGGGCCAAGACATCTGGGTCTCTGAGGTTAGAATGTGTTGTGAGGACACAACTTCCTGATTCTCTGCCCAGTTTCATCCCCAGAGTCTCCCAGTCTGCTCAAATCTGCACTGTCCCCAGGGCCCACAAACCAGACGGGCACAAACCAGCACAGCACATCCCAAGCACTCAGCTTGTACCCATCAACCCCTTGGAGGAGACAAGGAGATCCATTCTGCCATGTCTATGACTGCTGGAGATGACAGAATGTAGAGAAGTCCCGAGGTGTCAAATCAATTCCCCTGAGACACAGATAATTTGGTTTCTACTCAGACTAGTTTAATGGAGTACTGATCATCCATCTTCAGGGCACTCTGAATGAAAGCATACCTGTCACCACCATCACTACCAAACCACCATTCAGAAGAGCAAAGTAACTTGTATTTTAAAATCTATACAAAAGTTGCATTCAACAGCTGGTTCTGTTAGCGAAACGCTCTGCTGTTAATGTATGCACACACACGGGGCACAGCCTGGTGTGAGCATGCAACTTTGGGTTAAAGCCACCATTGCTTTATAAATTGTGCACAATCATCCGTAATCTTTGCAAAATACAGTTTGCTCTCTGTTGCCTGTTCTGCACAGCCCTTTCATTACAGAAACATCTGTTAGAAGTGCTTTAGCTGAGAGCTCGTCAGACTTTCCATTATAAACCCCCATATTCAAGGGGTTACTGCAACTGAGCCATAAAAAGTTGCTCCAGGCTCAAACTTGGCATAAAAGGTCTCCAGTGGGAGAATTATTTTTTTCTAAGCCCAAAATGTTAAAATACATGCAGTTAAACAAAAGCAATTCACTTTCCCTCAGTGACTGCCTCTCCTGATTCTGTGTGTTAGACTAACTTATATGTACTAACATTGTGCATGAGCCTTTAAAAGCAAGCTATTGATTAATTAATTCATTAAGCTATTTGTTAAAATAAAGTCACTAACTTCACAGCCTTACTCATTCATTTAAAATATAAGTGGCTAAATGATTTCAAATAGAAAAGCAGCTACCAGATAGAAAATAAAATATCCATCCATATAGAAAAGTAAGGAGGGGTGGAGGTAGTACTTTTAAGTCATATTTTCATCCTCAGCTTTAACTAACTTTTCTCTTGCAGACAATGGATTTACCCCTGGGCTGACAGTAGGATACAATGACAAAAATGACCTGAGGGCAAGTAGAGAAGCTATTCTTTTTTCAGAGGCAGCCTGCTCTAGCAGGATGGTGGAGATTAGCAGAAAGATGTTAAGTAGGAGGAAGTATGCTTGTTTAGAGAAGATAAGCAGGAGCGGGTGGGTGTGTGCTTGTGTGTATTTCACTGTACTGTACTGATCAAGGCAGTTAAGGTGATCCACTGATCCACAAGCAGCAGTAGAGACAAAAATCCTTCATGCAGCTTGGGGACAAAGAAGAGGCAGAAACCATAGGAGAGTTCAGTTTAGGAAAGACTGGTTTGCAGGTAAAGGAAGATGAAGCAAAGCTAAAACCCAGGAGACCTTTGAATTGAAGAAGGGCTCATTTTTCAAGCTTGAGGCTATGAGCAGTGCTGATGTTCAGCAAGGCAGCCCTTGGGTATAGAATGAACAAAACTCTTGTTGCACCATTAATTGTACTGCACCCAGCAGCTGCAGCAACAGACCTCACTGCTGATCCTGCAGGAATTTAAGCCCATGAGTAATCCCATTTAAATTAATGGGATTATGCCTCAGAAGTGTAGAGTTAAGCATATGTGTATTGGTTTGCTGGAGCAGGCCTGGGGCAACAAGCAGGCTCACAGAGTGCCCTGCCTGCTCTCTGTGCTGCTCCTGCTCTTCCATCCATCCAGCCATTGGGAAGGAAGGCTGCAGAATGAGCTCTAAGGTCTCCAAGGGAAACCCCCAAAGTGGGGGAAGTTGCACAGTGATTCACCATTGAATGAGTGCCACCATTGAGTGGCACCATTTCCTCTGAGTCAGTTCTGGACAAAAGTCCCAGCACAGCTTTAAGATGGGAAACTGTGGTCCCATGGAGGAGATGGAAAGCAAACATCCTGCTGGTGACCGCCACATAAGGTCTCAGTAGCTCATTTGCAGGGTTCGTTTTTTCACCCTGGTGTTTCTGGTCAAGATCCAAGTGCTGTAATTCCAGCTTTCTGGTTCACCCGCCCAGCATGGGGCTCCTGCTGTCTTGTGGCTTTGGTTGCATTTCTGAACACCAGTGAGCAGCTGCTGGAGCCCTGATGGGTGAGGGACAAGGTCTCTGTACACACAATAGATGACCCAGACACCCCTAGAGAATGAGCATGATGTGAAGAAACAACACTGCAGCCTTCACTCATGCTGAGGAGAGCTTTGGTTTGTATTAAAATCAGACATTGCTCAGCATGCTTTGCACTAGAGCAAAGTGGCTCCTCAGCCTTCACTGACATTGGAACAACTTGAGATTTCACTATGTGCAAATGCTCCCTTTAATCCACTCCAATGCTTCAGCTCTAGCAGTGAGCTTAGGGAAAAGCTGTGAACATGGTGCAGTGCCTTATGTGAGTAATGCACATATTACATCCTGCCTATGCATGTAAGAGGAATATTTCACCACTGCAATCTTGCTATCAGCATGCAGCAAGTTTGAGAGGCTCCTGATTCTTGGATGTTGGCCAATCTCCTCCAGAGCTCTGGAGTTAACACTGCCGTCATCTGATGCATTGTGTCACACCCTCTCTTCAGCATCAGGAACTCCTAGAAAGGAAAAGCTCAGACAAGAAATCAGTCACTTAAGTCATAGGTTATCAGAAGTGAAGGCTACCCATGGCTTCCTTCCTTTTTCCTGTTTTCTGCAACCTTCTTCTATGGCAGTTGTCACCATATTTCTTAGGTCAAGAACACTCAGACGACTCCTCCTCATATTATTAATTATTATTATGAAAATATTTAAGTCCTCTAAATTAGAGTGTCCCAGATATTTGACTGGCTTGCTCCCCAGCAATTCAGTTTTTTGGTTTTGCTTTATGCTTTATGTGAACATGTAAATACATGTTTTGACTGGTTCAAAAAACTCTCTTCTTTTAAATATAAACAAATATTAAAAATCTGACAACAAAAGCTGACATTAAGTAGCTGGAAATCTGAGATAGGTATCAGCTAAAAGGAATTTCCTGCTGCTACTATGTGTACTTCTACCTTTTATCACTGTCATATTATTTTCTTATCCCTGTTTGTCCACCATGGCATGATATGAGCACGTATCAGACAGGTCCTAAAGAAGCCTTTTAGAATAGACCAGTGTTTCAAGACTTGCCTTTGCTGTAAGAAGCAAATAACGTTCACAAAAGTTACATATTATTCTATGTATTGAAATACCTTTCTTGGGCAGTTATATTTAATGTCAACTCTACCTTTCTTTCCATTTTGAAGTTTCAAACATGCTCATCTTGAGTCCAAATTTAAAAAAAAACAATTTTCTGCACATTCTTTATGTGAAAGTGATGAAAATCATGTACTTAAAATGAATGAGAACGAATATTAATCTGTTACTTTAACAAGAAACAAGCTGGTATGTCCATAAGCAATTAGACTATGTTAATAATCTATAATTTATCACACCAAGAAATGACAGAAGCAACTTCTCAACTATATAAAAGTGTCAGGGGTTTAGTTATGTTTCTTCTTTAGAGAAAAGATAACTCACATGTCCGTCTGGATCTAACTCAGCTGTTGTGAAAGAGCAGCATCAGCATCCAGAACAGCAGAAACAGCGGAGAGTCAGAGTTCAGGTCTCACTGCCATCCTGTTTTTTCTGCAAAAGCAAGGCAAAAGACCCTGGAAAAATACAGCAGAATGCATCAGGGAGAGGTGTCATCCTTGGCTGTAAAGCTCTCTCTGAAGTAATCACTGTGGGTGTTGATTTGCCTTTCTTTTATTTTGCTTTTAAATAAAATCTGTGATCCTGTTAACATTTGATATGTCCCAGTGGAACTTCACCCTAGAAAGGGACTGGGATGGAGACTCCTCAGCTGTGGTCCACAGCATAGTGGTGAGCTCACTGTGCCTGCAGTATGCTGACTTGCATCCTGGACTTCATCTGAAAGGAATGGAGCCAAGGGAAGGAGAAGAAATTAGATAAACAGCAAAAGCAGAAACCATGGTCAACCTTTACAGGAAGGTCAATACCCATATTCCTCTAAAGACCTCTTAAAAAGAGGCACAAATGCTTTTTCAGTATGGTTTTCCATGTAATGTAAATTGCCACAGGGATGTTACACAATGACTTGGAGGATAAGTGCCCATGAGGCAATTTCTTTATTGAGATGTGGAGCTCATCACAGAAAAGCCGGAAAACACCTGTAGGTATGGGAATAAGTTTCTACTCTTACTAGAATAATATAATCTGGTCATTGTGCTGGCTTTTCAAGATCCCATAGCATCCAACATCTATTTCTGTCTGTCCTCTGAAGGATCCCTTCCCTTTTTTTCACAGATGAGATAATTTACCTGGCATTTAGCAGAAGAAAAACCATTAAACCACACATTTAAGATGGCCCATGATGATCAGAAGCCAAGATACATTGGCAAAGGAAGGAAATGAAATGTGTGAAATGCAAGATTATGCCGATCTTGAGATGCAGTGTTAGAATTGGCTTTCGATGGACCACGTATGTCATATTCCCTATGAATAGGTACAGCACAGAATGATTCAGAAGTCTGACCTGAAGACCAAAAAAAATGAGGGAAAGTTTCCGATTGACTTCCCGGTGTTTGAATTACAAGTTTCTGAAGGAAGCACCATTGATTATTGAAATAGCCTCAGCCATATGAAACCCCTGAGAAATTTAGTTCACTGTGCTGTAGCTATTTCTGCCACTACTTCTATCTTAGCTGTCTGTCTCAGGCTGATTTATATTAAATAATTATTTCTTTCTGGAACTTTAAAGGCTTGAGTCATCCAAGATGATGAATTTGCAGGGAGAGCTCCTTTTCCACCTCCTCCCCCCACATTACAGCACTGTGGAGGCCTTGTACATGAAACTTCACTCCTCCATTAGGTGAACTTGAAATTTGACAGTGGCTTGAAATTCAACAGTTTGAATATGGGTTTTCAAACAGACATATACTTTCACATCTTTGAGAGTCAATATATACCACAGAATAAGCTGAGCTGGAGACTCAGAAGGATGATGGAGTCCAACTCCTGTCCCTGCACACACCATCCCCAAGAGTCACACCATGTGCCCAAGAGCATTGTTCAAACACTTCTTGAACTCTATAAGGCTGGGGCTCTGACCACTGCCCTGGGGATCCTGTTCCAGTGCCCAACGACCCTCTACCTCTGGCTGAAGAAACTCTTTCTACTATCTAAACTAAAACTCCCCTAAGCCTCCTCTGACACAATTTCGGGCCATTTCCTCAGGCCCTGTCACTGGTCACCACAGAGAAGAGATCAGTGTCTGCCTCTCTGCTTCCCCCACAAGGAATGAAAGGAATGAGGTCTGCCCTCAGTCTCCTCCAGACTGCACAGACCAAGTGACCTCAGCCACTCCTCGTAGTTTCCCCTCGAGGTCCTTCACCATCTTTGTTGCCCTCCTTTGGACATTCAGTGTCTTTCTTACACTGTGTCACCCAAAACAGCACACAGGACTGCAGGTGAGGCCCCAGTGCAGAGCAGAGCAGGACAATCCCCTCCCTTGCCTGGCTGGTGATGCTGTCCCTGATGTCCCCAGGACAGGGCTGGCCCTCCTGGCTGCCAGGGCACTGCTGGCTCATGTTCACCTTGCCACCGACCAGGACCCCCAGGTCCTTTCCCACAGCTCTGCTCTCCAGCCTCTCATTCCCCAGTCAATCCATACATCCAGGATTGGCCCATCCCAGGTGCAGAACCCAGAACTTTCCCTTGTTGAACCTCACATGTTTGGTGATTGCCCAGTGCTCTGATTTGGGAGGTGTCTCTGCAGGGCCTCCCTGCCCTCGAGGGAGTCAACAGCTCCTCCCAGTTTTGTATCATCTGTGAACTTGCTTAGTATCCCTTCCAGTCCTATGTCCAAGTCATTTATGATGATTTTGAAGAGCATAGTGCCTAAGAAAGATCAGGTTTCCATGATCAAAATTGCCTGAGACACCCTTGCTACACAGGATATGCCAGCCCTGAGCTGACCAGGGCTGATCCAGACTGTAACTGGGTCAGTGCACAGACATCTGAGAACTGCAAAACTCACCCCAGCTGAGAAGAGAGGGAGGGTAAATCAGGGATGAATCAAGAAGTGAAAACTACATGTTCACATATCCAACAGGGATGGGAAAAAACTTAAGTGACCAAAGATGGGGAATAGGCAGCTCTCCACAGCTCTGCCCACGCAGCTTCAAGTGAGTGATCTACACTCTCTTACAGTATGGTTATGGTATATTTTACAGTATGCAGTGAATTTTAATTTTTCTGTGCAGATTTCACAGCCTTCCTTCCTCCTGTGGCTTTTACTACCCAAGAAGGGAGAGGCGGAACAAAAAGCTGCAAACCAAAGGGAGTGTGGGTGTGAGGGGGTTTATGTGTGCTTTGGGTTTGAAGCTTTGGCCTGAAAAGAGATATTTCTGTTAACAGACTACAAAAGATGGATGATTTGCTGAACTGAAAAAGTTAGAAACTCCTGTAACGTCAACATAGTTCATTGAAAGTTAAGAGGGGGTGTGTTATTTTTAGGTGCTAAGTAATTCACAACATTTTGTGTTTAAAATAAAATATTCATCTGTATCATTATGAGTCATCTTTGTTCAGATAGTTTACTAAAATATTCTCCTTATGTAATACTATCATCCAACATGCCTGAGATCTCTATTTTATTTTAAAGTTGGTGTACGACAGAAAGTCAATAGGTACATTTGTGTTTTTAAGGTTAATGGTGAAACAATATTTCAGGTATAGTCACTATTAACAAGTTGTAAAATATTGACTTCCCTTGCTATATTTTCAAATATTCTACGTCCTTTCTATTATTATTTTTCTTCTGCAGTTTATGTGCTGTACTCCTGCAGCCAGGAACATGTGTTTCCAATTACTTGAGCTTTCCATACCAGCTTTGCGTTCAATAGCAACATTTTTTTTAAGGTACAGCTCCTCCTCCCACAGAACTTAATATTCCTCTCCTTTTTCCTGCAGCTAAGAGCAGTGGCTCTTGATTTCAGGCTTATTTTAGAAATCATTTGATTAGGAGCTCCCCCAGACAAGAATATTGCTTTCTGCTAAACTTCTTGTACATTTTAAGTGAGTAAACCAAGTTTTCATATTGAATGTATATGAAGTCTTGAAGCAAGACAGGGAAAACTGATGTAATCCAGTCTGCCTTGCATGACATTTTCTCTAGTTTCTTATGCAGCAAGGAATCCAATTTGACCACTAGAGCCACAGTGGTAGAAATATGAGACATCATCACATCCTTAGAATTCATGTTTAGGCCTTACCAATCCCATTCTGGAGCATCTGTGCAAACTGTGTCTGAGTAATGTTTTCTAAGGTCATACATTGTGATTATGACAATGGAGAATTGAGGCAGATAAATGTTTTTGCCTCTGTGCTGGCTTAGGGTTCAAGCTTGTATTTGACTTTTCTGCACATTTCTGGGACCCATCACGGAAGAGGGATGTGAAGGTCCTTAAATGTTTCCTGAGGAGGGCAACAAAGCCAGTGAGAGGGCTGGAAGTCATGTCCTGTGAGGAGCAGCTGTGGACTCTGGGCTTGACTGGTTTGGAGAAGAGGAGGCTGAGGGGTGAACTTGTGCTCTCTAGCAGCTTCCTGAGGAGGGGTAGGGACGATAGAGGTGCTGAGCTCCTCTCCCTGGGATTCATTGGTAGGACATGAAAATGGTTTAAAGCTGTATCAGGGGAGGTTTAGACTTGATATTAGGAAGCACTTCATGGAATCACAGAGTCATTTTAGGTTGGAAAAGACTTAAGATCTTCAAGCCCAATCATTAACCCAGCACTTACAAGTTACCATTAAACTATGGTAAACTACTACAAACCCTAAGTGCCACATTTACATGTTTTTTTAAATACCTCAAGGAATAGTGACTCAACCACTTCCCCTGGAAACCTGCTCCAATGCTCAACCACCTTTTCTGTGGATATTCTTTTCCAGAGTCCAATCTAAATCTCAGCTGGTATAACTTGAGGCCATTTCCCCATTCCTGTCACTTGTTACCTGGGAGGAGGAATGGACCCCTACCCCTCTATAACCTTATTTCAGTTGTAGAGAGCAATAATGTCTCTTGTGAGCCTCCTTTTCTCCAGGTCAAACACCCCCAGCTCCCTCAGCTGCTCCTCATAAGATTTGTGATCTAGACCCTACTCCAGTCTGCTTTGCCCTTCTTTTAACATGCTTTTGAGGGTGTCAAAATAATGGAACAATCTTCCAAGAGGGGTGGTCAACACTCCAAGCCTGTGTTTAAGAGGTATGTTGCCCTTAACAACATACTTGGTCAGCCCTGAAGTGATCAGGCAGTTCGACTAGACGAACATTTTAGGTCCCTTCCAACTGAACATTTTAGGTCCCTTCCAACTGAAATATGCTATTCTATTATTCATCTGCATCAATTAGACATTGGCTTTTACTCAGGCTTCAGTCTGAGAAAGGCCATGGGCTCACCATACAGAGAAAATTCATGCACAGAGCTGGAAATTGAGATGCAGACCTTACAGACAGTGCAAACATAACCAACATCAAACATCTAGCAAGAAAATGGACCCCAACCTGAGGCACAGTTCATCAAGGTAAGAGGTGTAGCCAGAGAGACCCAGGCTGTGTCTTGTCTAAGCAGAGGTATGGGACATTGTTTGAGTGAAGTAGGATTACTGCACATCCTTTCATCCTGCTTCAGGTTGGGATTAAGACAACTAGACAGTAGTTCGGCTGTGCCCTTGTATTTGTCACTTTAAGTGAAATTTGGGTGATTTGACCAAGACCAGCATAAAAGCTTGAACTCGGCATTATCCATGAACCTGCTTAATGAAACTTCATTAACAATTTAATCTGCCTCCTAGGACTGCATAGGGATCAGAAGAGGCAAGCCACTGGGGCAGTGTGGTCTGGGCCCCCGGCAGCAGAAACACCAGTCAGAAGGTGTTAAGGTGTTTGGAATAGGTTATAAATCTCTGGCCTTTAGTCACTGAGTAACCAAAGATTGACTAGCAGATTTCTCATCTGACCTCCATAAGAGGAAAAGTCACGATCCCTTGTTTGCATGAAAAGAACCACATGAACACTACTTTGTGGTTGCCCTGAACGCTGGGGAATATGGGTACCTCCTTCTGAAGTACAAAGCTGGTGAGGCAGTGTGTGCTGAAATTACAAGGTAGGAATGCAAGATATTCAGCCCAAGAAGAGTCATGCAGAAAGGGGATAAACTAATGCATGGTATTATATGATCTTCCTCCATGGATGTGCTTTGTAGACCTCAAACAGATGCTGTGTTTGAAACCCTCAATGATAACATAGCAGAGCATAAATGAGAGACCCTGGCTGAGCCAGCATGAGTGTTTCAACTGGTGAACACTTGCAGAGGGATCCACAGCAAGTGAGAGTGGGATGAAGGCAGCCACCACCTCCTACAAGAGATGAAGGAGCTTTTCCCAAAGAGAAGCCTATAAGCAGAGTGTAAGCCAGAACAGTGATGTGAGGAGGAGAAATATGGAAATGAGACATCTGCAGAGCCCATTCCTTCTTTGGGGAAGTGCTGCAGTCTCTGCAACAAAAGCAAGTCTCTTCTCTAATCACTATTTCTCCCCACAAACCTCTCTGGTGCTGGTCCCAGGTGCATTGGCAGCAGAGGACAGGCACTGCAGCCCCTCTGAGCATGGGATACAGCACTTTATGACTCACTACAGAGTCTAAGAGAGGTCTAGCAGAGGCCACCCACCACCCATGCTGCCCTCGTTTTCTCCCTGCAAAAATCACATCTTTCTGCAGCAGCTTCCAACCTTCTGCTGGGCTATCTCCTTCTCATCTACATACATCAGGGCCAGAACACAGCAGACTTCTATTTTACCCTTTGGCTTTGTTTCTCAGTCCCGTTTCCTCATCAGCATTCTAGGATTTTGATTTTGATGACACACATACATGCATATGCATAAGCATAAAAATCTAAACTCCTAATCAATTAAAGTCATGGGGGAAAAAATGGATTTATCTTCCTCTTTGTAGGCATGTTTCCATGATGGACATCATCTATTTCCAAAAGTTGTGAATACAATTAGAAACATTATTTTCCCAGTGGCCTCTAATTTTCTGGACCATTCTAAAGCTCTCCAGGCTAACAACTCATGCTCACAGCCTATCCAAATATTCAGTTGCATCCAAATATTCAGTGCTTAGAGCATGTGATGCTTGCAGCATTTATAACAGTGTTGACTCTCACATGTCTATGACAAGTTTCATGGCACCCATCCATATTTTCAAATGCTCAGCTCCTTGTGACAAGGGATTGACAAAAAATACAGCACTAATTTTTATGTATACATTTAGTCTTCATTTATAAAAACAGCTTAAAATAATTGCTCATATGACTTCCAAAGACCCAGATCATGAGAAGCTTACATCTCTTTTTTAAAAAAATCCCCTACTTACTAAACAAATCTGGTGATCGACTGGGGTTTGTCATACTGTTTGTTAATGTCTGGAATTCTTTGCTTCTGTTTGTCATTTAACTTTTCTGTAACGAACCAGTGACACCACATTAAGGAGGCATCTTTTTCAACCATTTTTAAAAAGGAAACCAAGGAAAACTTTAGTGACAATTGGAGAATAAGCCTGGAGTGACCCTCACATGTCCAAAGTGTCCTTCCAACCCAGCCATTTCAGCACAACTGACATCCTGGAAACCTATAGAGAACAATGTAGAGAGAGAGAGTCAGATTTCTCCACACAACATTTTTATTGCTACTTGGGTCTGTGGTGCATAATTCAACTTATAGTTGCCTCACAACATTATCTGGACTGTCCACTATCTTTGGAGAAAGATGAAGCCAGCAGCAACTCTGACACCATAGGGACCTCACTATATGCGACGTTTGCTTTCTTTAGTACCCCTTACTGTATATTTCTACACAGCATTTTTTGAGCAGAGCCAGTAAAAAAAATTGTTTGTACATGTCTTTGGTCTCCTCCCTTCACCTGCCACATTGGAAAGAAAATAGGGGGGGAAAAGAGGACTATGAAAATACTCCCCATTTTTGCCATTGTAGCAAGGAATAATGAAGAAGAGGCAAAAAAGGAAATGCTTCAGGGTTTGGGGCTTTTTCTTATTTCAAAAAAGGAAACTAAAAACAGTTGAAAATGAAACATGCACAGCCTCCTGTGCATTAGTGCAGGCTGTAGGCATCACTAAGGGTCAAGTGCTTCTTGCCAAGGCAGTTTCTAATGCCTGGACCTTTTCATAACGTCAAGAGGTGCTATTTGCTTAATAAATGTACAAACATGTTGTTAAACCTGTTAGAACACAGCTTCTGCTGTATTTCACTGAATGAACAGTGGGGAAAGTGGCAATGTTTCTTGTGTAATGCAAGAGCACATGGTTTGCTGCTGGATGGAGTGGGCTTGGTGTTTTTCCTAGTGCAACATTGCCAGCAGGGATGCTGATCTCAAAAGTAAACCTCCTTGGCTGCTCATTTAGGAAAGAGCAGGACTAGTAATAAAAGTGGCAGGGATCCCCAAGGAAATGTTAAAATTGAAAGCCAGTGCACAAAGAGATATGTTTTGTAGTGCAGCCAGAAGTCTCTAAGCAAGTTAATTACTGAAGTTTTCAAGAAAAATAGTGTTTATAGCTTATGTAAGTTGTGTCAGTGTTTATGCAATCCTTTTGGATAGTGTTTTCTATTTATTTTCTCTAATGTTTGCAAAGTTTTAGTATATGCTTTAGTAAATCCAGAGAGAGTCACAGTGTGATTAGGGAACATGGTTTAGCATGTCACAGTATTTCTCTGGCATCCAGTTTCTGGTAGCTAGAGAGACAGGTCTGGGATGGCTGAAACACAGGGCTGGACATACTCCAAAGAGGAAGTACATTAGTTTCATGTGAATATATGAAGCCATTTTTTTCAAGGAGGTAAATCCTCCAGGTGACTGAAGGGTGGACAATGACAAAACTGGGACTTGCAATTTCTTTCTCCAAACGTTTTCATTATTCTGCTGAAATCTTTTCCAAATCCAATAAGTAGGGTGGTAAAGAACTGATCTTTCTTTCAAATCAATAATGAAAAAAAAGAAACAAAACATTCCTAACTACTATAATGATAGGGCTTGTAATTGAAACATGAAAGGTAACAGAGCTTGGCGCCTCATAGGTTGATGATAACTTTCTCAGCATTTTGTTCATGATCTCAATAATGATTTCATGTGCTTTATCTTTCACATGCATATCTAAACCCTTTTAATCTTCAATGAACTGACTTGTCTTAATTCACTAGCCATAGTGTTATTTGTGGAAGAAGTGACAATTTTGTTATCAGCTCTAGGAATACACAAAGCTACATCCTGGGGTTATAGAGCAAGTGATCAGAAAGCTCAGCTGCTACCAGTACATCAAGGGTGGATGTGGTGAGGGTTTTTCCCAATTTAAAGGCAAGCATCTTCACATCTGTACTGAGGAAGGCCACTGGCCTTCTTTTGTCCTAAGGTGATGGGGAATTTTTTGCAGCTACTGTGCCCTTCCAGGACTCTTTATCCACTCTTTAGCTGTGATGACTCTGCTTGCCTGAGTTTGAAAATTTCTTTCTACCTCATTTCTGCTGGAACGTCTCTGTAAAGGTTAGTATTGTCAGCTTCATTATTTTGCCTACCGTGCTGTCCCTGTTCTCCCTTTTTCCCAAGATGGACAAAAACATATTTTTGTAGAGTTTTTCAACACAAATGTCTCATAAAACCAAACTTTTCACAATAAGCACAATCTTTTTTCTACTTATTTTTTAACTGGAAAAACAGAATAGTATAATTTTTTGTTGTTCTTTTAGAAATTGTTGGAGATGTCTTATAAACTGATAGTTTTCCATTGAATATAAATTAGTCCCCCCCCATCCTTTTGAAATTTTTCTAGACAGAATCCCAGTTTTGCAGCAAGCACTTGCTCTTCTGCTTACAGCCTATTGAAGGAAGCTGGAGGATACTAGTCTTTTTAATTATTGCTTCATCCCCTCTCACCTTGACCTAACTCTGCCCCAGTAGGGAATGTTTGCCTACCTCTAACTGATTTACAGCAGATGTTAGTGGTAATAAATTATATCCCACTTCCCCCAGCTCCTTTTTTTTCCTAGAGCTGCTTGAACATTTTCAAATGAAAAGTCTCTCAATCTTAAAAGGTGTTTTTTTCCAGTCAAAATGCGTATTTTGAAGTCTTATGCTTATTTTCTCTCTTTTTTAAAAATTCCTTTCCAGTTATACTGGAAAGACTGCACTTTATACCTTTTCTCTATTTTTTGCTTTCCTTTTGCTACTGGAAAGAGTGGCACTAAGGGGAAAATACAAGAAAAGAGATGGTGAAAAATATTATGACAACAGAAGAACTTCTAAGGAAAAGAACTGAATAACTGAAATAGCTCACTGGCAAAGCACATGGAACAAGAAAAGAAAAAAAAAAAGAAAAAATTAAACCCTGACATGTCCTAATTTTTCCCTGTTTTTCCACCAGTTCACTCATGACATCATCAAGCAACCATTTGGTCCTTGTTTCATGCAGCATGTGCTAGGCAAGGTAGATGACTTCATGCCTTTAAAGTCAAGTATTTATTCTACCAGCTCTTTGCACAGATGCAGCCACCAGTGCTCCAACCATGCTCACAGGGACTGAACCCCCATCACCAGCCTCATGCTTCCCAAAAAGTAGTAGGAGAATGACTGGGAACATGAGGACCCAACTTGAAAGATATTTTCTGAGTCAGCATTAGGCTGGAGACCAGATGAGAGTTTCTGACAAAGGGATGCCCCCAAAGCCCAATTTTCCACCCCAGTTCTGCTGCCAGGCTCCCTGCAGCCAATGCAACATAACTCCATAATCCAGCCATGATGTCCAAGCCTGGCCAATTCCATGCAATGCTGTAACCAATGCTGGTTTGCCAGAGCTTCTGTCCTTTAAATAGTAAGCAGAAACCCACTGCAAGTTACTACTTGGTAATGGTGCTAAAGGTGCTAGAAGGTGCTAAAGGAAGCCTTTTCCTATAGTGCTCCTATTTTGCTCCTAGCCAGAAACTTAATATAATATACAGGTTAATATTGCCTGTGGGACTCACGTTAGGGCCACTTCAGATGAGATAATTGCCAATGCCTTAAGCGAGTGCACCAGTCAGTGGATATTACCTCTGTGTCTAATTACTGCCACCAGCAAGTGAAATTCGAGGTGCTAATTTTTTATCTTTTTTTTTTTTATTATTATTATTATTATTTCCATGAAGTCTTAGGAGAATCAGAAAATCTAAAGTCATGATGTTTGCTTTCTAACATGCTTTAGGTAGGATTTTCCCAAAAAGTCAATTTTCAGAGAGAGAGAGCATTTTTGAAAGTGGATACTTGCCTTAGGAGTCCACAACCTCTGGAAAGCAGAGAAGCATGTAATTGTCCTCCTCCAGAGAACACAGTGAAGTCCCCATTCTGCAAACATGCAGGGGCTTAATTGTGTGTGTGTGTTTGTGTGTGTGTGTCTGTGTGTGTGCGCGCTTGTAATACTATGAATTTAAATTTGACAACTCTCATGTCAACTTCAGCTTATTAATTACATCTATGGGAGCAAGGGGTCAGCTCTATGCAATATTATTGCTTCTCCTTGCCTTTGTAACTAGCTAAGAGCTTTACATTAATAGTGTAATTAAGGTAGATCATATAAAAGAAACAAATTAGGAAGCCTAAAAGTGAAATTTTTGTGATGACAAGTGAATCACAAGACATAAAGATCAAGTGTATATTCTGAAAAAAACCAACCAAACAGGCTTCATCTTGATTTTGCTAGGGACTGTAGAGTTTGTTCCTCAATTCATAGAATCATAGGATAGTTTGGGTTGGAAGGGTCCTTAGAGGTTATCTAGTTCCAGCCCCTCTGCCATGGAACTAGATTCCTGGACAAAATGGCATAAAGGGAGTCTCCAAACTCCCCTGCTGCTTTAAGTAGCCTGTCCCTACAATTTCTAGGGGAGAAAGCAGGGGGTCCCCACTGTACCAACCTGGAGGAAACCATCAAATATCCCCCAGTATATGGGAAATACCAGCCAGCCATACAAATCTTGTGTTACGGCAAAAGACAAGTGGAAAGAAACCAGGTAAAACTACCTCAGGACTCCCAGGTATGCACAGTCAGTGGCACCCAGGAGTTTGGGCAGGCTGCTGCAGGGCTCAGGGTGCATCTCCTTCTCAGAGGAGGGAAACTGCATCTCTTCTCTAAAGCAGCACCATGTAGAAATCAATGGAGTTAAAAAAGGCGAGGGCAGGGCTGAATGCAGGGCTGCTGCTCAGACTTCTGAGCGCTCAGGCTGCGGAGCCCCTCGGGCAGCTTGTGTTTCCAGGCGTCTCACATCGCAGATCTGATTTCAGGCTCGGCCATGGGCAGGCAATGGGTTAACAGGGACGCTGCACGTTAACTGTATCTGTGCAGATTATGGCATGTTTATCCAGTGTTCAGATTTCCTGTCTGAGTGTTTGGATTTCCTGAAACCCCTGCTATCAGCCCAAGTGCTGTCCACTGAGCAGACCTTTTTCTCTCTCTCTCTCTTCCCCCCCCCCCCCCCCCCTTTTTTTTTTTTAACTTTGCTCACATGGTAGGTTTTCCTTCCTGCTCTCTTTCCAGTTGTAGTGCCTGTGTCTCCTCACCGGTCAGGACATTTATGGATGCTGATCAGCACTCTTAGACTCCAGAACTCTGAGGATTGCCGTACATTGGATTTCCTTTTTATTATTTTATTTCACTTAATTTTATCATTTTGTGGCAAGAAAACCTGAAGAAACATGCTCTTTTTCAGCTGCCCACAGGAGAATATGTTTTAGTCTGAGATGGAATAATGGCCTTAGTCTCGAGGACCAAATCTGGAATGGGAATTCAGACTGCACACATCCTGGTGAGTTACAGCGTGTCGGGGCTGAGCGTGGCTGGTCAGGAGCAGCTCCGAGACAGGGACAAAGGCTGAGCCCCATCCATTCACTGTGGCTGCGGAGCAAACTGCAAAAAACAGATGGGTGAAGCTGAAGTCAGCCCCTTTTCCAAAAAAAAAAAAACAAAAAACAACTGAAGTCCATTTTTCGTTTCTGAATATACACACACTGCTCCACAGCCCAGGTAATGTCTAGGTAAACTTCATAGCAAAACGTGTAAGGCCAGATTCTGGGAGTCCTTTCTCATGTAAGAAACTTCTACTCACATAAACAACCTCAGTGACTTTAAAAAGAGCTCATGTGAGAAAGGACTTGCAGAATGGGGCCCACATTGTAAATTGCAATGTTCCACTCTCAGCAAAAACTAATTTTAAAAGAAAACTGAACATTTTCTGATTGTCTTTGCATGTTTCCTTGACCTTTTACATTTTATTGTGGATCTAGATTTAAGTTTTAAGAAGAATCTGTGTGCCAACTATTTGCCCTATTGTCTCTTATATAAGTTTGCAGTAGGAGTGACAGTGTATTCCATGCAGTAGTTCCGGGAGGCCAGAAAGGGGCTTTCTGTTGTTGGAGGGAAAAATGCTGAGTGCTATGCTGCTCTGAATGAACTGGAAAGCTGCATTCAGACATGGGGCTTAATTAATGTTTTAGCTTATTTTTTGGATGTGAGAGCTCATGATGACATTATCAGCCTTAGGTGGTTTTAGTTAAACCACAGTCACAAATGCAATGAGTTGACCAGTCTCAAAATCAGTGACTCAGAATTTGAAAAGAAAAAAATCTTCCTTTCAGGCCTCTGGAACAGATTTCATTATTGGCATCCATGGAAGTGTTGCTGGAGTAAGTTGTGGGAGATAAAGCATCATCACTGTTGCAACTTTTGTTCTGTCCCATGGCTGGAGGCTGTGGTTGTGCTGAACATTCCTAAGCTGCTCATTGGAGCCAGTCCAGGGATTTTATTTTCTAATTGTAGGGGAAAAACTTGTTTCAGGAGTTGCTTAAATGCAGGGAAACATCTATAGGAAAACCAGCTTTTTATAATAATTTTACTTTTTTATAGTAATTTTAGTTTTTCTTAGACTATTGAACAAGTCCTGAATTATAGTGTACAGCACTGCATGTCAAAAAAGAGACTTTGATATTTAAATTTGAGGGGGTTAGTAGGACAAAATACTTTCCTTCTTGTACCAATAAAGGAAAAGAGCCATTTTCCAAGTTCTCTGCAAACCCTTCAGATTTGAGGTTTTAAACTAACTGTCTGCTGTGCCAGCTATCTGTACAACCCTTTGAACATGATCCTGCTGCTCATCTTCAAGGTTTTCTTTGCTAAAAGTGGTATGTGTTCTGGAGGAGCCAGACCAAACTAATGACTTGTCTGCCTGGGAACCTCCAGGAATTCAGTTTTAATTATTGACATAGGGCAACACTGGAACTGGTGGCATTTTATGCATTGAAAGGTCAGTTCTTGCTGTGTATGTACGATGTTCTCTCATTCTAGTGGGTTGACTGTCAAAAAATGAAAGGGGTCCAAAGAACCCCTCACCTGAGTTAGACTGGACCATGGTGCCCTGCCTTGCAGTTACCATGCAAATTGATGGTCTGTGGTCATGGATGTGATCAAACAGGCTGTAGCAGAAATGTGCTCTTCTCAAAGCTGGCAGAAGAGTCAAATGTCATCAGTGATCCATGAACTGCAAAAAATACAGATGAGGAGTCAGGGGAAGTCTAAAGACGCATATAGGTCTGCCCAAATCTCCTAGCTTTGGAAATTTTGTTGGCCTTCCTGTGGGCAAGATCTTTGAGACTGGGTCAGCTGTGGGATTTTCACCCCCTTTTTGCAGGGCTGTGAGAACATTTCTGTTTCAGCCAGGTTGGGAATGCTGTGTGAATAGTTTTTCTGGTGGTATTTTGGTATTTCCTCTTCTGCTCACACCCAGAGCAGGAAGTGCAGAAACACAACCTTCAGCTCATTGTGTACAGGTTTCTTTTTATAAACCTGAATTCTCTGCCCGTCCCCCTCTTCTTTTTTTTTTTTTTTCTTCCTAATAGCCCTCACATAGGATTAAAGCTCTGTTGGATTTAGACGGAGAATTTTTTATATATTTTCATATAACAATACTAAGCATCAGTAGTTCCTTGATAATTTCTTAATAAGTGACTATCACATTAATTTTCAGTTGTCTACGTGCAATATTCCCAATCCCATGGTCGATAATGTCAATGTGCCAATGTCCCCCAGTAGCTGCCTCTGCTGGTATTTACTCCTGAACCTTCACCAGCATGATGACTAACTGGCCACCAGGACCTACCTACTCAGTTGCCCATGAAAAAATTCTGCAAATTCTTCTTTTTTAGTAACAAACTTCACCATTAAACTCTCTAAGATTAGACACTTTATGCTTTAATGTTCTTTCCCTCACTCATTTTCTTTTTCTGCATCAGTGAGGAGGTTCAACTCATGCACCCTCACTCCATGTGTCCAACTCACCCACCATCATGACTGCCAGTCTTCCTGCCTTTCTTGCTGTTGTTGGCAAGTATGGATAAACAATTTTGACAGGTACAGAGTCCTGCAGAGCTAACTTCATAAGAAGAGTGATGTTTCACTGCTCAGATGATAAATAGACCAGAGGAACTAAACCACTTTCACCAAAAACGTCCCTTGCATCCAAAAAATTTTAACCCTTCCTTTTCACACCATTTTCCTTGAAAAACAAAGAATTAAATTTTGTTTCACACCTGAGAAAGCAGATCATGTTTGGATTGGATCTTCCTCCTCAAGACTATTCTAGCCACACTGTGAGCCCTTAATTTGCCATTTTAGAAATGAAAATAAAGTTAAGATGGATCTTAAGGTTGGTCCATGGCAAAATAATTATTTCTGTCTCCACCTGGGTCCACTTTTAGGAACACTACATGAACAACTCTGCAAGTCATGATTGGAAACTCTCTCCATGAGTTTGTAAGACAATTTTCTCCTCAACAGTTTCATAGTCTTCAAAAATACGAGGAAACACAAGCAAAGGGAAGTTAATTTACTTCGCTAAAATCCTCTGTAACTTAAGAAGATTTAAGCAGATGCAATACAATTACTAAGGGGATTTGAGTTCTGTGTTTCTTTTGGGGTGTTTCTTTTTCTGTTACTGTTGGCTCCAATTCTCTTTCTTGGGCTTTGGGGATCTGCAGAGCTTCAGAGAGGGCAGGAGGAGGGGGATGGAATGACAGCTTGGGTCATTATTTCAGACACTGATTAGCAGCAGGTCTCAGCCCAGACCACACACCACTCCTCCCACGTGGCACCCAGGAGCCAAGCTCCACCATGCTGGACAGGGCGAGATGTGAAGCTCCCTGTTCAGTTCCCCCCTGAACCCCAAAGCTGGGCTCAGCCCCACCAAGTGATGCTTTTAGTGCATCTTCCTCTATCTCAACTAGAGTTAACAAAATCCATCTGTCTCTGTGAGTCAGCAGAAAATTATTCAGCTTTTATAAGAGTTAAGGGACATGGGATAGGGCAATGTCAAAGCGCGGAAGTCTTCCCCCAGCTTGGCACTTGCACATGACGCAGGGAGGGGGGGTTGCATTTTCAGTTCCTATTCACCAGAGGAGCTGATTTACACCAGTGGAGGATGTGGCCCGTGCTGTGCATGGCTATGGCTGCTGAACAAGGCTCTTTTCATCAGCAAACACATGTGCAAATGGCATCCCCCAGCACGCACTGTGTCACGGCGGCTGCTGGCACTTCAGGAAAGTCAGAAGATAACTCTATTTTCTTCTCATCAAAAGCCAAATGAGGAAGTCTCCCCTCTCCTCTTCTGCTCCCACTGCTACCACCGTGGCTTGAGCAAGTTGATCCTTAGGTATTTGTGTGGGGGTTTGTTCTCAGTGGTTAACCACATAACAATTTGAAGCATGTGGCTCACTCAAAAGAAACTGCCTTTAAACATTTGCAGACTGTAATTGTGTTGGAGAGAGCGAAGTCCCGGCTGGAGGCTGCTGGCCACCCGGGGGCAGCGGCAGGAAGCCCTAAATATCCCACAGCAAGGTCCTATGAAAGGGGGAAAAAGGCTGATTTTACATCTAGGAACTTCTCTTCTTGACAATGCTCTACAGCCAGCACCATATGTTCCCACCTCATGTTTTGTGCCTTTACTTGGTGTGTCAGAGCAAAACACCCGATGGGAAACAAAATAGAGAGAAAAGGGGTGGAAGTGAGGGGGACAGTGTTTTGGCACACATTTATTTCATAAATAAAGACAGAGAAAAAAATAACAATGAAATTGGAGAAGCTTTGCTGTGAAGCTGGGAGTGCCTGAGACTGCTCCATGATCCCTGGGGCAAGGGGTGAGGCAGGTAGTGTGGGACTGGAGAGCCAGGCTCTGCGGGGCATGGAAAGGAACAACCCTGTTTGGGGTGGTAAAATGCCTCACTAGAGTTCTTCCACCCCTCAAACCGGAATTTGTTGGACAGAGAGGAAAGACTGGAGAAAGGAGGCGTCCAAAAAGATGTGTAGTTGTGCTTGCAGGGGTAAAGAGCCCAATATCTGCATGGTGCCTCAGCACTTGTTATCCCAGAGCTGTGGGGCTATGCTAACATCCAGTTTTAAAGAGTCTGGGGCTTAAAGAAACCAATAAAACTGAAGATTGCAACATTTCCCCATGGAAGAAGATGTCTGTGAAACATTCTGCAAGTAGTTTGTGACTCCCTCATGCTCCCTCCACACCCTCAGGCCATGGGCTTTTAATTGCCATCTGGTTCAGTGCATCCTCAGTCTATGGTTAGGAGAGCCTCTCCTTGGCTACAATTACACATGTTCCTAAGTGTTCATTGTGAAAAATAACAAGTGCAGCTAATCTCCTTCACCCAACTGCGAGCCTCACTGGTAATTCAGCAAGTAAAAATACTGTATCTGTACAATTGCCAGAATGGCACCTGATCTAGGAAAGAAAATGGCTTTTGGAGTGTGGCCTTAAGGTTGAAAAGTTAAACTCATTTGGAGAAAGGGTAAATAAGGCCTTGACAAGTCTTCTCTCGTGGCTACAGTGACAGAAGCTGTAACCTGGTTGCACAGGGATGGGATTGGATTCCAATTAGAAATTGAGCTGTGCCCCCAGGTCCTGGGAGGTCCTGCAACCCCACACATTCCCCCATATCTGTTCTCCAGTCTGGGGAGAAAATAAATCAGCTGTTAGTTAGTGGGATTGCCACCTTCTGTCTTTGAATTATGGTGTGACCATGGGCAAGTCACTGCATGACACTACCCAGACCAGAAGCAGGAGCAGCATGGCTGGTTCCCACTTTCCTTTTGTTCATCTCTGCAGCAGCCAGAAAAGAGTGTGTGCATGGGAAATGCAGAGCACACGGTTGATGTGCTCCTTCGGACTATTGGGGCAAGGAGAGGGAGATATCTCTGCCAAGCCTGGCACAGCTTCATGTCCTTTTTATAGCAGCTGGCCAAATGCATAGAGAGCAATTTTGTCCTGGCCAGACGTGCAAGCCAGAGAGGCAGCAGGACATTTCAGGCACTAGGACAAGCCTTACAGTATGTGGATTCAGCCTAATACCAAGGCCTTAGCACAGCACTATGATTCTACATAGGAACATAAAACCATGCGAGCCAACACTTCAGGATCTTGTCTCCAGCAGTGGCTGACACATGAAAGGTGCAAGAGTTGAACAGGGAGGACACGTAGCAGTATTTCCACAGATAATGGCCCCAGTGTTCCAGGATCTCATCTGGAGGATCTTCTGAGCTTTCAGAGCTCATGTTTAGGATGTACAGATATTTGCAACATGCTTTGTAGGCTTTTTCCCACTTAAACTAATACACATTTTAGGCAATCATTTTAAAAAGGCTCTTATAGGTACAAGAAATTGCTAGACAAAAATGAGTAAAGTCATGGTAGGAATTTTGTCCTGAACTTACAGTTAATAAATCATTACTGACAGTGAGGGTGCAATCCTAGATTCCTACCTGATTTATAGTAGTGCTACAAACTGAATTTTGTGGAAGTATTCCAGATTTATTTGTGAGTAAATAAGATCTATACCAGCACTAGGTAACTCCAGTGCCTTATTTATCTAATTTAGCATGGAACTATATTGCTACTTTCTTTTTGCATTAAAATCCAAGCAGTTCAGTATTCACACAAACTAATATGCCCATGGTGTAATTATTTACATAACAGCATATTTGTCATAAAATGTGTAAGACTGCATTCTCTGCTGATGTAGGATACTGGCTCCATCCATCTGATAAGAGGCAGGTTGTAATCGCACATCCTTTAATAATTATTTCAGCAGGTGTCCTTTTATTCCTGTTCATAATTAGTGGCTGAGTACTTAGCAAAGCTTGTCAGGATCAGAAATTCCTACAATTCAGTAGTTATCTATATTCATGAACAGAGAGGATGTCTACCTTGGTAGAATAATTTCTGAAGATATTTTAAAATAATGAAGGTATTTAAAACTAATGGGTACCATAATTCTACATTAAGTATAGAGCTTCTGAATTATTATCAACCAGCAGGGTATATATGTGCCCTAAATGAATCTGATTACAGATTTAATCAATGGTAAGATAGGTCTTAGCCAGAATCCTAGATCTCACAAGTAATTTAAACTTTGTTATTTTTATTTTCTGTGTTTTTTAAGCTGTGGGAGAGAATGACCTATCATACTTCTGTGTTGACCAGGATGGGGTTAAAAATCTAGCATCCAAGATGATCTACAGCTGGTATTTATTCTCACTACCTAGACAAATGGGATTTGGCTCAGTGGAAACAAATTTCCTTACTATTGAGAATATTAGACTTAAAGGGCCTCAGTAGCAGAGGAACAAGGATAAAAAGGTGATTGTAAGTCATGTTGTGCTGGAGCTGTACAAAAGCCTACCTGACACCTGGTCTGAATTACAGAAATCTCTTGATGGTTGAGATTTATGCTTCTCTTCTCAGAGTTCCCTGGAAGCTCAGAGCAGTAATTAGGCTATTTCCCCTATAGGGTGGTATGTACATGTCTGCACAGGGTATTTCATAAACTCCTAAGCTTCATCCCCTCCATTGCCTTCGAGCACAGCCTGGTTCCTTTTCAGTGAGAAACATCCTTCCCTCAAAGATAATTTCTAACACTACTTCTGCCCATTTTAAGACACTTTGGTTTCCCAAACAGCCACAAGTGGCTGACACATGTATCTCTTCTCAAGAGGGAGATCTGCAATAGGCCTGTGTCCTGTGAGTCACATCAGCAGTGTCCTAAGTAAAGTCCTCCAATAGCTACAGCTTGAGCAAGAGGGACAAATTTACAACTAAACTCCTACCATAGATTTACACCATTAGACAGACAAGGCACAATAAGGAACATGACCCCCAGTCAGTAAGACCAGGTTTAGCCTGACCCTGAGGAAAACAAGGAATCTTAGACAACACTTTTCCATGATACTGGTGCTGAAAGACACCTTGCCATTTAAGGGAACCTTATCCATGAGGTGATTTACATCCTGGGGGAAAAAGCTAACTTATATAATAGGAATTCATATTATTTAAATAGGGTTTAAATAATGTGTCACTGAGAACTCTGCAGTATCTGTAGCCTGTCTACAAGTGAGGCTGAGGCAATTGCATTGTGTATGTGTTTCCCCAAGACTTTGACCCACTCTCAACCAAGACAGATGGAGAAACAGAGGTCTCAAGAGCTCCTACACATTTTGTAAAAATAGGCAGATTGCTAGAAGAAAAAAAATACTTTTTGAAACCTCTACCTCCTCCCAAAGGGAAAAGCCACAGCTACTGTGAGGCAAAAAGTGAATTTCCACCGGAGTGTAATGATGTGCTCACCACAACCCAGGAGAAAAGCTTCCACAGCATTTGCCCCTCCAGGCTGCCCTTAAGGGGTTTCAGAGTTCCCAAATCCTCTTGGTGTTTATGCAAACCTGTGTGTGCCAATGTGGCTTTAGGAGCAATAACAGTTCAGTGAAAGACACCTGTTGTTATTTGTCCCAGAAGTTAAATTCTCTCTCCTTGCAATATCACAAGCCACTAAACCACCACGTGAATACAAGAAGTGTTTCCTGGAGATAATAACGTCCTGGCATCAGTATTACTTTCCATACTAGTGCTGGCTGCTAGTACAGTGGCAATGTTTTGAGGGGACCCTATTTGTTAAAGCTGGCCATTGAAGGTAAAATCTTAATTAGTAATTTTCAAAAGACAGTTGCTGAGAATTCTGAACTTTAGCTCATAACAAAGGAGATAGATTGGATTAGATTATTTCAATGTCCTTTTGAAAGTGAGGTCCATTATTTTAGTCTAGTAAGGATTTTGCTAGACAAGAGTTCAGTGCTTCCTCTCAAGTGTCCCAGTACAGGACAATGTAACTCTGTTCTGAACTGCAGAACATTTGTTTTTATGATTCAAGGACTGTTCTAAATAGAAATGATCAGGTGGGCCAGGCTGTTGAAGACAAGTCAATTTGAGTCTTGTGGAAAGACACTAGGCTCCCTTCAGAATGGGAACTTAGATGGGAGAAAAATGGGGATGCTCATAAAGAACAGGTTTGTGCTTTTGCTCCTTAGCACCTTCAGCCATCTGCAACATGTATGAATTTACCAGGTTTAGCAGGAGATGAGTGCTGGTCATGAACACCAGAAACGAGCAGTATCAGCCAGCTCCCACTCCAGAAGCAAACTGCAGCAGGCTTTGCTCTGGTTCCCACAGATGGAATGCAAGGGAGGAGAAACACCACAGTGACCAGGCAGCATCTGTGTGAACACTGACAACACCCTCTGGTTTCGACAGTAGTTATCACAAGAAAATATGTTTCTGCTTTGTCCTTTCTTGTCTTGACAGAAACAAAAAAGATATTTTTTTCCCAGAAAGGAAGCAGGTTCATTCTGGAATGTGCTGGGCAGATCAGGTTCTTCTAAGTACTGAAGGATATATATGTGGGATTTCAACATTTTTAAGCCCTCCCAGGATATTTGTGCAATATTAATTGTGTCAGTTACAGCACTGTTTTTGCAGTAAACAATAGACCCAATGTAAGGAAAGCTGGCTTTATTTGTGCTGTTAAGTCTTTCTTAGAAGCAGAAACTATTTGCAAGATCATAACTTCCCTCACAGAGACTATGCTTAATTGGGAGAAGAGTTCTCTTACAGGAGCAATATTCTTACTTCTGTTCACATCTGCACAGTATTTTCCTGCTCAGGAGATCAAGAGAAAGAGAAGCTGAACAACTGCTTCTCCAAGTAATAATGAACAGAGAGCTGTGCAGTAAATCATAATGTTCAATAAAATGAAAAACAAAATTTGGCTAGAGATTAATGACTGGAAAGGGACTTACTGAATTAAATCGGATCAGATGTTCCCTGGAAAAAAATCTGAGATATATTCACAGGGCTCTATGGTGTTGGTTTTGTTTTTCACAAAGGAAGATTTAACTTGATTGTTTTGCAACTATTAACAATTTCTAGTCCTTGCAGAGTGATCTTAGGGGCTTGTGGGAGAGGACAGGCACTGGCCGGAAATTCTGGTCCCATGCAGGCAGGGGAGAGGAATGAACACAGAACCTTCCTGCTACACAATGCCACAAACTTCTCAAGTGTCACAGGGGCATTGCATTTACACAAGATAAGGAGGGCTGACTCCAGTTCCTATGTTCAGGGGCAGATTCATGATTATAGGTCTGCTGCAAAGACTGACATCCCTGAGTTCCCTAAAGCTGTACTCAAAGCCCAGCTGCACCTCTCATGTTCCCTGTTAGGTTTAGTTGCCTCCTTCTTACCATGTCTTCTCCTATAAACCCAGTTTTAAGTGTCCAGCTCTTCAGATGATGGCTAAAGACACATATAGGCTCTGACTCAGGCTTTTGAATTTCCCCAGGGACTAAGGCCCCCTAAGTCTACCCTCAACTTGGTATTTCACTGCCAGATTTGCTTGTGACTCCAACCAGAAGCAGCAAAACATTTACACTTCAAGAACTGCTCACCAAAGAAACCGACTTAGAACTGTAAATCAGTGATGGGGACCGACATTTCCCGTTGGTGCTGGTGGTTTTTCTAATCAGAGATGTCACTTGTTTTGTCAAGATCCAGACTCGGTTCATTAGTATATCAGATGAAGGAAAACAAAGCTGCATAAATTGTCACTGGTCGTGCTAGAGATACTGAAAACTCTTTTCCCCTCAATTAATTTGCTGAACTGAAAGTGAAACAGACCTGTAGCAGGACAGATCCTCGGCAGGCGCAATGCCGAAGATAATGCACACACCTCCCTTCTCGCTTGCTCTGTGCAGTGCTGGGCTTAGACTTGGCCTTATTAACTCGTGCTTCTTAGACTTTTGTAAAACGTGGACTTAACAATAGTTGCCTAGAGTCAGAAGAAGAGGAGAAAGGCTATGCTATTAAAACCTAGAATGTAATAACATTTTAAAATTCATCAAAGAGCTCAAAGCAAATTCTCCAGAGACTGGGGACTTAGTCATCCCGGGTTTCTCCAGCTCATTTAGATAATTGTCCTTGAAATAGCTGTTTATTTTCTTTCCTTTCCTTTCCTTTCCTTTCCTTTCCTTTCCTTTCCTTTCCTTTCCTTTCCTTTCCTTTCCTTTCCTTTCCTTTCCTTTCCTTCCCTTCCCTTTCCTTCCCTTCCCTT